>JAVKPL010009462.1:0-371057 GCA_032173675.1 Gastrolobium villosum
ATACCGAAGTGTTGCCAGGAATTACCCAACACAAGAAGAATCCTCTTTGCCTTTCTGCCAAGAGCCAGAAGGATTGGGAATTAACATAATTAATGTTTGTTCCATCATTGTGGGAGTGGTTATGATAAAGCAAAATTCCATTTGTCTAGTATCATGAATAAAAATGTGATTTGATTCCGGCAAACTTAAATTGGTGTGGAGAAAATAATTTGGTTCTTAAGCCACTTTAGAAAAATGTGGTTCCGGTTTGTTTTGCGGTTCAATTATGTCCATTTAATTTTTACACTCGTAAGAGTATGTATGATTTGGTTCGGTTCAATTTATAGCCCGAATTGAATTGAATTGGTGAAGTGGTTCAATAATCCATTTTGAAAAAATGTTCGACTTTTGAACTGGTTAATTTTTTTTTTATTCTTTTAGTGTGTTTCAAATTGGAGCATGATTTAGCTCAATTCATTTGATTATTTTCACACCATTTTACTAGCAATGAAGCATGCTATGGGTGTTACACTTATTTTTGCATTGCAACGACAAGATTGACAAAATTATTAGTGTTGAAAAACAAGTTGGGCATGATAATTGCAGTATACATTTTTTTTTTAAATATTCCAATCGATTCATTTCTTCGCAATTAATCCAATTCGGGGTGGGTCCAAGATTAAGGCTTTAAACCCCTCCTAAAGATGGTAATGGGGAGATTCAAACACATGCTCTCATCCCTCAAGATGAATATCCGAATGGAAAGAAACCATAGGATCTTTAACTCTTTGGCAATGGCTAATCACTCAGAGCACGAAGCTCTGATACCACTTGTTGGGCAAGTGACTTCTTACGCAGGATGCTTACAGAACACCTAGAAGGGGGTGAATAGGTGTTTTAACCATTTTCAAAAACTTTTTCTTAGTAGATCCTTAAATATGTAAAGTCTAGACAAAGTTGAACTATTAAGCTCAATCACCACACCAACTCAATAAGATTGACAGTTATCAATTTATTTATTAAGTTATGTCCAGATAACAGTTACATAACGATAACAATTTTACTAATTTTATCTTAGATCCCTATATGCCCAAAAAGATTTATATATGATGTATATCAATAGAAAATGTACGTGACCTTTTATTTTATATAGCAAACGTAGCAACAAGCTTTCTTACTTAAAACAGAAAATGATTAATTTTCAAATACCAAAAAACGGTTTAAGTGCTACAGAAGTTATATCAGATCCAGTAAGGTGCTACAACACTCTAAAATATAACAGAAAATTGCTACAACAAAAATAATAACTAACCAGAAGCGATGTTACTTTTTGTCTCAAAAATAGAATATTCAAAAATTAAATCAGAGAGACAACACACGATATATCCTAGTTCAACACACGATATAAAATTGTTGAAAAAATAAAAATAATATATATATATATATATATATATATAAGTGAAAAAGAAAGGGACAAGAAGAAGTGGGGGAAATTAAGGGGAAAAGGACTAAAAAGGGACCATCTGGAACATAGGAATAACCACGGGTCTAACCCTCCACCATACTTATAGCTTTTCTCCATTCCGTTCTAAGACATACCGTCCGCCAATCTATATCCCACTCCATTGAATCTTGTTTTACTACCTTCTCCCAAGTAAGTTTCGGCCGACCTCTGCTTCTTTTTGTGTTGAGCTCTTGGTAACAAACTTCTGTTCTTACAGGAGCATCCAGGGGTCTTCTCATCACGTGCCCAAACCACCTCAATCTATGTTCTCTCATCTTCTCGGCAACCGGTACTACTCCGACCTTTCATCGAATATCTTCATTTCTTATCTTATCCATCTTTGTGTAACCACACATCCACCTTAACATCCTCATCTCTGCTACTCCCATCTTATGCTCATGTTGCCTATGTGCTGGCCAGCATTCCGCTCCATATAGCATTGCCGGTCTTACTGCCGTTTTATAGAATTTTTCTTTTAACTTAAGGGAGATTTTGCGATCACATAAAAACCCAGATGCACTGCGCCATTTCATCCACCCTGCTCTGGTTCTATGATTTACATCCTCATCAATCTCTCCACCTTTTTGTAAAATGGAGCCCAAGTATTTAAAAGCATCTTTTTTGGGTACCTCTTGACCAATTAAATGCACGGGTTCTTGGTCCCCATCTCGTACTAGAGAAAACTCACACTTCAGATACTTAGTCTTGCTTCGACTTAATGTGAATCCTTTGGATTCCAATGTGCTTCTCCACAATTCAAGTTTTCTATTAACACCCTCCTTGCTCTCATCAATAACATGCTTAATTAAAATTCTTCAAGATTCCAGAATATAGGGTTCAAATAAATATACTAACCAAGAATATGAGTAGATTAGAGTTTACCAAAATGAAACCCCAAAAGATTTGTTTAATCTGCTTCCTCAAGAAAACCCCAATATTCAGTATCAATCAGAGAAGTGTAAGTCTTATTCTTGATGGGTTTTTAGCTTATGAAAATTTTTCACTCTTGGAGATGCACGCACAAAACCTCATTTTTTCTGATTCAAAAGCACGAAGAAGACTACTATGCAAAATCGCTTTTCACCATGTTCAGACGCTCTCGGTTTGGATTTCTGGAAACTAACTTTTTCTTTCTATTCTTGTTTTGCGCAGAGAGAGAAGAAGAAAATTGGTAAGAATGAAATGATGCCTTCCTTTTATATAATTATTATGGGTTTGCATTCTATCATTTAACATGACCACAAAAAGTTTCCTACACACACAACATTTTGTGGGGCCCACTCTTCTTGGAAAAAAAAAATTTGTGGCACGCAAAACGAATCTCTATAACATTACACAATCACTTTTCCTACAACATAACCCTTATAAAACCCAATTATTATATTTTTTAGAAAAAGTGACCCACGTGACTATGACCTATACTTGCTGGAACTTATCTTTTGAAATTTGAAAGACTACTTTTACTTTAAAGACCATTTTTAATTTTTTATTAATATTATATTATGTGTAATTAAAAGCTAAAACTCACGTGACACTTTGCAAAACTATATGCAGATTTCTTTGTAATTCAATAGCTATTTTTTTTGTATTTCTTTAAAAAAAAAAACACGTGACAATTTGTGAGACTAAGTAACAAGGCTGATTATTTTTTTATTTAATTTTTAATATGAGATGTATCCAACTAAATGCATGTAATGCAATGATATGCATTGGAGCTTAGGTAGATACGATATGAAATAATATAGTGTGTAACAAAAAATCTAAAAATACCTAACCATTTGTATCTTCAAACTCCATCTTCAATTTGAGACTTCTTGTAAACTTTTGTCATCGTCAAAATATATATTTCATAATGCTTAGGAGGTCTTCACTACACACATCAAACAGGAGGGGAAGGTTTTGGCGCGGATTGGAACTCAGAATTCAAAGTTGTTAGAGAGAGAAAGTGGGGTAAACACTTAAAGGGAATTTGAAGGTTCGTTGAGAGAGATCCAGTGAATCAAAGGAAGGAGCTAGGGCTCAATAGAGATATCATTAAATCCGGTGACATCCTGCATTGTTCCGGCGGCTGAGGCAAGGTTGATGGTGGTGGAGTGATACGCTCCTAGCATATATACTTTTATAGATCAAAAAAATATTGAATCAGATCTAAAATTGTGTATAAAGGTGTATATATGGTGAAATTGTTGAATAAAACTTGTCAAACACTCTCTCACTCAAATTATTTATGTTTATAGGAGAAAAAGGTCAAATAAAGGAGCACCAAGGAATCAGACAGTATCTCCACGCTTAGAGCGTTCAATTCAACGCTTGGAGCGTAGGAAGAGACCCAAGGCAGTGAGTCTACGCTTCAAGCGTAGAAACCTACGCTTGAAGCGTAGACAGGGAAAAATCAGACAGTGTTTCTACGCTTGGAGCGTGGATCCTGCGCTCCAAGCGTAGGATTGAAATGGACAGCTGTCAGTTGCGAGGAAAGAAGAATTCTGAGGAGTATAAAAGGGCAAAAGACAACCCTAAAGATCACAATTGGTCATTCTGAAAAATATTAGGTCATTCTGAGGAGGAAGGCTCTGGAGATTTGGAGAGGAACATCTTCTTCTTCTACCTTTCTGTAGTTCTTATATTTTGATGTTTTTATTGAATATTGGATTTTTAGCCATGATAATGGTTGGCTAGAACCCTTTGTTGTGGTTAGGGTCACGAACCCTTGTGAACCCCTGATACAATGGATCGAGTTTATATTTATATATATATATCCTTTGAATTTCGTTCTATTCTGATCGTATTGTTATTATTATTATTAGATCTGATCAATCTAGTAATTAATAGTAAATCTGAGGATTAGGGCCAATAAGAGGAATCTGCGGTGGTTAATCCAGAAAGGGGATAGAACGACGGTATGAACATGATCTAGGGATAGACATGATTCATATTGTAGATGTCTTAATTATCAATCTTTATGCTTGATCTCATATAGGGCACCTCAAGGAATTAGGGTTTTATATGGGGTTAAAGGGTTAATTCTTCAAGGGATTGAGAATTAACTACTGATATTTTTATCTGATAATTATCTAAATTTCGCGATATATATATTGATATTTAAACTTAATCCAGAGTAAAAGGTGGGGATCATCGATAAGTGTTCTCTAACTGCAGCGCTTTCTCATAAATATCCAAACTTTCATTTTGTTGGATTTCAAATATTCAAAAAGAACAAAAATACATTTTATTTTACAAATCAAATTTCTACACAATCCTAACATTCGTGTCAAAAACCTCTTGGATTATTTAATCTTCAAAAGAATAGTTTAATTGATTTAGATACACTCTTTGTGGATTCGACCTAACTTACTACTTATTACTTGCGCGATTCGGTACACTTGCCGATCCACGTCAAGTTTTTGGCGCCGTTTACGGGGATCGAACCCGGGTCACCCGCGTGACAGGCGGGAATACTTACCACTATACTACAACGACACCACCATACACCACCGCGCTAACCACCGCCGTCAGCCACCACTCTTCAACCTTCAACCACCACTTGCTTTCATACCGTTCGTTGACGTTGGGAAAAGTTTAAATTGGGTTGAATTTTGGCCAATTGTTGGGCACATTTACTGCATAATTTTCTCTCAAATGGCTGGAGACAAGGTAATCCCTTTATTTTCACTGAGATATTGCATGTTGGTATACGTTTGTTCGCATTGGGATTGATTGCTCATAGTGTGCTAATTGACTTTTGCTGAGAATATGCATTGCCATTTCATATAAATGCAAATTGTTCAATAATAATGCTGGTGTTAGTCATGATGAAATGTAGTGTCTTGATACAATTGTTGATTCACATGATTAATGGGGGTTGGAACTATTGATATGAGTTGATAGTTGGAATTAAATCTGGGAATTAAGCTGAATGCTGTCATAAAAATTGAACTGAATTCTTTTGCTGATAATATTTAGTATGCCACCATGTATTGAGAACTTTACTGATTTCCAGGAAAAAAGGATTGCTAAAACCAAAAAGGGTATGGAAGGGTCATCTGTTGCTAAGAGACCCCGCACCAATTTTGACCCCAGAAGGTTTTTGTCTGCCGAAAAGCAAGACTTTTATGAAACTAAGCTGAAGGATAAAAATGTGATTAAGGAGAGGGGGTTTGATTTGGGAAATCTCCTGCTCTTTGACGAAATTTATTCAGTTGTTCAGAGGAGACAATGGAGAACACTGGTGACCTTCCCACAAGACAGTTCAGGGCGAATCCTAAGAGAATTCTTAGCTAATGCTGATAAGGGAACTGTCAATGCCGCCCGAAAGAGCTGGGTGAGAGGGAAGGAAGTACCCTTTGATGCTGGAACAATTGAGGAGTTCTTGCAAACATCATACGATCCAACTGCTGAGTGTGAATTTGTCCGACTCTTCAATATGATGCAGCCTTCGGAAGGATATTACAGGGAAGAGATGCCTCTTATTGCTGATGAGATCCGGGAGAGGATAACCAGTCCATTCTCTGAATGGAATTTAGACAGGGTCTCACCAACGTACCTGAGAAGTTCACTAGACTCTGCCTTACTGGTGAGGCTATCAGTTGGCATACTTTTGTGAATGCTACTGTTATTCCCTCTACAAACAAAAGTGATGTAAATGTTGAGAGGGCAGTCCTATACTACGTGCTGATGGGGGGATAGAAATCTGAACATGGCTGCTATTCTCTCTGATAGAGTTGTCCATCTGATCACTCAAAGCAAGGACAATAGTCTGTTGGCTCACAGCTCCTTGATCTCTCACCTATGTATTCGAGCTGGGGTTGAAATCCCCGCTTCTGAGCCATTAGATGTGAAGGCTGAAAAGCCTATGACCAAGATTGCTTTGGGGGGTTATTACAAAGAGTCAGAGAAACATGCAGCATGGCTTTTAAATAGCCAAGCTCATCCTATACCTCCTCCAGAACAACAGGATCCTTCAGCATCTCAGGCACCTCAGGCACCTCAGGCATCTTTAGCTTCATCCTCCGCTCGCCAGCCACTTTATGAGGATTCTCCCATCATCCTGGAAATGCATGTTATGATGAAGGCCATGTGCCTGAAGATGGGAATTGATCCAGCAGATCCTCCTAGTTCCTTCCAGCAGTATACCATGGAGGAGTGATCGCTGGATTCTTTTTGTCTTTCCTCTCTGACTTTGTTAGATTTTAGTTTTAATTTTATTTTTAATGACCAATAGGATCTTGTTAGGGTCACTGCTACTTTATGGATTTGTACGTCCAAGGGTATTTTTCACTGTTTTGCTGATACATTTATGTTAATGATGTGTGTTTCAATTGCGCAACAGTCCTTAATTGATTACACTTAGTTATTGCTGGGGACAGCAATTTCTAAAATCTGGGAATGGTGGTTAGCCTTGCCCACCTGATCATGCAATATAGCTGCAATTGTGGAACTACACTTCATTTCAGGGGAGATATTCGAACCAATTTACGTTTTCATTTTTAAATATCTGTCTTGGTTATAGTTGACTTTAAAAATTCAGCAAATTTTTTTTGGAATATGCTTGTTGATAATCTCATATCTAGGTGTTGCTTTCCTAGCAAGTGATTGAGTTCATCTTAGGAAGTACATTAAGTTGTGAAATTTCTGGCATGATGTCACTTGGCATGAGTAGATTTTATGATTGCTCGTTTGTCTGAATTGTGTGCTAGAATACATGATATGCCTGATATTCTTTTGAGAATCTAGTCTGAAATCATAGCCTTTGAGGTTTGAGCCTAAACAGTAATTTTTATTCTTGAGAGGCTTCATTGTGGTAACACTCTAGAACTTGGTCTGTTTCTCTAAAATGCATGCATTTTAATTGACATGATAAGGCAGTGTGTTCTTGATAGCCCTGGCCATATAGCTCACCTATATAAATGATTTTTCCATTGTTACCCCCTTGAGCCTAAGCCTGTTCGTTGATAATTTACCTGAATGTTGCTTAGCCTATATCCATGTTGACTTACCTTAAGTGAGATTGAATTGCTGATTCTTTTAAAGGAGAAAAGAAAATGTCTAAGGTAAGCTCCACTAAACTAAGCAATAGAAAAAAAAAACAGAAAAATCTAGAAAAAGAAAAAAAAATGTGTGTGAAGCATTATGAATAAAAGTGGTCAATATAGGAATTGACTTCCCGAAATTCTGTGGGCAAGTTAGTGGAGCAAAACTTATGAGTTGAAATTGTGTAAATTATGTTATCTTCAGTTTTTCAATCTCATAGTTATTTAAAGTCACTTCCCATATAAATTCCTACCTTTAGCCAGGCCAAATTAAAACCATTGAAAAGTCCTTTTGATCAGTTAATGCATGCGTTTGAATCCTTCATTTTTAAGGATCTTGAGAATATGATCAAGCCTATGGCAGTGTTACGGCTGTGATGGTTGTGTACATCTGATACCCTAAAAACACTTGAGTGGGAGTGATATATTTTGTCTTGGTGAGGGATATTCAGACTAGATTCAGATTTTTTTTAGAGAATAAAGGCATTGTTGAAAGTTCTTGCAGTAATTCAGTCAGGCATGACATAGTAATTTCTTCGATTTTTTGGATGATATTGTGCTGAAATACTGCTGTAAACTTTTCTAAAGTTTGAATCAGTTTATTGCTGGGGACAGCAATGTCTAAATCTGGGAATTGTTTGATATGCTCCCAGCATATATACTTTTATAGATCAAAAAAATATTGAATCAAATCTAAAATTGTGTATAAAGGTGTATATATGGTGAAATTGTTGAATAAAACTTGTCAAACACTCTCTCACTCAAATTCTTTATGTTTATAGGAGAAAAAGGTCAAATAAAGGAGCACCAAGGAATCAGACAGTATCTCCACGCTTGGAGCGTTCAATTCAACGCTTGGAGCGTTCAATTCAACGCTTGGAGCGTAGGAAGAGACCCAAGGCAGTGAGTCTACGCTTCAAGCGTAGAAACCTACGCTTGAAGCGTAGACAGGGAAAAATCAGACAGTGTTTCTACGCTTGGAGCGTGGATCCTGCGCTCCAAGCGTAGGATTGAAATGGACAGCTGTCAGTTGCGAGGAAAGAAGAATTCTGAGGAGTATAAAAGGGCAAAAGACAGCCCTAAAGATCACAATTGGTCATTCTGAAAAATATTAGGTCATTATGAGGAGGAAGGCTCTGGAGATTTGGAGAGGAACATCTTCTTCTTCTACCTTTCTGTAGTTCTTATATTTTGATGTTTTTATTGAATATTGGATTTTTAGCCATGATAATGGTTGGCTAGAACCCTTTGTTGTGGTTAGGGTCACGAACCCTTGTGAACCCCTGATACAATGGATCGAGTTTATATTTATATATATATATCCTTTGAATTTCATTCTATTCTGATCGTATTGTTATTATTATTATTAGATCTGATCAATCTAGTAATTGATAGTAAATCTGAGGATTAGGGCCAACAAGAGGAATCTGCGGTGGTTAATCCAGAAAGGGGATAGAACGACGGTATGAACATGATCTAGGGATAGACATGATTCATATTGTAGATGTCTTAATTATCAATCTTTATGCTTGATCTCATATAGGGCACCTCAAGGAATTAGGGTTTTATATGGGGTTAAAGGGTTAATTCTTCAAGGGATTGAGAATTAACTACTGATATTTTTATCTGATAATTATCTAAATTTCGCGATATATATATTGATATTTAAACTTAATCCAAAGTAAAAGGTAGGGATAATCGGTAAGTGTTCTCTAACTGCAGCGCTTTCTCATAAATATCCAAACTTTCATTTTGTTGGATTTCAAATATTCAAAAAGAACAAAAATACATTTTATTTTACAAATCAAATTTCTACATAATCCTGACATTCGTGTCAAAAACCTCTTGGATTATTTAATCTTCAAAAGAATAGTTTAATTGATTTAGATACACTCTCTGTGGATTCGACCTAACTTACTACTTATTACTTGCGTGATTCGGTACACTTGCCGATCCACGTCATGGAGCTCACGATTGCTGCGAGAGCAGAGCTACAACAGCGTCCCTGTTAATCTTATCTTAGATCTATGGAGTCTTATTCTTTCTTTGTTGTTTCTTTCCATCCAATATAAGCTAAATTGTTAGTATTGGGTGATAGAGTACCCTTATTATGACGTAATCATTTTGCCTAAACTTTGTTGCATGATTATCCTTTTAGTTGTTTAATAAAGTGTTTAAATTGTTTCTAAACATGTTGATTCATTGAGAGAGAGAGTTGCAAGGTACTTAGGATTTGGGCTATAGAGATATAAGTGAATTTTGAAAGTTATTAAACATTATGGTTTAACTAAGTAAAATTGGTTAATTGTGGGTAGAGAGATCATTCACACCACAAAATCACATAGAACCTGAACTTAATAATTCATAACTATGTTGGCCATATATAGATGTGGGACTTAGTATACATGTATTGTTGGTGAGAGCCCTTGCATGCATTAGTGTTCTCATTACTGAATGGATGATTGTTGTAGCATTGTGACCTATGTAGAACCGATACCGACACGGGACACGTGACACGATACGACACGACACTCCGACGCATTAATTCTAAAAAATGTTAGATTTCGACACGTTAGGACACATTGTGATATTAAATAATATTTTTTATTTATGTAGTGTATATTATGTTTAATATTCAATAATTTAATAAAAAAATGAAGTTAAACTTATAATACCCATCAATTTTGCAAAGAAACATAAGATATCCCAAATATTTATATTAAACTAATAAAATTATAATCGTAATCCAACAAATCTATTAGTTGGAACTAAAAACGCAACGCAATACAACCTTTGAACCATTTGTTAAGTTTCTACAATGCGTGTTGGAGTGTCGGGAAGTGTCGGTGCTTCATAGATTATGAATGCATTCTGGTGAAACTGCAATAATGGGGAAATTGATCCCAATTTTCCTTTGAATATTTGGAAACTTATATTGTTACTGCATTCTCTTAGTTAATCGTGTCTTAGTTTATTTTATTTCTTAATTCTTAAATTATCCATTAGTTAATTAAACGTCATTATTGTTACCTTAGTTACTTCACTTAGAGCTGTAGCTATACTTAGTCTCTGTGGGAACGATATCTGGACTAACAAGTCCACTTTATTACTTGTTGATACGTGCACTTGCATATTTGTGTGATTAATATAATTGATTGCGAAATTGCACAATAGCTACTTCTGTGTAATTTGAACCGACCAAATTAATTTGTGAAAATAGGTTGGTATTGGAATGAACAATATGACATCAAGCACTAATTTAAATCAAAATTAAGAAGGCAACAACGATCAACAACACTAAGAATTTTAACAGGGAAGTTATCAAGGAAAGGCGTAGCCAGGGTTTGATTTACCCCAATCATCACTTGAATGACTTAATTCAACTCCTAAGCAATTTCCAATTCGATACTCTTAGGCTTTGTTTGAGAGTTTGGAGGGGAAGGGAGGGAAGGAGATCAAAGGGAGAGGGAGGGAAAGGAAGGGAAGCAAATCGAAGGGTATTTTCTTCCGTTGTTTGGGAGTTAAAAAATGGTAAAGGTGAAATTGGAAGTTAATGGGATATTTTTACAATTTTACCCTTTTTTAAATAATCAAATTTAAAATTTCATAACAAAATTATTTACATATTTTTCCACTACTAAAAAAGATCATATTTTTGATGAAATTTCTACGTTGCAGACGATGAAAATTACTTTTCTGTTTGAATACTTTTTGTCGAAAGGCGACGAAAATTTTATCTGATGAAATTTTTTACAAAAATAAATTTTCAGTCGAAATTTTAAACAGAATTTAGTTTCTATCAAAAGTTTTGACGAAAATGATTTCTTAAATATTTTCGACGAAAAAAAGAATTCCGTAATTTTGATGAAATATTTTCCATCCAAAGTTTTCGATGAAAATATGTCCCGATGAAAATTTGACGGAAACTTTTTGTCAAAATTTTTGAGAGAAATATTTCTATCATAACTTTCGACGGAATTTAGATTCCATAAAAAATTTTGACGAAATATTTTTTTCGTTGAAATTTTTTACAGAAATTTTTTCTCGTCAAATTTTTTACGGAAATATTTTTTTTCTAAAATGTGTCTATTGAAAATTTTGATAGAAATATTTTTTATCGAAAATTTTGAAGGAAATATTTTCCGTTGAAAATTTTGACGAAAATTATTTTCGTCAGAAAAAAATGACGAAAATATTTCCTTCGATTTTTTTTTGAAAGAATTTAGATTCTGCAAAGAATTTTGATGAATTTTTTTCATTTAAAATTATTCACGAAAATGTTTTTCGTCAAAAATATTCACATTTTGAGGGAAATGTTTTGACGGAATTTAGATCCCGTAAAGAATTTTGACAAAAAAAAAATTCGGTCATAATTTTTTACATAATTGTTTTTCTTCACAAATTTTTATGAAAAAAAATTTCCGTCGAAAATTTTCGTTTGAAATGTGTTCCGTTGAAAATTTTGATGGAAATATTTTCTGTAAAAAAATTTGACGAAAATTTCTTCCGACAATATTATTTTTTGTCGAAAATCTTCGATGGAAATGTGTTTCGTGGAAATTTTCGACGGAAACATTTTTCCTTGAGATGTTTGATGAATATTTCCGTTGATAGATTCGACGAATTTAAATTCTATTAAGAATTTTGCCTGAATTTTTTTTCCGAAAAAAGTTCATGTAAATGATTATGGCCAAATCTTGCTCCGTCTCTAATTTTGTGTTTAGTTTCATTAGAAATGTTTTTTGTCTATATTTTCAACGTAATATGATTTTCGTGAAAAATTTCGTCAGACGAAATATTTTTCGTCAATAAATTTTTTCGGTATTTGAGACTTTTCTAATAATGTCACATTTAAAAATGAATATCATTTATATAGTTTTCACATTTTATTGCTAAGGGTAGATAAGTAATTTTCAATATTTTTCCTCTCAAACCCCCAAATTGGGGGAACTTTAACTTTCAAGGTGAGAATGGTTTTGGAGGATTTTGTAAAAATCCCCAATTCCCTTCCCCAATATTTTTGAACTCCCAAACAGGAGGAGGGCTTACTAAAACCCTCATTTTCCTTTCTTTTCCCTCCTAAAACCAACTCCCAAACAAAGTCTTAGGGATTTTTTTTATAGGTGAGGTCCTCTCTCCTTTCTAATTTCTCTCCCCTTCTTAATCCTCCAAGAGATTGGATAATGTTATGGACTGGATCCATATCGTAACAATACTATTACTAGCAATATTGGATAGGGATATCACAACTATATAATCTGGAGAGGATTATATCTCTATCCCTATCGATCAAGGCAAATCTTATATCAACCGGGAGATTTAAAAAAGCCCAAGCCTATAAAGGTAATCCTTGTAGATAGGTGGTTAAAGACCACAGTACACACTTTTGACTTATTTATTATTACTGTCCACACTATGCACACACACATATCTTGGCTATCGCCTATTGATAGTGCACACACATAAAGTCAATCGGATATCTATCTCTAAGCGCATACACAGCTATTCTTATACGGTACAATAAGCCTGAACAGATAAAATATCAATTTGATATGAAAATCTGGCTCCTATCTCGCAATAATGATTTTTCGGATCACATGTACGTGATGGGAGCGCCGCTTCGTGCCTGGGGTGCGAGCAAATAGTAGTTTCCCAATTTTGCACTGGCAGTGTCATTTCGCGTTGAGGGGACTGTTAAACAAAGATTTTCCTCGTTCTCTGTTGGCGGCGCCATTTTCGCGCTAAGAGCGCGGGTCTTCTAGTTTATTTTTCCTTTGTTCTGGCTTGGTTTGAGCTCTTTGACTTGATTTTCATTCCATTTTGAGCAAATAATCCTACAAAACACAAGAATTACTTAAGCTTGTATGAAAATTCCATAAGAAGTGATATCATCAATTTAACCCCATTTCCTTATGCTTTTTTTTTTTGTTGCTATAATTGAATCTAATTCACACTATTTTGCATCCTATTTTGATCTATTGTTTGATGGGCGCAACATTATTGTCATCTACCATGGTGAAAGGTTCGTCACGGACTTCCATTGCTTCAAAGATGAAGATAAATCAAAAGAAATAATATTTTAAAAACATTAAATATTTAAAAATTATTAACACAATATTTACAAAGACGTAGGATTCTTTTAATATTAATTTACCCACTAAACACAATACAAGCACGAATTCAATTCTTTCTGTAATGTTTTCCGAATCAAATGGAGGAGAGGAGCGTCTGTAAAATAATGTTTTGTGAAAATGGCTTTCACAAAAGGAAAAAAGTTAGTCTATTTAAAGGATATAAATTATGTTTTTTTAGATTTTAATATTATATATTACGAGTAATATATAATTATAATATGAAAAATTAATTTTTTTTCTATCTTCTCATTCCCTTCAACTGATGTGGGCTAGCCGTAAGTAATACGTAAATGTTAAAAATTAAAATAACAAAATTTATATTTTTAAAAAGACACATCCTTAACCCTTTTATAAAACAGAATTCCATGTCCTTTTCTTGAGATTTTTTAAAATGACCCGTACCATTATTTTTGGAAAAATGTGTTTTCCTCCCACTCACTTATCTTTTACTATTTTTGGGCGGACCACTAAAACAAACCTCCTTGTTTTTTTCCACTATGTACCGGACAATGAAGCATGCAATGAGTGGTACAGTTCTGTTTGTATTGCAACTACAAGATTATCAAAATTAAAGCAAGATGAGTTGAGCGTGACAATTGAAATGTCTTTCTAATCAATCAATTCATGTACTGCGTCAGCTCTTAGCTCATAAATCAAAAGCAACAAAAATCTCATGCGCGAAAACAACCACAAATTATACAAAAGCCTGATGCTCCAGTAGGGTCCTCTTTCATTGCTTATCACATCCCATATAGAACATTAAACACGTAATGTAACAATTATATTGGGAGGAATCTAAGACGTGTGCGGTCCCGTAGTAGTGGAGATAGCAGGGTGATCATCCCGTCAATTTTATATAACATTTGTTTTAAATTCGGGTTTATCATTTATTATTTAATATGATCACAAAAAATTTCCTACACACAATATTTTATGGGATCCACAGCAAAAAAAAATACTTCGGCATGCACAACAAATCTCTGTAACATAACATAATCACTTTTCCTACAACATAACTCTTATAAAACCCTTTACACTCCCTTTATACTTGGAGAAAAGTATTTTAGCATAAGTTTATCTCTTCAAGCTCGGCCTTCGAGATTATTAATTCTCATGTACCAAGAAATAATTCAGAGTTCTTTAAATTTAAGAATTGATCTGATTCTTAATTATCATGTTACTGCTAACGGTGGGATAAATTAAGGGTTTATCATCTATTATTTAACATGATCATAAAAAATTTCCTACACTCACAACATTTTGTGGGGCCCGTAGCAAAAAAAAAAATTCTGACACACAAAACGAATCTCTATAACATAACACAAACATTTTTCCTATAACATAACTCTTATAAAACCCATAAATTAAAGTCACATATTGACTAGTGAAAGACCAAATGAGAAATAGATAAGTATAAAAAGAACTATGAATCTACAATCTTAAAGTTTTGAGTTAAAATATAGTCTGGACTTACTTATTGTGATTTATCATTTGAGTTTATTGATGGATACGTCCTTTGTAAAGGGTTTAAGGCTCCCCTATGCAATTTTCAACTCTGATATTAGAGCCAATGGTTTCCCTGAGCTGGGTACGGGGGGATAGGCCTCCACATAAGGTTAGTGTGACTCTAATACTTAAAGAGAAGATAAATGAGTAATGGTGTGAAGTTCCATATTGGCTAGATAAAGACCAAGTGAGGGTTTTCACACAAAAAAAAAAAAAAAAAGACCAAGTAAGGATTTTATAAATGCAAAAAGTTCCATGGACCTATAGTTTTAAGGTTTTAACTTGAGATGTGATATTAGTTCACTTATTGGGATTTATCATTTGACCTATTAATAAATATGTCTCTTGCAATGGATTTTGGGTCGGTGTACCATTCTTAACAGTTACCTGCTTCCTAGTATGAATTTTATTTTGTTCGTTACCTATCATTAAATTTTCTGAGTCCACCATTATACATAAGTGTCTCTAGGGTCGTGTATATTTAATTACACCAAAAGCGTTCTCTTCCTCATCATAGATTCATAGTTGGTCATATCATCATAGTTGGTCATAAACAACAATGATGTCACTGCTTCTACTTCTTCTCTGCCTAACTCTTCCTCTGCTTCTATTGTTCTTCTTCCACAAACATAGAACCATTAACAATCCACCCCTTCCACCTGGTCCTAGAGGCCTTCCCATAATCGGGAATCTTCATCAACTAGACAATTCTGTTCTTTATCTTCAACTATGGAAACTCTCAAAAATATATGGTCCCTTATTTTCCCTTCAACTCGGTTTAAGGCCAGCTATTGTTGTTTCATCACCTAAAATTGCCAAAGAGGTACTCAAAGACAATGACCTTGTGTTTTCTGATCGACCTAACTTACTTGGCCAACAGAAATTGTTCTATAATGGGTTAGAGATTGTGTTTTCTCCATACAATGATTATTGGAGAGAAATAAGAAAAATTTGTGTTGTCCATATCTTTAGCTCAAAGCGTGTCTCATGTTTTTCTTCTGTAAGAGAGTTTGAGGTCAAGCAAATGATCAAAAAGATATCAGGGCATGCTTCTTCTTCTGTTGTTACAAACTTGAGTGAGTTACTCATTTCTCTTTCAAGCACTATAATATGTAGGATTGCTTTTGGGAGAAGGTATGTGGATGAAGGAACTGAAACAAAAAGGTTCCATGAGATGTTCAATGAGCTTCAAGCTATGTTAACCGCATTCTTTGTTTCAGATTATATTCCATTTATGGGTTGGATTGATAAAGTCACAGGTCTAAATGCACGTCTGGAACGAATTTTCAATGAGTTTGATAAATTCTACCAAGTGGTTATTGATGAACACTTGGATCCGAATAGACAGCACGTGGAGGAACAGGATATAGTGGATGTTTTACTTCAACTGAAGAAACAGCGTTCCTCTTCATTTGATATTACTTATGATCACATCAAAGGGGTCCTCATGGTATGTGTCTAAATTCAATTTTTTTTTTCCCTAAATTATTATATAGATGAAAGAACTTTTCTCTAGTAGTCAATTATTACATAAATGTTAGTCGCGGCGAATTTAGGTGGTGCCAAAAATTTTGACATATTAAATTATTAAAATATTTATCATAATTACCCAAATTTATCATAAAAAAAAATTAGTATAAATTCTAGCATAGTTATCTAAATTATGTACTAAATAATGTCACGTAATATTGAAAATACAAATGAACAATTATCGTTGATTATATATCAAAGCAAACATATAAAAATACACTAACCTTTGCAGTAAACATTTCAAACATAAGAATTTCACTTTCCTCCCACAACATAATAAGTAATGATCCAAACATTATCCTAATGTAAAATTTTTGTGATTAAGTTTAGAAATAGGTCAACTAATTATTTTTTTGATTAAGTTTAGAATTCTTTTTTTTAATAATAGAAGTAAGAATAAATAATATAACTGATTAGAATAAAGCAGGAAAAAAACAAATATACAGGATTAAAAAATAAAAAAGGCAAAACACAAAAATAACTATACTATACATGTTCCTTATTATTTGTTTGCATTTAAATGGTTTGTTGTTACTTTGTATTAAGTATTTAATTTTCTATTTAGGTGATGCCAAATTATAATTTTTAACTTAATTAATTATAATTAATTATATAATAAGTAAAAAAAAAACGTGCTGCTAGTTTGGCTATGACTCCGCCATTGATAATTATTAAAACACTAGAATAATCATTCTTTCTAAGCGTTTAGTGGGTACGTAAAGCAATTCTGTGTTTATTTAGTTGGTACAAAGAGCAAGACACTTTTGATCTCCGTTTAAAGGCTTTTTAACCATTTTGATGCAGAATCCAAGAAATTTCATTGGTTTAATCCTTTGTGGCTGACTATTTATTAATTTAATAGGAATGAAACGCGTATTGGTAAAGTGTGCATTGAAATTGTGCATCACCTCATGCGCGATTTAAATGCATATATCCAATATACGCATCTATTTGGTGCTAATTTTTATACAAATCGCACATGAGGTGATGTACGACTTAAACGTGCACACTCCCCATACATGATTCACTCACGTTAGATGGTTGAATAACTTGCAAAAAAAATAAAAAATGAAATGTCCTACATTTTGCATCACTTGCCAAAAATCTCCAATTAAAGCTCGTTGCTACTATAATTCCACTAAATTTTAGTAGCTTCAGAAGCAAATCAATCCCATCAAGGAAGGACAAAACTTCAACTTTGGTTGTTACCTGGTCTTTTTTTTATATATTTTTATTAATAATTACAAAGTGTTACTTTATTATTTCTTGTTTTAAAGAATATGTATATAGTTAAAGCACTTATTCTTTTCTTCTTCTTTTTTTAAGTAATTAAAAGCACTTATTCTTACCATCTGTTTTACAAAATATTAAAAATAGGAAACAAAAATGAGAACAAGTGATATTATTATAATTATTTGATTACTAATAAAAACATGTCAACAGAAGATGAGAATAAAATCAAACCAAAATCGTTTTATTATTCTTACAATCTAATTTTCCCAATAGAGCTTTCTATTGCATGCAAATCTATAATGTGCTGCAGCTGATATTGTTACCTTAAAAAGGCCCATAACGGGTGATTTTCTTGATATACAGGACCTGCTTATAGCAGCAACGGATACCACTGCAGCCACATCAGTTTGGGCTATGACGGCCCTCATTAAAAGCCCAAAAGTAATGAAGAGAGTTCAAGAAGAAATTAGGAACTTGGGAGGTAAAAAAGATTTCTTAGATGAAGATGATATTCAAAAGTTTTCCTATTTGAAGGCAGTGATAAAAGAGACATTGAGATTGTACCTAACAACCCCGTTACTTGTGCCAAGAGAATCAAATAAAAAATGCATTATAGATGGCTATCAAATTCCAGCCAAGACAATAGTGTATGTGAATGCTTGGGCTATTCATAGAGACCCTGAGGCTTGGAAGGACCCAGAAGAGTTTTATCCTGAGAGATTCTTAGACAGTGCTATAGATTTTCGAGGTCAAAATTTTGAACTAATTCCTTTTGGAGCAGGTCGCAGAATTTGCCCAGGTTTGTATATGGGGGTTGCTACATTGGAACTTATCCTAGCTAATCTTCTAAATTCCTTTGATTGGGAATTGCCGAAAGGGTTGGTAAAGGAAGACATAGATACTCAAGTGTTGCCAGGAATTACCCAACACAAGAAGAATCATCTTTGCCTTTATGCCAAGAGCCAGATGGATAATTAATGTTTGGTTTATATAGATTCAAAATGTTAATTTTGTTGAAAGTACTTTGTCAATATGAGTTACATTCGTAAGAAATCATGTTAAAAATTCTCTGTTGATAAAAACAAGGCTAAAATGCACCAAATCTCTCTTTATTTATTTATTAATTTTGGCTACACATCTTTCTATTTATTTGATTCGCACAAGAAATGAATGAATAATTGATAGTAGAAATTGAAACCTCAAATTATATTAAGGGTTTTATGTTGTAGGAAAAGTGATTGTGTAATGTTATAGAGATTCGTTTTGCGTGCCATATTTTATTCGTTGATTTCGGTCCATACAACGGTTATAGTTTATAAAGTTATATTAATTAATTAATTATTAATTACACTATAAATAATAACCGTTGATTTCCGTCCATCAACGGTTGAGATGAAGAGTAAGACTTAAAAATCTTACTCTTGAGTCAAAAGAACCATCCCCTATATATATATATATATATATATATATATATATATATATATATATATATATATATATATATATATATATATATATATATATATAAGGTGTAAGAGGAACCTACGGAACAAGCTTGAAAAAGTTATGGTTGATCAAAAGTCAAACTACCCTTCGCACAGTGAAAATCTCAGCTGGTGTTAGGGACTAGACGTAAGATCCATTTTGGGCCAAACCGGGATCAATATGAAATGTGCTTGATGCTCTTCCCTTTCTCTCTTTATCTTCTTGTTGCTTACCTACTGTTAGCTTTTTGTGTGAATTGAATGATTCACTGCCTTTTACTCTGTAGTTATTTTTCAGTTAGGGCTCTTAACTTTCTTTTGAGTTCAATCATCTTGTGTATTTAGTATTTAGTGTTGTGAATTGTAATAAAGTTGACATTGGTTATAAATTTACAAAGTGAGGACCATATAACTGAAATGACTCATAAACCTAAAGCATTAAGATTTTAGATTCTAATAGAAGTTCTAAATCCATTTATTATGATAGATTGTTGCTTATCCCCTTTGATGATAATTCTCCTCTGCCATGGACTCTGCCGATTATCCAACATTGATATTTGAATATGATAGTTAATGTTGATACGCCAGCCAAATCATGATGTGCAATCAAGGACTTGAAGTAAACCCATGTCATGATAGCCAAGGACTTGATGAGTATATTCAAGCCTTGGTGTAATCTGACAAATACTCAAAGAAACTTTTCCTTTAGAGGAAGCAATTGTGAACTTAGGACTCACACTTGAGGAACAAATATAAAGAATACAATAAACTAGTGAATCAATGGACATGGATTATTCCAATTTAACTAATGAAATTTGGTAGGGAAAATTTTGTTGCCTTATGGTGATCTTCCCCAGATGATTTATTAATGAAAAAAAATCTGAAGAAACTTGTATTATGTTGTTGAATATCGAAAGAGAAGAGAGGAACATTTGAAAATAATACTATGTACATCAACTACACAGCGGAGTCTATTATATAACTTAAAAGAAAGAAAATACAAATAGATATACTCGATGTGGGACTAAAGAAAATACAAACAGATATACTCGATGTGGGACTTCTATATTACTATTCTAAACTATCATTTACAACACTCCCCCTCAAGCTGAAGCATATAGGTCATATGCACCAAGCTTGTTACAAATAAACTCTATTCGAGGGTCCCTCAAAGATTTTGTAAACACATCTGCTAATTGCTCATTAGAGGGTACAAAGCTAGTTTTAATTTCACCAGCAAGAATCTTTTCTCGAACAAAGTGACAATCTATTTCTATATGTTTGGTTCTTTCATGAAACACTGGATTTGATGAAATGTGTAGAGCTGCTTGATTATCACAAATGAGAGTTGTATGTCCAGTGTCTCCAAACTTAAGCTCTCTGAGAAGTTGTTTAAGCCAGATGAGTTCGCAAGTAGTAGTCGCCATGGAGCGGTATTCTGCTTCAGCACTTGATCTGGAAACTACGCTTTGTTTCTTACTTTTCCAGGAAATCAAGTTGCCTCCAACAAAGACACAATACCCAGAAGTAGATCTCCTATCAGTTGGACAACCAGCCCAATCAGCATCACAGTACCCAACCAATTGATCATGACCTTTATCTTCATATTCAAGGCCTTTTCCTGGAGATGCCTTGATATACTTAAGAATACGAATGACTGCATTCCAATGTTCTTGACATGGAGAATTGAGAAATTGACTGACAACACTAACTGCAAAGGAAATATCAGGCCGAGTGACTGTGAGGTAGTTCAATTTTCCAACCAATCTTCTATACTGCTCAGGATCTGAAAAGGGCTCCTCCTGATTTGGTAGAAGCTTGATACTTGGATCCATAGGAGTTTCAACAGATTTTGAATTTAACAGAGCAGTTTCTTCAAGAATATCCAGAGCATATTTCCTCTGAGATATCACAACACCAGATTTAGATTGGGCCACCTCGATTCCTAAGAAGTATCGAAGTTTCCCAAGATCCTTAGTCTGAAAATGATGACATAAGTGTTGTTTCAATCGAGTGATCCCATGCTGATCACTGCCTGTGATGACAATATCATCCACATATACCACCAGATAAATAGAACCAGAAGCAGAATGACGAAAAAAGAGAGAATGATCAGCTGCACTCCGAGTCATGCCAAATTGTTGAACAACACTGCTAAATTTACCAAACCAAGCTCTTGGAGATTGTTTGAGGCCATAGAGAGACTTACGAAGACGACAAACAAGTCCTGACTCCCCCTTAGCAACAAATCCAGGAGGTTGCTCCATATAAATTTCTTCCTCAAGATCACCATGAAGAAAAGCATTCTTGATATCCAGTTGGTAGAGAGGCCAATGGCGAATAGCAGCCATGGCAATAAAAAGGCAAACAGTAGACATTTTCGCCACAGGAGAAAAAGTATCAATAAAATCCAAGCCAAAGACCTGAGTGAAACCCTTCGCCACCAAGCGAGCTTTAAGACGATCCACTTGACCATCAGGTCCAACCTTAACAGCATAAATCCATCGGCAACCAACCATAGATTTTCCAGAAGGAAGAGGTACCAGATCCCATGTGCCATTATGATGAAGAGCACTCATTTCATCAATCATAGCTTGTCTCCATCCCGAATGTGAAAGTGCATCACCTGTAGTCTTAGGGACAGATACAGAGGACAAAGAGGAAAGGCAAGCAAAATATGATGGAGAAAGACGATGATAACTGAGATTGACTGCATACCTGGCCGGAGGGCGAGTATCACGAGTACCCTTACGAAGAGCAATGGGAATATCACTATCCGAAGGTGGGACCGAAGCCGTGGGAGGAGATGCAGTTGAATGTGAGTCCACGGATACATCTGACGAATTAGGCTCGATCTCATCAGCAGAAGAGGTGATAGAAGGAGAGTCAGAAACATGGATGGGTAAAGACGGAAGGTAAAGAAGGTCACTTGGGAAGGATGGCTGTACAGAATCAGTATCCACAGGAGTAGTAGAGGATCCAAAAAAGGGAACTGATTCAAAAAAGGAGACATCCGCCGAGATAAAGTATCGACGTAAAGTGGGAGAGTAGCAACGGTAACCCTTCTGAGACCGAGGATAACCCAAAAAAACACATTTATGAGACTTGGGAGCTAATTTATCCAAACCTAGACCAAGATGATGAACAAAACACGTAGAACCAAACACATGTGGAGTTAAAGGATATAAAGTTTGATGGGGAAATAAAATAGAGTGAGGTACCTTATGATTGATAACAGATGATGGCATGCGATTAATGAGATAGCATGCAGTAAGTATAGCATCACCCCAGAATGTGTATGGAACATTACCATCAATTAACAAGGCACGAGTGGTTTCAACCAGATGGCGATTCTTGCGCTCGGCTACACCATTTTGTTGAGGTGTATGAGGGCAAGATGTTTGATGGAGAATGCCATGAGATGAAAAGAATTGTTGAAATTGATGAGATAAGTACTCACATGCATTATCACTACGAAAAGTACGAATAGGAATACCAAATTGAGTTTTGATTTCATTGTAAAATAACTGAAAAATAGAAAACAACTCAGACCGATTTTTCATTAAAAATAACCAAGTACACCTGGAATAATCATCAATAAAAGTAACAAAATACTTAAACCCTAAAGTAGAAGAATGACGACTTGGTCCCCAAATATCAGAGTGGACCGCAGAAAAATGAGAAACAGCTTGACGGCTAAGACGACTTGGGAACGTACTACGAGTATGTTTCCCATACTGACAAGACTCACAATTTAATTTAGAAAGAGACGATAAATGTGGAACCATCTTCTGAAGCTTTGTAAGACTAGGATGGCCCAGACGAGCATGTATAGTAAGAGGAGAGTCCACAGTGGAGCAGACTGAATAAGATGGAAATAGTTGATAGAGGCCTTGAGACTCACATCCTCTGATAATCTCCTTCCCCGAACTCCGATCCTGAAAGATGACAGAGGTTTTAGTAAAAGAAACAACACAGTCAATGGATTTTGTCAAACGACTAATAGAAAGTAAGTTAAAAGGAGAATCTGGAACATAGAGAACATGATCCAGAGATAAATTAGGTAAAAGAAGAACCGTGCCAATACCCCGTGATTGGACCAGAGACCCATTGGCCATAGTAATAGTGGGAAAAGAACCAGTAGTACAAAGGGAAGTGAATAAGGACTTATTACCAGAAATGTGATCAGAAGCCCCAGAATCAAGAGTCCAAGGGCCTATAGAGTGCAACTGAGAGATTCCAGCAAAAGAATTACCAGTGGGAGCAATAGATGTAGTAGGACCTGATGGTTGCTTCTCAGACTTATTACCAGCCGGAGACCCAGAAACATTGGAGACGGGAGAGTCCATAATCAAGAGTAGAGGAAAAAAAAATCCAAAAAGACTGATCACACAACTAACCGGAAGAAGAGGGATCAGAAAAATAAGACCGGATCCAGAATTGTCTCAGCAAGACGAAAAAATCGCAACCAGCCGTGGCCGGAACGGAGTCTGCACGCGCCTCCACAATCGCCCGGAAACTGAAAACGAGACAGTTCCGGGGAAAGAAAAAAAAAATTGTAAACTACGATGAACAATGGGTTCACCAAAAAAAAAAAAATTCAAACGTTCCTTAGGCTCTTGATACCATGTTGAATATCGAAAGAGAAGAGAGGAACATTTGAAAATAATACTATGTACATCAACTACACAGCAGAGTCTATTATATAACTTAAAAGAAAGAAAATACAAACAGATATACTCGATGTGGGACTAAAGAAAATACAAACAGATATACTCGATGTGAGACTTCTATATTACTATTCTAAACTATCATTTACAACATATGTATTGACAAAAGGTGACTTGATTGCCATAATAGTCCTATTTACCATCACAGAGTTTCAGGGATTCTAAGTACTCTTTTAAACAAATAAAAGTCAATCTCCCATGATTAATCAAGCAGTTTTATTTTAGTGTATTGAAATGAGAGTTGTCAAAATATATTTCGATCACCGGACTAACCTAATGGGAAGTCCATTAACAACCGGGCCTTTTGGTCAAGGCCCTAACTTGCGGGTTAATTCGAGTTTACATATTACTTATTAGGAAGTAAAATGAGATATTATATCCCGAGGGCTGAAATGGAAATTTGGAATGGTTTTTTATTTAATATATTATTTATTTTGATGTCTCTACATATTCATCGATAATCTTATTAATTTTGTCTAAGTCGAAGCAAAAATTTCCCTATAAAATTTTAATACAATTCGTATTCATGATTCGAAGTCAATATTATTAAGTTAAAAAACGCCTGCCAGATATCTATGTTCTTGGTGTAACATTATTTGATTCAATTGTGATGAATATCTTATCCCCTAGAGGCCATTCTGCAATGGTTAGATCATTAGCCTCGGGGCACAAGGTGACTATGACAATACCCAACTGCATGCATGAGCGGTGGGATCTGAGTGCTTTGGATTTTCTACTTTGGCTTTAGATAAAAGTGAAACTACTGAACTTGTGGTTGCCATGACATGAACTATCGTGATGGCCACAATTCCACCCCACCCTTCTTTTCTTTCAAGTATTTATATAACTCAAAAATTAATTCATGATTGTGGTAATTCCCATGTATGTTTCAAACACTACTAAAGGTCTCCATTAATTTATCATTTGTCAAATCCATGTCTAAATTTAACTCCATCCAACTAATTATACTATAGGATCTATGGATTGGATGGATTAAGATAACTTTAGTTAATGGATAATTAATGGACCAACCAAAATATTTATTGAATTTTCTTGAATATTCAATGTTTTAACTTTTATGGACCTTTTGTCTCTTGGCTCAATCAACCACTATGTTCATCATATACTCCATTGTTGTTCATGTATTAAGGTCATATTTGGTGCACAGCATAGAAAAATGCCTAATAGTATAAGATCCGATACTATAAGGCCTAATTAAATTTTAATATTATTTAACGTTTGACATAATATTATATAAGATAATGTATTGTATAAGATAATATCGTCTAGTGTTTGGTAATGCACTGTATAATACTAGATAGAATAAAAATAAGTATTTCTGACAAAAATACCCTTCAAAAAAGAATTTATATAATTCTTTCAAACATGTTATGTGATATTAATTTTTATAAAAATCTATTAATCAGTGTGTCCAAAAAATATCAATTTTTTATAAAAAAATATACAATATTTTAAAAATTAGTATATTGAAAAATTATTTTTTATTTTAATATATTAATATTAAAATAATATATTAATTCTTGAGAATTACACTGGTCAGCGATTATAATACATCGACCCCTTATCAGAATCCTACCCGCTTAGGGCCTGTTTGGTGTGATGTATAAGACTTGATAGTATAAGCTTATATTATATGTTATAACATTTTCAATTGTTTGGTGTGATCATCGTATAGTATAAGCTTAATAGCAGAACCCCTTAATACATCAAAATGATATATAACTTAAACAGGCCTAAGGGGGTGGAATTATGCGTGATAAGGGATTGATGTATTAATATTGCTCACAAGTACAATTCTCAAGAACTAATATATCATTTCAATATTAATATATTAAAATATTTTTTTTAATATATTAATTTTTAAAATATTAGAAGATATTATCTTATACAATACCATACCAAATGTTGGATAGTATTAAAATTTAATCAGGTCTTATACTATCATGTCTTATCCAATACTATGAGCCAAACTTGCCCTTAAGCCGGATTAAGTTATACATCATTTTGATATATTAAGGAATTCTACTATATAAACTATACTATACAATAGTCATTCCAAACAATTATGAATATATTATAAACTTATACTACCTTATTCACCCGAGACAGGACAGGCCCTAATATTAGAGATGCTATAGGTGCACCACCTCCTCTTCCCACCAAAACACACAAGGAGTTGACCAATTATATCTAATAAAATAAAACAAACTTAAACTTTTTAAGAAGTCTTTCTAGAATCCAGGCCATAAGCTTTTGAATAAATCTTTTCAAAGAACAGGCCTTAAACTTACTTTTACAAAGCCCAACATATAAGATCATTGGCTTGTCTATATCATATTATTTATTTTTAATGAAATAAATAAATTATTATTTTAATAATATTGAATAATAAGATAATATTATTTTAATTATTTGTTTAATTATTGAATGCCCAATAGATTTAAACAGGTTAACAAGTCTAGGCCAAAGACTTTTGTTTTTGAATATAAGCCATAACAAACTTATAATTTTGGCCTACACAAGACTAACAAGTCAAGCCGATTCTAAAATATTTTACACAAATTTAACCTATTTGAGCAAAAGTCTAACTTAACTAAGCCCATTTACATCTCTATTGAAGTCACACGTATCCCCACTCAACTTAAAATGATACAATCCATATTATTCAGGGAGAAAACAAGTTAATAATAACAATGAAGGAGATCTTAAATTTGGAAATTTGCAATAGAAATGACGAAATTTGCAATTTCTTTTATCATGTAAATAACATGAAGTTCACCACCGGTGAATGAAGCATTAGTCTTTGATATAGCAAAACGGGCTGACACCCATTTAAACTGCCAAAAACAGAATGAGGTGGGTTGATCCGCCATTGGATGGTGAGTTGAAAATATGAATCATTCCCATTTTAAGGTAGGTTGACAGATTGACCACGCAAAATATTCATTAAAATAATCATAATCTCTCTGGATAACATATCAAGAATGGATATGAACACAAAAGTATATTGACACTTCAGAAGTGATTGTCATCCGTGGAAAAATTGAAAAAGTCCAATCTCTGAATCTCCCTCTCTCTATATGCACCCTGTGGCACTATCTCTTCCTCTTTTAGGACTTTTGGGTGCCCATAAATTTGAGTTGCTCGTCCAGTTCTTCATCACTTTTTATCTATGTGACAAACATAGCATCCTTTTACAAAGCAGAGCATTTCTCTTACTCCATTTCTTAGCTTTCTCCGTCAGTGATGGCTGATCATTCATAAATCAATGGAAACAACGAAGTGGTTTTAACTTTTAAATTTAAAGGGTGATGCCTCCAAAATGTGTGACGACTCAGGCGTCGAAGACTCTCTGGCATTTTTGCAGAAGACTACCTAATTTCTTCTAATATTTTTTAACCGAGGAATCCAAGTGTGATATACACCTAATGTCTTGAGATTTTGGATTTTAATGTGGTGTTCCGAGCCCAATTAATGTTGTTGTTCACTTAGCCCATGATCGACGTCTCTCCTACCATGAATTCCCCTTGCACCCGTTTTAATCTCTTTATATGTGGTGCAAGGTGATGGGTTGACAAGTATAAAGGATTGATCCTTCTCATTCAACACATTTTGCCACTCTAAGTTTGAGCACCGCTGACTAACATATTTTTGGGCAATAGCAAAGGGTCGAGGCCGAAACTGTCCAAGTGAACAACAAAGTTATCTAACTCAACTCAAAAATAAAGGACCAAACAACGACACAGTTAGCCCATGAAAAGCCCAAGAGCAATAATGGTAGCACAATATCCCATTAGCTAACTCAACTCAAAATAGGCAAACAGCCAAAAGACACACAACGAACACAAACCCTGCAGCTAGGGGTGGTAAACGAGCCAGGGGCTTTTCAGGGGCCTTTGACTCGGCTCGTAAAGGCCTGAGCTTGTTTAATAAAAGTTCGTGTTGGAATCAGGCTTGGACTTGTATAAAAGCTCGTTTAATAAAAAGGCCTCAGGCTCTAATTCATAAGCTCGGTCTTAGAGCCTCCCAGGCTAGCCTAGTCTATAAATATTTATTTATATTTTTTATACTACTTGTAATAACTCTCCCTCTCATCAATTTATTTCACCCCATTTTATTGGTTTAACAGACTTTTTAAATGATTTTGTTCTATATTATGCTATTTGGATATAAATTGAATTTATGTATATTTATGGAATTACTAGTGTTGTTCTATATTATCCTTCATCCTCCTTCACACAAACAAACCCACAAAAACTCATTCGTCCCACTGTGCACTACTTGTTTGTATCAAATTATTTTTTTATTTTTTATTTTTGTTGGCACTTTTTTTTATAATGGGCTAAGATAATATAACTTGTTATCTACCTTCTCTCACTTTAATTTTTATTTATTTATTGTAGACTTTGTAAATTATTGCTGCAAATTGGAAGCTAAGGTTTCTATCTGGAAATTGATTTTTTGTGGAATTTTGTTCTCTTATTTTTATTCTTTAACATGCTAACAGGCTAAGACAGGCTTCACACAGATTTTTATTTTTTTGTAAATAAACCAGGTCGCAGGCCAATATTGTATTCGTGACAGGTAACAGGCTAAGGCCAGTCGAACACGTTTAAATACAGGCTTGGCCCGTTAAAATCAAAGCTCGGCTCGGCTCGGCCCGTTAACACCCCTACCTACAGCAATAACAGCTCATTATAGAAAAATAAATAAATTAGAGACTAATATCATGCTTAAATTAGCTTATTTTGGATCAAAAAAAATACTAATCAAAAATTTACTACAAAGCTTTAAAAAAAGATTTGTTAATATATATTTATAATGGTGGTAAGTTACAGATCAGCGCTTTACAAATAAATGGGAAGCTCACTTTATGGCCTAGCATTTTTATTTTTATTTTTAAATAAACAACTGATCTTAATTGTGTTCAGATATATATTTGGAGTGGTGGTAAGTTATTTGTGAAGTTCAAACTCTAAAAAAATGCAATTTCAGAGATACTTTAGTCCAAGAACCAAAAAATCTTTTCTTGATATATAAATTTTTTAATTGATCGATGCCATCACATAAAACAAGCTAAACACAATTTTTTTTTTTTTTTTGGGTACAGGAAAACGTATTTAAAAACTGAACTGGGTATTGAATCTATGAGGTTTCGTGCCATGGCTTAATTAGTTGAATCGGTATGTAACGTATGTTCGTTGAACACAAAATATTCAAACCGAAGACATAGGCGATTCACAGTTGGACGTAATCAATATGGTTTTTTAAAAACATGGATATCAACATGTTTCTCTTAGATGTTAGAACATAGTGAATGTATCTTCGAGGAGAAATGCAGAGTTTTAATTGTAACTAAGTTCAATTTGATATTAGTCTTATAGCTTATTTAAAGAGTTAAAATTTATGGGGATATCAGGGACTAACTCACCTAGAAAGGTAATTAAAGTCGTCGTACCAAAATAAAAATGTAGTTAATGTAAAAGTCAATTCTTGCAATCTAACAAAGAATAAGGATTCTTTTATCAAAAAAAAATAATAATAATAAAAATAAGGATTCACGGTTCTTATTTCACTTGGTGGCTTAGTGAAACTTGGGGAAAGTTTAGTTAAATGATTTTTTTTTTTAATTCAAAACTCCAACAAAATAAGTATTATACCAAAATATGTTTTTGTCGAGGTTTCTTTTATTAAATCTTATGCTTGTGCGGTGGCTATTGAAACTTATCATGTTATTTAGGGATGATAAAAATGAGTTAATCGATTGGCTTGGCTGGGCAAGAATGAGTTGATTCTGAGTTAGCTCGAAAAAAATCGAGTCAACCCGCGGGTCAAACGAGTCAACTCACAGGTTATTCATTTTTTTATTAAAAATATATAAAAGAATAATAAAGGGTCAGATCTATTCAAAAAAATTTAAAACTTTTTTTTTTATGTAAGTTTCTGTTTATTAATTTTAATTATCTTATATCATATTCATTTTTTCAAGCTTTAATATTTTTTTTATCTTACTTCAATTATCATGTTATTTCATTTTATGCTATTTTTTCCTCATTTTTTCGAGCCAACCCTAACCCGGCTCAGGTCGGGTTGGATTAGGTTTTCTGACTCATTTTTATCAAGTCAACCCTAACCCAACTCATTTTTTCGGGTTACAAACGGCTTGGGTCGGGTCGAGCTGGGTTGACTTGTTTTGTCAACCCTAATATTATGTGTTTGCTCATTGTTGATTCTCACATTTAATGTTTCAACTAATATACAAGGGCAAGGATAAAATATTCTGGGATGCTTCCCCGAGACATGGATACAGTTTATCTCTTTGGAAAATAGTATCAATTTCCATTTCATCAAACTCGTTGTGAATATTTAAACACAAGCAAAATAATGGATTTTTGAACATTGTGCCCTTTTTTATAAAAATTTTTCTTCATTTTACCCCTATTCCAAAATATTTCATCAATCTATCCTTATTTGACCTTTGATCAACCCATATACTCTCGAGTACATAACCTTATACTCGAGTATATTTCGTATTCTGGGTTTTTTGAACATTTACTCGAGTATAGAACCCAGATACTCAAGTATTTGTTGTTCCCGCAATATATTGCTCGAGTAAATGTTCAAAAAATTTCCTACATGAAATTTCCAACGTGTAGCTGTCGAAAAGTTATGTAGAATAAAGAAAAGCACATGACTCGGACACCCAAGTCAATAGTTATGGTCTTTCAAAGTTTTACTCTAAAATTTTGTAATGTCAATAGGTTTTGTGAAACCCACAAGGCTCCCTCTCAGGTTGCCGGAATCAAGCCCACAATATCATGAGTATATGACTATAAAAATTTGTTCGATCCAAAAAATCTCGTGGAAAAAAATTTGACCATAAAACTTCGGAATCAGGTGTCTAAATAAGTTCATCTCTTTTAACTCGGGTGTTCGAATCAGATGCTTTTTTTTATATTCACATAACTTTTCAAGAGCTATGTGTTGGAAAATTCTCATAGGATTTTTTTTAATGTTGGAAAGTAAAAATTTAAATAACATCATTCGCAAAGGTAAAATATGTCAAACGATCCATAAAGAAGTATTTTTTGAAAATATTTTGGACCAAATCCCCTATGAAGTTTTACGATAAAATTTTCAAAATTTTGTAACAGAAATAGCTTTTATGATAACCATTGATATGCCTCCAGCATATATATGATTTTAAGCCAAAAAGATAAAGAATCTTGATCAGTCTTGGATAAAAAGGGCTAGAATTGTTATTAAATTAATAAATCTCAATCAGATACCTTGTCACTGATTTTCTTATGATTTTGTAGGAAAATATGACCAAAAAGAGCCCAAATTGGAAAAACAAGTCTGAAGCCCTGCACTACTAGCGCGGGTGTGGCGCTGACAGCGCCAGAAGCAACTTCCAAGACAGAACCTCCACGCTACTAGCGTGGCACTGGCGCTAGCAGCGCCAACCAATCCTGCCAATCGCGCTATCAACGCGGGATCCATGCTAGTAGCACGAAGCTGTAGTATGCTGAATAAAACTCCCACGCTATTAGCGCGAAACTGGCACTAGTAGCGTGGGAGTTACGTGAGAAATTTTTAAACAAATCCCAGGCTGAATCAGAGAAAGATTGGACCAAGATATATGATGAAGATTCGATCAAGATTTCTAAGCAAGGGCACAAACTCTATAAATAGAGACTCAGAGCCCCAGAGACAATCATCTTTGGCTAGAGAGAATTGTGAGGATCAGAGAATTGAGAGAATTCTTGGAGATTCGCGCTGGAGATCAGGATTCCACCGAAGTTGAAGACTGAAGACTATTGAGCTTTCTTCTTCTGTTTCTTCTTCTTTTCTTTTTCGTTTATGAACAATTTTTATTATTTTAATTTTTTTAAGTCAGACATGAATATGTCTGGCTAATTTCTTTTTGTAGTTGAGATCACAGACCCAATGTGGATTGTTTATATTTCCTGTAGTGTTTTTTTATAAGTTAATTAGTTAGTTTGTTTTATTATGCCTGTGTTAATTTTTCCATATCCTGATTAGAACTGATCACTCTAATTATAAGGCTTTGAGGGTTGGGGCTCACAATATACATATTGGGATTTTAATCTGGACAAGGGTAGAATAACAACTTATGCATGACTTAGACATAGGCTTACTTTGATTGCAGACTTTTAATTCATTTGCTTAATGCTTGATTCAAGAGGGATTACTAAGACACTAGGATTCCAATTGGGTTAAAGGGTTGAAATCACTAAGGCATTAGGGTTTAACTATTTTATAGGGAAATAATGAATTGTCTGAGCAAACAAGTTAGTTAATTATAAAATACAATATAGGAATATAAGGGAGGATCAAAGGTGAAGTGCATCCTGGCTACAGTCTTTATTCTTGATTTTAAACTCAATTCTTATTTCAAATTAGCTTTTTAATTAATTTCTTTTACTATCATCTTTATTTGATTTTTGATTAAATATTGGTTACGTGCGAAATCACTTTTGAATTGTCTAACTTAGATAAAAACAATGAAACTGTTGCTTGAATTTAGTTCTCGTGGGAACGATACTCTTACTTAATCACTTTATTACTTGTACGACCGATATACTTGCCATGTTCGCAACAAGTTTTTGGCGCCGTTGTTGGGGACTAAAAATCAACAATAGTAGTATCTGTGGAGTTTAAGATTAGACCTTTTTTTTTTTTACCCTTACTGATTTTTTTTTAATTATGTTTTATGCAAGGTACAGTCAATCCAAACAACTTGCTCTACGAACCGAAAATTGAAAAGATCCCAAGGGAGAACAGAAGGCTCACTAAGGAGCGAAGAGAAAAAGAAATAGTGAACATAGCACTCTTCCAAGAAGGAACATCAACTATGGGTGAAGAAATACCACATGAGGATACCATGGAGCAATTCCTCAACCCATCATTTGCACCTGTCTCTTCTGCAATCATCATTCCACCAATCCAGGCCAACAATTTTGAAGTTCATCCGGCTTTCCTGCAGTTGTTCCAGAGCAATCAATTTTAAGGGGAAGATGACTATGATCCCAATCTTCATGTGTCGAGATTTTTGGAACTATGTCGGCTTCACAAGCATAATGGAGTTAGCACTGATGCTATTCGTCTAATTCTTTTTCCTTTTACATTGAGAAGAAGAGCAAAAGAATAGCTGAGAAATGAACCTTAAGCGAGCATCAGTTCATGGGATGGCTTGGTGGTTAAATTTAGAAATAAGTTCTTTACTTTTTCTAAGTTCATGCAGAAGAAGAGAGAGATTAACCATTTCTCTCAAAATGATGGTGAATCTTTTGGAGCAGCTTGGAGGAGATTCAAAGGCTTATTGACCGCTTTCCCACAATATGCTCTTCAAGCAGGAGATAAAGTGAGGCTCTTCTACCATGGTATATGCCCTACTGATAGAAAATTTCTGAATGCAGCTGCTAATGGATCATTAGTTAACAAAACTCCAACTACATCGTTACAACTCATTAAAGAATTAGCTGCTGAAGGAATGAGGATGTACCCAGCTCTAGAAGAGGCATTCTGCAGGTGGATAGACTTGACATCTTGATGACTGGTCAACAGAGTTTGCAGAAGCAACTGGACTCTCTCACAAAGATAGTTGCTAAGAATCAAATCTCTGCCATTAATGCTAAGAAACCAGTAGTATATAACATTTGTGCTAAAGGACATTTGGCTGCGAATTGCCCGTTAGCTCAACTTTCAGAAGTTAACTATATGGGAAACCCGCCAAGGAACAACTACCAAGGTAGCAACAACACGGGTTGGAGGAATAACTCAAACCTCCTCTCCTACAATCCACAACCACAGCAGCATGTTCCATCTAGCTCAATTTCATCTTTGGAGAAATTGGTGGAGACCATGGCTTCAACCACCAATGCTTTCATTCAAGAGACAAGATCGAACTTCAAGACTCAAGAGGCATCGATCAAGAATCAGGAGGCTGCAATCCGAAATCTTGAAACTTAAATTGGACGGCTGGCCAAGCAATTGAATAAAAGAAATCCGGGGACAATGCCTAGTGATACTGTGGTTAATCCAAGAGAGTACTGTAATGCAATCAGTACTCGGAGTGGGAAGGTGATTGAACCTCAAGAAAAGCCAGCCAAGTTAGGAAAGGAAGCACCAAAGGAGGAGGAAACAAAAGAGGAAGAAACACTTGCAACCGAAGAACCTGAGACAAAAGACAAAGAAGTGGCAAAGGAGAAAGCTGTAGAGACTCCAAAGAAGCAATGGGATTTCTCTCATTTTGAGAAATCTCCATATCACATGAAGAGCAAGAACATGAACAAAGGAAGCAATTGTCTAAATATTTAGATATTTTTAAGAAAATACAAATTAACATTCCTTTTGCAGAAGCTCTGGAGAAAATGCCTTCGTATGCCAAGTTCCTGAAGGAGACATTATCTAAGAAGCGAAAGCTCACAGAGAATGAACCTGTTACACTAACAGAGAAGTGCAGTGCAATCATACAAAAAAAATTTGCCTCCAAAGTTGAAGGATCTAGGGAGCTTCAGTATTGCATGCACCATTGGCAAGACGACTATAGAGAAAGTCTTATGCGATCTTGGTACAAGCATAAATGTGATGCCCTCACCCTGATGAAGAAGCTGGGAATTAAGGAAGTAAAGCCAACAAGGATGAATGTTGAACTAGTCGACCACTCAACAAAGCAAGCACATGGTATTGTGGAAGATGTGCTCGTCAAGGCAAACAAATTTCTAATTCCTATTGATTTTGTTATTCTTGACATTGATGAAGATGCCAGTGTGTCTATGATCTTCGAGAGACCATTCCTAGCAATCTCAGAAATGCTAATCGATGTACCTAAGGAAGAGTTGATAATGCGCATGGATGGAGAGCAAGCAACATTCAAGGTACTTACAAATGAAGCTTTATTTCCTGCATCTCAACCTAAAGATCAAGTTAACTATATTGCGGAGAAAAAGGTTGAGGAAGGAAACAAGAAGGAAGTCCATCAGCGGCATGAAGAAAGCAAGCCAAAGGTTAAGATGGAAAAGCCCAAGAGCAAGGAAAAATATGTGAAAACTAAGTTTAAAGTTCTTGAGAGACCTCCTCCTTACCCACATGCATATGATCATGGACGGACACAATACGGAACCAAGAAGACTGGGTCATCAATGGTAGCGTTCTTCCAACCACCATAATCACAAGGGGTACGTCAAGCTCGTAATGTTAAACAAGCGCTAATTGGGAGGCAAACCAATAGTAAAATTTTCTTATTTATTTATTTTATTTGCTTAGGTTAGTTTAATTTCAACAAGTCAAGTTAGTGGTGAATTAGTGACCATATGAAAAAGTCTAAAAAGATAAAGAATCTTGATCAATCTTGGATAAAAAAGGCTAGAATTGTTATTAAATTGATAAATCTCAATCAGATACCTTGTTATTGATTTTCTTATGATTTTGTAGGAAAACATGACCAAAAAGAGCCCAAATTAGAAAAACAAATCTGAAGCCCCGCGTATACTTTCCATGTTCGCAACACCCATAAAGATTTTTTCAGGTCACCCTAGTCAAGTCCAATATTATGAGTATATGACTATAGAAACTGGTTTGATCCAAAAAAATATGGTCTTCTGAAGTTTTATGGCTAAATTTTTTTCCACGATATAGTTCGGATCAACCAAGTTTCTATAGTCATATACTCATAATATTGGACTTGACTCTGGTAACCTTAGGGGGTGCTTTGTGGATATTACAAAATCTATTAGCATTACAAAATTTTGAAAATTTTAGAGTAAAATTTTGAAATGCCATAACTTTTGACTCGGGTGTCCGAATCAGGTGTTTTTTTTATTCCACATAATTTTTCAAACACTACGTTTTGGAAAATTTGCGTACGAAATTTTTTGAACATTTACTCGAGTACATGACCCATATACTCGAGTATATTGCGTGGAACAACAAATACTCGAGTATCTGGATCCTGTACTCGAGTAAATGTTCAAAAAAATCTTGAATACGAAATATACTCGATTATAAGGTCATGTACTCGAGTATATGGGTCAGTCAACGGTTAAACAGTGGTAGATTGGTGAAATATTTTGGAACAAGGGTAAAGTGGTGCTTATTTTTTTCAAAAAGGACACAATGGTCAAAAGCTGCAAAACAAATTGTTCCAATAATAACTAGGGCTTCTCTTTTCTCATATTACATGAGGTAGTATCTCGTAAGCCATAGACACAATAAGTGGTATGACCCACAACTAGTTAAAAAAGAAAAGAAATATAGCATAAATTTCGATCCCTCACAATATAAGAAAGCAATCTCATGTTTGCATAAGAAAATAATTTTCCCTAATAACTATGCAAGAAAATAAAATAAAGTCACACAAAACAATTTTAACGTGAAAAATATTTTCAATACGATAAGTAAAAAAGATGAAACTAATTTCGGAGTCCACTCAAATTCTTCACTATAAACAAAAGTGAGATTATAAGTTGTTCACAATAGCTACAAACAAGTAAAATACAAATAAATAACAAGAGAGCAACATATTGAACAAATTTGATGACTATCATATGACTTATTAACGAAATATCTCTCCTTTAATTTCACTGCCCAAAATAGGACATCAGTTGTCATCAGATCCAATTGAAAATCCAAACGTTCATAATTTAGATACCAATGCAATGAAACATACGTTAAAGTTTGAGCTTGATCCAACGATAACCATTACCTTATTGAAATAAAGTCAGTTTGGTTGTGGAATTTTTGGGAATTAGATTTCCAATCAATAGATTCACCGTTCAGAATGAAGAACAATGAGTCACGAATGTGCTGAAAATTTTTTAGCTCAACTTGACTGTGAATGAACTATTATTTATTTTTATTTTTTCATGTCCGTGATTACTCTCTTCGTCCTTGCAATAAGACTGCAACACCGGGAACACTAATCTTCCTCATTTGGGTTGGACTCTTAACCGTTTTATCGATAAAAGCCTAACATTATTTATTTGGCTAGCTAGCTTGAAAGTCCTGTCACCGACAAAAGCCTAAGGGGGTGTTTGGTATAGGAGAAATTGTTTTTTATTAGGAAATTGTAATTACAGGGAAAAACGTGGGAAAGTAAGTTTGGTAGGAAAGTTTAAAAAAAGTTGTTTGGTACCGCAAAATATTACTGGAAAATTTTGGTTAAATATACTAAGTCTATGTTTGGTTGAAAATAAAATTTTGATGGGAAAATGAGTAGAAATTACGAAAGTAACCTTTTTTTAATTTTGAATGTTACAACGTGTATTTTTGAGTCTGTCTTTGACTGGGCAAAACAACAAGACCCTTGGTTGTACCGCACCAAATCAACCGGTCTTAACACCAACAACTTCTCCGACGCGATTGATCCTATTCGCGGGAGTCTTCTTCGACCAGCTACGCGAATGGAATGTGCTACCAAATACAGGGTCACATGTCAATTAACATATCTCCACAAGGCATTTTTTTGTCCACGCATTTTCTTCAAAATGTAAGAATATACACAAACTGGAGAAAAAAACGAGTTTGATTACCATTACCTGACCTCCCATCAAAAACAACTGGGTTTCTTCAGTCATACTTCGGTTTGGGTTTCAGAACAACACCAAAGAAGATTATGATATTTAGCAGATGCAAACTGTCACCGATGAGTGATGTCTTGTCAACCCACAAATCGAATATGATATTTGTCAGAGATGTACTCGGATTTGGGGTAGTCCAGGGATACTTTGCTCACATGTGATTAAGAAGAGGGGTAATCTTGTCACCATTTTCATCCACTTTTCGCATTTATCCGGTTTTCATAGAAATACCACATTGGAAGTTGCATTCGTTAATAGTGCGTTTGTAGCTTTTTTACATGCATTTGTCAATAGTTAGGCAACTGTGTTTGATGGGTAAAAATTTTCATTCCTTCTATCAAATGGGGATAACCGACAATACTATATGCACTTCGCTGGGAAATTTTGCAGAACTCCCGAACCAAACGCCGCCTTAAGATTATTTATTTGACTAGCTAGCTTGAAAGTCCAGTCATCGACAAAAGCCTAACTCTCAGGAAAATATTGTGCTTTCCGTCATTCTGTGTTTGGTATTTGAAGTACGATGGGAAGGTTTGGTATTTGAAGTATGATGGGAAGATGCATTGGGTTCGATTGAAGTGCGAGTTAATTCCCTAGTTTTTAAAAAAAAAAAGTTAAGAATGGGCTCATAGTTTGCTATTTCAGAACCTCTGGAGGTTGGATTCTTTTGGCATTTGCTTTCTTACTATAGTGCGTGGGTACAAGAATTAGTATTTGATACCATACAGTACGCATATGTGATACATTTTTTTAAAAAATGGACACGAATATGCAATGCATATTATATTAAATAAAATATTTATATTTATACATGTAAAATATGTAAAATATTATTAAGTTCACAATATTTCATATGATCACTCTTCAATGGTGTTGGATTCGTAATTTTGTTCTTGTTTTTGTGAATGTGCTACTTAGTAAACCCAACGTTCTCTGTTTACCTGCTTCAATGGTGTTGAATTCACCATGATCTTATATTAATTTAGGAAATGGACCAGATTGTATCTAAGGAGGAATCTAAGAATAAATAGCATATAGTTGCACACTAAAGATATATGATATAATTATCTCAAGTCAATGTGTAACTCAAATGGGATATTGTTAGGAAATTATATTTCCTAATATGTTTGTATTCTACATATTGTATAAATAATTATATTATGTTATTTAATATATATTGGGTAAATTAAAGTGATCAAATAAAGATATTCAAATAGATTCCTAAGTAAGTGTAGGACAAATGAGTGGACACCGGTGTTAGATCAACTAAGTATAATGGGAGCTTACTGGCCCGACAATAAAGACAAACACTATAAAGGGTTATGGTCCTCAATATGTCAAATAATAACAACCCTAGTTACTCTTCCCCATCAAAAGAGAGACGACACACTGAAGAATAAGGATTAGGATTATTTGACTGAAAAAGATCGCATACCTCAAAATGAAGATCAAAGTTATTTCGTTGCTATAGAGACAAATATGTCTCCATGTTTCTGTTAATATCCCTTTACAATTTGATATGATGAATCGTGATTTATTGGTGATGATTATCATAAGATTAATCGGAATTATTATTCAAACAGTATTGACCTCTTCCATATGAAAAATGGGTGCATGTTTTATTTTTGTCTCTTCTGAAGATCGTATGCTGACATCGGTGCATGAGTTTTCTCTTATATTTGTTTCTGTTTTCATAATAACCTGTTTGTTTCCACTTAAAAATAAATAAATAAATAAATAATTTTTATCTCTTCCTTATTTTAGAAGTATTTTTTACAAAAGTTAAAGTTATTTATATTTTTATAAAAATATTTAGTTTTTTAAAATAATATTTGGCTTTTGACTTCTACTTTTTTAAGAAGTTAAAATTTTTAACTTCTGAAAAAAGTATATTTTTGGCTTATTTTGTGACTTCTTCTTTTTCTAAAAGCATATATCCAAATGAATTAAAAATAAGAAGTTTTTTTCTTGAAAAAAAATAGCTTTTTGGAGAGAAAAAATCATATGAAGAATCAATTAGTGTCTAATATTTTTCTTGAAGTCATCGGAAACATCAAATGCTAAAGAGTAAAGACATCACTAAAATAATAAAGTTAAATGATATCACATACAAAAATTCCCTCTTGATGAAGCACGCTTGCGGATGTGGCTGGGTTATTTACTAGGAAATATGTATAGGTGGTGCACCATCCATTTCTTGGTTCTTATGAAAGTAACGTTGGAATTTTTTATTTTTATTTTTGATAACAACGTTGGAATATTTTAATAATTGGCATTAGCAAGCATTATTTTTTTGTTTGCACCTTACGAAACAACTTTGCCAATTTTCAATTCACATATTTTTTTACATTATAATAATGGTGGTAGTATGACACCTGGTCTTATTATAATATTTTAATAATGTACATTAGCCATCATCATTTTTTGTCTGCATATTCATGAAACAGCATGGCAAATTTCTCAATTCATTTCTCTTTTACATTATACTAATGATGACTCCAAAGTCCACACCTATCAGAATTTATCAATATTTTGAAATAAAAATTATCATATTAAAACAATCATAGAGGATAATTTAATTGCGAGAATTTGTTAATCCCATTATATTTAGAATCATTTCGAACGCGATAGTCGGGTGATTTTAAACCATTCAATAATAATAAATAAATAAAGAAATAGTCATAGTTTTTTATTTAAAATTATTGATTTTAGGTTAATTTAAAAAGTAAAGAATAAAGAAGAAGAATTTGCTATTAATTGTAATGGGAGTCAGTTAAGCCCCGACGACTTGTTAACCCTATTTTTTTGACTCATTTTAGCAGTAATGGCTTGGTAATTCAAAATTCATTTAAATTTATCTTGAAATTTACAATAATGAAAATAATAACATGAAATTTATTTTAAAAGGGATTAGCTGAGTTGAGGTAGCTTGTTAATCCTACAATTATTATTTCGGATTATCTTAGTTGCGACAGCGTGATAGTCTGAAACCATCAAATCCAAAGCTTTCAAATGATTTTTTTTAAAATTATCTTCAAAAATTAAAATCAATCAACAAACAAATACTTTCTACGGAACGACGTGATTTTGAGGTCCCTATTGCACCGAGGGATACGTCGGAGTGGGACCCATCCCGTCAAGCATAAAAATAAATTTTCAAAAATTAGTTTTTGTTTCTTTAATCAATTTAGTTCAGTTCTTTAGGGTGAAATAAATATTTAAAATTTTATCAATAATTTTCACAAGTAATATCAGGTAACCATTTTTTAAAACAGACGGTGTAGGGTGCTAATACATTTCCTACTTGTAATCGACTCCCGAATTCATTTCTATTTTTTTAAAAACCAATTTTCAAACAAAAAGAACTTTTCCAATATTTTTCAAAATAAATCTTAGTGGCGACCCATTATTTTTAAACTTTAATCTCTTTTGCCATCACATCACGATCCAGTTGTTACAGGTGAGAATGAAATTTCAATCTATATATCTTAAATTTTTAGCAGAATTTTGAGATAGTTGATATAAAAAAAAACAAAACAAAAAGATAAGCACAAATCCCATGCGTCAATTCAAAGCACCCCAGAACTCATATTCACACATTTAGGGTGTCCATGATAACTTTTTTGGAATCAATTTTTTTTTTAATTTCTGTTCCCATGAATGGAAATGGATAGAAAACTCGTTTGGTAAAATCGATTTATTTTTTTGTTCCCGGGATAAACCGGTTTAATTTTTGTGCAGGGGAACAGAAAAAAGAATCAAAAAATTTCTAATTTTTTATTTCCGGGCACAAAATGAGAAACACTTGTCTCTCTCAACCACTCTCTGTCTGTACCATCATCACCACCACCACCATCATCACGACACGACCACCGCCACCGTCATCGTACCACCATCACCATCACCACCATCACTATCACCACTACCATCGTCACTACCATCACCATCGCCATCACCATGTCACCGCCACCACCATCACCACCACAACTACCACAACCACTACCGCCGCATCACCATCACTACGTCACTACCACCATCGCTACCACCACCACCATCGTCGCAGCCATTACCATTACCACCATTGCCGCCACAGCCACCGCCACCGTCGTCACCAACCATCACCACCATCGCTACAACCATTGTCATCACCACTACCACCATGCCATAACCAACACCACTACCACCAGCACCATACCACAACTACCACCAGCACCATCGCCGCCACTACCACGCCACCATCATCATCACCATTACTACTACTGCTACCATCATCGCAGTCATTGTCATCACCACCACAATCATGTCACTACTACCACCTCCGCCAGCATTACCACCATCATCGTCGCAGTCACTGCCGTCACCACCACCATGTCATCACCACCACTATCATCACCATGTCACCGCCGTCGCCACCACCAGCACACCATATGGAAAGGAATGTGTTGATCTGGAAAAAAAAATTATGTTTAATAGGAATTATTTTTTATTATATTATTTGTTGTGTTATCAAATGCAATTCTCATTCTCAGAATAAAAATAGAACATGTTATCAAACATATTTTTTTCTCAGAAACTGTTTCAAGACACAAAAATAGAAAAAAAGATATTCGTGGATGAATAAGATAAGAAATGAAGATATTCGAAGTAAGGTATGAGTACTACCAGTCGCTGAAAAGATGAGAGAACATAGATTGAGGTGATTTGGGCATGTATTGAGAAGACCCTTGGATGCTCCCGTACGAGCAAAAGTTTGTTACCAAAAGCTCAACACAAAGAAATGTAGAGGTAGACTGAAACTTACTTAGGAGAAGGTAGTAAAACAAGACTTAATGAAATGAGATATAGATTTGCTGACGGTGTGCGTTAGGAAGGAATGGAGAAAAGCTATTAGATGGCGGAGGGTTAGAATCGTTGTTATTCCTATATTCGAGATGGTCTTTTTTTAGTCTTTTACCTCTTCATCCCCCTTCTTTTTTTTTCCTTCTTTTCCTTTATCTCTTTTTCCCTTCCCCATCTTTTTTCTTTTTATTTATTTTATTATTTATTATTTTATTTTATTTATTTATTTTGCACCCTTTTTATTTTTAATTTTTTTATATATTACTATTATTATTTTATTTATTTTTATTTTTATTTTTATTTTTATTTTTATCCCTTCGTGTCTTTCATTTTGGTTCATCTATAACCAACCTCAATTAGTTCGGGATAAAGGTATTGTTGATGTTGATGGAGCAATCTATCAAGTATTGATGCATACGATTTGAGCATTATTAGATACGAGATGGCTTCTTTAATTATGAATCTCGAGTTCGAGTCTTAAAAATAAAGAAAATATTCTTAAAAAAGCCAGATGATCTTATATGAGACGATCCAGATATCAAGAAACAAACTAAAATGATGAGAGATAAGAGAGTGAGAAAAATATTAGTACACAAATTCAGAAAATAATCATGGTTGATTTGTATATAAATATAAGAGAATATTACATTTATATATATATATATTTTTATAAACTCTTATAAATCACACCATTTCTTACCGGTAAGATAATTTTAAGAGAAATTTTACCGGTAAGATACTTTTAAAAGAAATTTTATCGGGTACGACATAATATAATTTGTAAATTTAAAAAAAAAAAAAGAAAAAGTTTGTCAATATAATCATCCTCTCATCATATAAACCAATGAGATTATAGTTCCTTAAATGATAAGATGAGAAATGCAATGATCCATTCTAATTTTCTCTCATCATATAAACCAATGAGATTATAGTTCCTTAAATGATAAGATTAGAAATGCTATGATCCATTCTAATTTTCCTCGCAACCATTAGCCACACGTTTCAGATTCCTCACAATATCCCCCGCAGGCACCTCAAATTACCGCACCATATCTTCCTCATCAAGTAGTACATATCTTCCTCATCATCATAGTTGGTCATAAACAACAATGATGTCACTGCTTCTACTTCTTCTCTGCCTAACTCTTCCTCTTCTTCTATTGTTCTTCTTCCACAAACATAGAACCATTAACAATCCACCCCTTCCACCTGGTCCTAGAGGCCTCCCCATAATCGGGAATCTTCATCAACTAGACAATTCTGTTCTTTATCTTCAACTATGGAAACTCTCAAAAATATATGGTCCCTTATTTTCCCTTCAACTAGGTTTAAGGCCAGCTATTGTTGTTTCATCACCTAAAATTGCCAAAGAGGTACTCAAAGACAATGACCTTGTGTTTTCTGATCGACCTAACTTACTTGGCCAACAGAAATTGTTCTATAATGGGTTAGAGATTGTGTTTTCTCCATACAATGATTGTTGGAGAGAAATAAGAAAAATCTGTGTTGTCCATATCTTTAGCTCAAAGCGTGTCTCATGCTTTTCCTCTATAAGAGAGTTTGAGGTCAAGCAAATGATCAAAAAGATATCAGGGCATGCTTCTTCTTCTGTTGTTACAAACTTGAGTGAGTTACTCATGTCTCTTTCAAACACTATAATATGTAGGATTGCTTTTGGGAGAAGGTATGTGGATGAAGGAACTGAAACAAAAAGGTTCCATGAGATGTTCAATGAGCTTCAAGCTATGTTAACCGCATTCTTTGTTTCAGATTATATTCCATTTATGGGTTGGATTGATAAAGTCACAGGTCTAAATGCACGTCTGGAACGAATTTTCAATGAGTTTGATAAATTCTACCAAGTGGTTATTGATGAACACTTGGATCCGAATAGACAGCACGTGGAGGAACAGGATATTGTGGATGTTTTACTTCGACTGAAGAAACAGCGCTCATTTTCAATTGATATCACCGATGATCACATCAAAGGGGTCCTTATGGTATGTGTCTAAATTCAATTTTTTTTTTTCTTTCCTTTAATTATTATACAGATGAAAGAACTTTTCTCTGGTACTGGTAAGTAGTCGAGAATATTACGAATGTACCGCCTTTTCGATGCATATTCAACACAAGTGTCTTATTTTTTTTTTGTCAAATTACTCTCTCAAATAATTTTAAAATAAATTATTTATTAATGATTTGAGAAAAATAACATACATATAACATTATAAGTGAAAAATTCACTGAAAATTTAGTGAATGTGTATCACTGAAGAAATTTTCTTGGTAATCAATTATTATATGAGAAATAATTGCCTTATGTTGCTACAAAAAAATTTATCTTATATCACTTATTATAGCTATTTATTTCGGGGTGTACATAATTATAATATTATAGCTAATTACTAAGGTGAAAAGAGAGAAAAAACAATTATATAGCTATAGGGATATAATATAATTATGTACTCACCAAAGTATATAGTTATAATGTTATAATAGGTAATATAAGATAAATATTTTTGCAATAACATAAGAAAAAAGGGACCCTTATTATATAAATGTTAATTATTAAAACACTAAACAATCATTCTTCCTAAGCATTTAGTGGGTTAAGTAGAGCAATACTAATTGAGGAGTAGACAAATCCAATTAAAAGTCGTTACTATTGTGTTGGCCAATAGGTATGGGGGAATTTATGGAAAAGGATCACCACCAATAAATTAACATACACCATTCACATTAAGTGTATCTAACATTATATTTCAACCCAAAATCTTAAGGTATTTGGTCCTCTAATTTATAAATACTTCATTTAGTCTATTATCAATCAATGTGAAACTTCATCACATTTGAATATTCCAATAACCTCCCCTTCAAGTGTGAAAAAAATCACATTGATTATGCTCCCCCTCAAGAAAAGTCTCTCCGAGTATCCCAAGCTCTAGTACTCAATCCACCTATAACCAATCACCAGGCTAGTCCGAGCCGAACTCTAACTCTAAAACCATTGTCAGGCAGGTCAAGGGGAGCTCATGATGGTAGATCCTCATCAATGGGCTAAATTTTAATGGGCTAAGTTACACCAACATGCCTCAATCCAAAATTTTAAAGTATTAGATTTATGGGTTCTCCTATTTGGTCTCCACTTAGCTTGTCACTGTTTCATCATACTTGAATATCCTAATATATTGTGCAGCAATTCCACTATATTTTAGTAGCTTGGAAAGACTTCAACTTTGGTTGTTACCTGGTCTATTTTTTATTTATATTTATATTTTATTTCTTGTTTTCAAGAATATGTAAATAGTTAAAGCACTTATTCTTACCATTTGTTTTGCAAAATATTAAAAATAGGAAACAAAAATTAGAATAAAGTGATATTTTTAGGATTACCAAAAAAAGATTGATATTTTTATAATTATTTAATTACTAATAAAAACATGTCAACAGAAAATGAGAATAAAATCAAACCAAAATCATTTTATTATTCTTACAAACTAATTTTCCCAATAGAGCTTTCTATTGGATGCAAATTCTATAATGTGCTGCAGCTGATATTGTTACCTTAAAAAGGCCCCATAACGGATGATTTTCTTGATATACAGGACCTGCTTATAGCAGCAACGGATACCACTGCAGCCACATCAGTTTGGGCTATGACGGCCCTCATAAAAAGCCCAAGAGTAATGAAGAGAGTTCAAGATGAAATTAGGAACTTGGGAGGTAAAAAAGATTTCTTAGATGAAGATGATATTCAAAAGTTTTCCTATATGAAGGCTGTGATAAAAGAGACATTGAGATTGTACCTAACAACCCCATTACTTGTGCCAAGAGAATCAAATAAAAAATGCATTATAGATGGCTATCAAATTCCAGCCAAGACAATAGTGTATGTGAATGCTTGGGCTATTCAAAGAGACCCTGAGGCTTGGAAGGACCCAGAAGAGTTTTATCCTGAGAGATTCTTAGACAGTGCTATAGATTTTAGGGGTCAAGATTTTGAACTAATTCCTTTTGGAGCAGGTCGCAGAATTTGCCCAGGTTTACATATGGGGGTTGCCACATTGGAACTTATCCTAGCTAATCTTCTTAATTCCTTTGATTGGGAATTGCCAAAAGGGTTGGTAAAGGAAGACATAGATACTCAAGTGTTGCCAGGAATTACTCAACACAAGAAAAATCCTCTTTGCCTTTCTGCCAAGAGCCATGTGTAATTGCCTTGAGGGACTTTTAGTGAAAATAATTAATTAGTGTTTGTTCTCATTTATTTCGCTATATTTATTTGGTTTTTATTGTGTTGTTCTTTGTGTGTGATGCTAAAATACAATTTCCTTTTCTTACCGATGTTTTCCTACAAGATTTCATATATATGCTTAACTTAAAAAATTACTCATGATCACTTGAATCACCTGTTATATTTAGAATTACTGCTTCTTATAACAAAAGCTTACTGCATGACTATGCATCCGAATGACATTGCACTTGAATAATAAACCTAATTATTACTAAATTTTACAATTGACACATGTTTATAATTTTAAATTTTTTTAAATAATGGTTACCTTGCTAGGTATAAAGTTTTCCATAAAATTGAGTTTATATTTGTCATGACTCGATTTTTGGATCATGATCTGCACAGGCTAAATTAAATCTTACTACCAGTTAATTTGGCAAACTTAATTTTTTTAATCAAAAATACAACTAGATTTATTAAATTAGCAATTAAACTTCTAAGTAATTGAAATATAAACCTTGTCAGCCCAAGTGATGTGTTGGCTAATCCATGATAACCAAACAGAATATCACGATCAAATCAAATGGGTGGAATGAGAAGTTAAATCATTAACTTTACCTGCAGAAATATGTAATTACAATCAGAATAAGTTGCAATGCAACTCAATGAGTAAATAATAGAAATTATAACAAACAAAATCTAATAACATACAAAATTAAAGTTTAGATCAAACAATAATTTTGAGAAATCCTAAATTTTCCAAATTAATTTATATATGTATAGCTTTCCCACTATTTCCTGCATGTGAAGTGTATTCTACAAGCACTCAAATAATGCATTGAATTTTTTATTTTTTTTGTTAATAACAATTGAGTTTTTGTATGAATAGGGAAGTGTTGCTTCTTCTTTTTTATCTTGCTTGCATTTTTTTTTCGTTCATGTGTCTAGGGATTGTTCTATTGGTATAATTTTCGGTTCCTTTATCATGAACAAACCATATGAATTTGTTTTCAGAAATTTTATACCGACACTGATTTATTCATTTTTTAGGGTGGAAGGATTCATGTAATGTGAGTGGTTATTGACATATTCAGCGTCTTCCACCTTCAATTGTTTCGATCCACGATTACCTAAACGAGATCTTTATTCACAATGCTAATTCATTCTTCTTCCACGGCAGCAGTGAGGGTCTTTATGCTTCCAGAGTCACCTCTTTCAACGACACTAAGCCTTTCGAAGAAAAGTCTCTCAATGGTAAATCCTTCATCAGGTATTCCTTCCTATCCACAAAATAGGAATGTTGGATCCATTTCTTTTCGAGAAACAGATTGAATTTCGTCCTTTTCTCTTGGAAGTGAGTCGAGAAAATTTAATATATGATTTTTCTCTTCATCAAAGAAAGAGATGCACATTGTAGAGGACAACACAACCGCACAATAAAAAGAAAACAAGGAACAACACATAACTAAGCAACTCAACAAAGAAACGAGCATTGCACAAGACTGAAGAAGATATGGGTTACCCTCTTTTGATTTTTCAATTTTGCAGCTTCCCCTTTTTTTTCTTTTTTTTTTTCTTTTTTGAATATGTATAGTACAATTGTGGCTTCATAATAGCGAAAAAGATATATTATTATATACTATTTCCTTTTCTTATTTATTTTTTATTTTTTTCTCCACCGAGAATATTTACTAATATGCTTTGTATATCCAAAAAAAAATAATGAATTTTATTTATTTTATGTATGACTTTCATAATAATGGGTTTGAAAGTTGTTACCATTCATATTCCATGTGATAACTTGAAAAATCTCTATTATTGAATGCCTTTGAATTTTAAAAAAATGGCTGATGAAAACCTCATGTGGATGAATTATAATAACATTAATTGCTAAACCTATTATAAGATAGTTGTTTTAGTTTTCCAACGTTATTCATTAAAATTTTTGAATTCCAATGGAAGCAAAAGGACACTCTTCAATTTTAATGAAAACAAAGTCGAACATATATCCATATGGCAATAGTCATGAAACTGGAAATACTTAGAATAATTACGGAAAAAGATTCATAAGATTAAACGGTTTAAAGATCTGTAATGGAAATCTATGATTGAAGCAATCTAGCAAATATAATCTATTATACTCAACACAAAACAGTCAAAATGGAATATAGGAAAACAATAGCCAATAAATATATAAATTATGAAAAAGAAAATTCGCTCTCATACCCTTTTTATAGTATAAGGAAAAAAAATAATAAACAAAACTCTACTTTACCTCTACGCTAACAGTCATCTACATAAACTAAATTAAAATCTTAACTTAAAATAATGATACAAAAAGGAAACAAAATTCGTACAAGAAAATTTAAAAAAAAAAAAATACTTAAGATAAACATTTTAAATATATATATATATATATATATATATATATATAATATAAATTAAAAGAGAAAAAAATTATTTTTTAAAAGTATGTATAATAAATTCTATTATGATGTTGAATTTTAAATTTTAAAATTAAATATATTAGAAAGAAATCAAACTTTCATTCTTTTGATGTAAGAGTATAATTAACACAATTTCTTATGTCGTGAATGATTACCTAGAAGCTATTACTTGGAGAATGTGCCTAGACTTCTATGCGTGTTTCTCTTTGTTTTTGCATAGAAAATTGTTAAGCCTATTAATTTATTATTATGTCTATTGGAAGGGAAAATATTTAACACTTAAAATTTAAACTTTCTAAATTTGAATTTTTAACTTGAGAGATGAGAAAAGATTCAGCATTTAATATTACCCACTACTTTCTGCATGAGAAGTTATTAAGCATATTAAGGATAGTTATTACTATATCTATCGGGCTTAATTATTATACCTATTAGAATAAATTATAAAACCAGAAAAAGGATATGTATAAAATAAGTTTAATTTTAATAAAAATTATTAATTAAACGAAAAAAAAATTAAAATTATAAAAATATAATTTAAAATAAAGTAAATTAAAATCTTAACTTAAAATAATGGTACAAAAAGGAAAAAAAATCGTACAAGAAACTTTTTAATAAATACTTAAGATAAATATTTTAAATGTGTATATATATATATATATATATATAATATAAATTAAAAGAGAAAAAATTATTTTTTAAAAGTATGTATAATTAATTCTATTATCGTGTTCAATTTTAATTTTTAAAAATAAATATATTAGAAAGAAATCAAACTTTCATTATTTTTTTTTCTGTAAGAGTGTAATTAACACAATTTCTATGTTGTGAATGATTACCTAGAAGCTATTACTTGAAGAATATGTCTAGACTTCTATGCATGTTTCCCTTTATTTTTCACATAGAAAATTGCAAACCCTATTGATTCATTATTATGTCTATTGGGAGGGAAAATATTTAATACTTAAAATTTAAACATTCTTAATTTGAATTTTGAACTTAAGAGATGGGAAAAGATTCAGCATTTAATACCCACTACTTTCTCCATGAGAAATTATTAAGTATATTAATAATTATTATTATTATGTCTATTGGGCTGAACTATTATACATATTAGAATAAATTATAAAACTAAAAAAAAGATATGTATAAAGTAAATTTAATTTAAATAAAAAATTATTTAACAAACGGAAAAAATAATTAAAATTACTAAAATATAATTTAAAATAAAGTAAATTAAAATCTTAACTTAAAATAATGATACAAAAAGGAAAAAAAAAAGCGTACAAGAAACTTTTTAATAAATAATTAAGATAATATATATATATATATATATATATATAATATAAATTAAAAGAGCAAAAAACTATTTTTTAAAAGTATGTATAATTAATTCTATTATCATGTTGAACTTTAAATTTTAAAATTAAATACATTATAAAGAAATCAAACTTTCATTCCTTTGATGTAAGAGTGTAATTAACACAATTTTCTATGTCGTGAATTATTACCTAGAAGCTATTACTTGGAGAATGTCCACAGACTTCTATGCATATTTCCCTTTATTTTTTACATAGAAAATTCTTACGCCTATTAAAGTATTATTATGTCTATTGGGAGGGAAAATATTTAACACTTAAAATTTAAATTTTAAAAATTTGAATTTTGAACTTTAGAGGTGGGAAAAGATTCAGCATTTAATATTGTCACTACTTTCTGTATGGGAAATTATTAAGCATATTGATGATAGTTATTATTATGTCTATTGGACTTAATTATTATACCTATTAGAATTTATTATAAAACTGGAAAAAATATATGTATTAAATTAATTTAATTTTAATAAAAAATTACTAATTGTACGAAAAAAATTAAAAATATAAAAATATACTTTAAAATACAAACGACACAAATCCTTGCAAAAAATAATTATTTATTATTATTTTTAAAATCTGATTGTAGTAAATAAAAGTTCATTTCTGAGATAAAATATAAAAATTTAAATGTGACGATAAGAACTTTTTTGTGGATAAATGTAAAATTCTATTGCATGCTGATAGTTAGAGGTGGCAAACTGGGCTCGGTTCTGAGGGCCGGCCCACCAACATATTTTTATAATTAAATTAAAGTTTTATCCTTCTTCTTTTATAATTAAATTCCTAAATCTGATTTTAATTTTTTTAAATACAAATTTGTAAAATTCAAAATACTAATGACACAATCCTTGCAAAAAAATAATTATTTATATAAAACAGTGATAGTTAAATGTTGCAAACTGGGCTTGGCTGATTGGGCGTGCCCGCCCCACCCTCCAACACATTTTTATAATTAAATTGAAATTTCATTATTCTTTTTTAATAATTAAATTTCTAATTCATATTTCAATTTTTGTAATTACAAATTTATAAAATCCCAAATAATAACGACACAAGTCCTTGCAAAAAATTATTATTTATTATTATTTTGTAAATCTAATTGTAATAAATGAAAGTTCATCTCTGAGATACAAAATAAAAACCTAGGCGCAACTATAAGAGCCTTTTTTGTGGATAAATATAAAAACATATTACATGCTAATAGTTAGATGTGAAAAACTGGGCTCGGCCCGAAGGACCGACCAACCAACACATTTTTATAATTAAATTAAAATTTCATATTTCTTCTTTTATAATTAAATTCCTAAATATGATTTTAATTTTTATAAATACAAATTTGGTAAATTTCAAATACAAACGACGCAAATCCTTGCAAAAATTATTATTTTTTAAATCTGATTGTAACAAACGAAAGTCCATTTCTGAGATAAAATCTAAAAACTTATATGCAAATATAAGAACTTTTTTGTGTGAATAAATATAAAAGTTTATTACATGCTGGTATATAATGTTGACAATTAGAGGTTGCAAAGTGGAATCGGTCCGGAGGACTGCCCCGCCTATTGTTTTTTGTAATTAAATTAAAATTTTGCTCTTCTTCTTTTATATTAAACATAATAACTCAAAAATTTGTCAACTCTACATGTACAAAGAGTTGGAGTTAGGTAGCTAACAATATTGATTTAAATAAAATACAGAAATATATTTGTATGATTTGAATTAACTTTTACGAGACAGACAAATAAATTTCTTTTTTTCCTGTGCATCGCACGAGTTATACTTAATTTTGAAGAAGTTTTTTTACTTAGGGTGCTGTTTTGGAATATTATCCAAGAAAACTGAACATTCTTAATGAAAATTCATGTTATTTAAGGTCAACGTAAAAAAAATAATTTGGAGTCATATAATGAGCCAAGATATAAAGTTTCAAGTGTTTGAAGCAGTGAAGCTATTGTCACCTCATTCTTTAAGTCTTTGGTGGACCCAAATGTATGTTGTTGTTTTTTAAAAATTTATCGTTGTGGGTTCTTTATATTGTTACAAGTTAGCATGTGTATTGATTTGATGCTGTTTAGACACATTTGTTCCAATGTAAGCATAAAATATGACTCATACATGACCATTTGGTTAATTTGCTTTCAAATCTCTTTCAGACAACGTTTTTTGGGTTCTAAAAAAATAACCTATTTTTTTCGATGAGATTATTACTTCTGCGTGTTAACATATTAGCGTAATTTATTTAATGAGCATTTGCATTTTGTATCATAACCATAAATATGATGGTAGAAGAGGATGTCCATGGTAATGCATAAACATAGGAAATCACATGTTTGGTATGTGTTAAACTCATCCCTCCAATGATTGCTACAAAATGACACTGAATTAATATCGTTTTCTTATTATAGGTACAAGCTGATCTTTTAATTCCATATTTGTTTGGTCTGTTTGTTACCTTGATTTTATTAGTGACTGTTATAGTTAGCAATAAGTTGTATACATTTTTTCTTTTTTTAGCAATCCTCATTTTAATATAGTCTATTATGGTGTATTTATTTTTTAAATAACTCATCGAGTAGATAATTATATTTGATTTGCATAATATTGATCACTCTTGATAGTATATTTTTGTTTATGGTTGACATTTGCAAAGTTCTGTGTCAATGCTGTAGTTTTTTTCGCCTGAAATATAGAACAAGATAACAACACATGTTTTTGTAAGTATAAGATTTGCAGTGCGATTAACCAACCACGGCGGACGATAAATATTTTGTTCTTTTTCCCCAGGCATGGGTAATTCACTAGTTTACATATTAAAGGGAAACAAAAAAAATTCTTATCCCAAAAAAACAGTAACAAATTCTATCATCTACTATAGCTCCTATAAGATAAAACAGTAACAAACTCCTACCGGATACAATAAACATATCATATACCTATATAGCACGGGGGCACGTGTCCGATACGGACACGCTTCGACACCCTCGGACACGCGTCCGACACACAGTCAATATTTGGGGACACGCGGTCAACTCTCGGACACCTTCCGATACATTTTTTTCCAAAACGCGGTCAACTTTTTCGGACACGCGGTCAACGCTCGGACACGTTTTTTTTTTTTTTTAAATCTTAATTTTATTTCGTTAACTAAATATAAAAGAAATAATTTATAAATTATTTTTTTTCTGTTATGAAATTTGACATAAAAAATTAAAAAAGTACAAAAAATTATTTATATTTATATTTATGTTATGAAATTTAAATATTTGATTAGTTATATGACTTATCATAGACTCTTATATGTATTAAATATAAATTATATTATAAATATTAAAAATTTTATTTAATATCAAAATGTGTCCCAACGTGTCCAAATATAAATTATATTATATATATTAAAATAAAAAAATAAATTCAAATTTAAAATTACAATTCAACACTTATTAATGAAATCTCTCCTTTAATTCCACTGCCCAAAATAGGACATAAGCTAACATTAGCTCCAACTGAAAATCCAAACGGTCATAATTTAGATACCAATGTGACGAAACATATATCAAAGTTTGAGCTTAATCCAACAGTATATTTGAGAGATATGTCTCTCTCAAAACCATTGCCTTATCGGAATAAAATCAATTTGGTTGTGGAATTTCTGGGAATTAGATTTCCAATCAATAAATAATTCACCGTTCAGAATTGATAGTGTATATGACAGTTACACATTCAGTTATAACTGATATATTCAATCAGTTATAACTGATATATATTAGTTACCTTTCAGTTACAGTTTGTTACATTTTGCTGTTGGTTAGTTGTGTTTAGTCTACTGATACATTACTATATATGTATCAATCTGTAAGACTTTTCATCTCAAGATTTGATTCATAATAAAGATTCCATTCAGAGCTATCTTCTTCTTCCTCTTTCTGATACCTTTCATGGTATCAGAGCCATACTCTTCGATCCATGGATTCAACTCACGCTTCGCAATTCTTATCTCAGCAGCCTTCAATTCAACCTTCAATACACTACTTCTCAAATCCTGTATCAATCAAACTTGATGAAGAAAATTTTCTTCCTTGGAAACAACAAGCTACAGCTACAATAAATGGTTACAAATTGCAAAAGTTCATCACGGATGATAATGAAAGTGCAAAATCAGTATATGGAGCTGATCTATGGGAGCAGCAAGATCAGTTGCTTATGTCATGGCTTCTAGCCTCAATGTCGGATTCGTTGCACACAAAAATAGTTGGATGCAAAACTTCTTGTGAAATCTGGCAGAATCTTGAGGAATTCTTTACCTCACACACAAGAGCAAAGATCAAACAACTCAAAGTTCAACTCAAGAACACAAAGAAAGAAGGAAGTATCTCCAAGTATCTGCTTCAAATCAAGAAAACTGTTGATTCTCTAATTGCTACTGGTTCAAAAGTTTCTACAGAAGATCACATTGAAGCCATACTCGATGGATTAGGTGAGGATTATGATCCATTTGTAATTTCAGTTACATCAAGAACTGATTCTTACACTGTCAATGAAATGGAAGCATTGCTTATGGCTCAAGAAGAGCGTATTGAAAAACACAGCAAGACAGAAGTTGTCTCACTTCAGGCAAATGTGGCACAGATGCAAATAAAGAGGCCATACAATCAGTATAACACTTCCTTCAACAGAGGAAGTCCTTTCAGAGGACGAGGTTCAGCAAGAGGAGGACGATATTATAGTGGCAACAGAGGGGGCAGGTTCAATCAAGGAAGCAGGTTCAATCATCAGTACAATGGCAATGGCAGATCCCAATGTCAGGTATGTGGCAAGTTTGGTCATATGGCATGGGAATGCCATCATCGTTTCTCTGAAGATTATCCAAATCCGTTTGGAAACAACCAACAGAATTACAATAATCAGAATCAGAAGCATCATGCAAATGTAGCCATAGCTGGCTCGAGCCATTCCTCTCAGCAGTTCAAGAATGATGAAACATCAGATTACTACTCATCTTTTGATCCAGTTTGGTACCCAGATTCTGGAGCAACTAATCATTTTACACCTGATTCGTCTAATCTTCTTGCAAGATCAGATTACAAGGGTCAAGAATCAGTGCAGATAGGTAATGGTTCTGGTTTGAAAATACAACACATAGGTCACTCAATTCTTCACTCTCCTCTCAATTCTCTATCTTTTACTCTGTCCAATTTGTTTCATGTACCAAATTTGTCAAAGAATTTATTAAGTGTATCTCAATTTGCTAGAGAACACAATGTATTCTTTGAATTCCATGCTAATTCTTGTTTTGTCAAATCTCAGGACACCAAGGAGATTCTTCTCCAAGGATCTCTTAAAAATGGACTATATGCCTTTGATGATGTCAAAGTTCCCAAGAAGTCTTCTTTTTCAGCTTTTCATATTCAAACTGTCAATTCTAATTCAAATTTAGAGTTGTGGCATAGTAGACTAGGACATGCCTCTTTTAAAACTGTAAAGGCTGTCCTCAATCATTGTAATATTTCATTTGCAAATAATACAGATAATGTTCTTTGTGATGCTTGTTGTAAAGGAAAAATGCATCAACTTCCTCTTCAATTGTCTACTACCACTTATCACAAGCCTCTTGAGTTAATCTTCTCTGATATATGGGGACCAGCCCCAATTGACAGCACATATGGCTCAAAGTATTATATTTGTTTTGTTGATGCTTTCAGTCGATATACTTGGATCTATCCTTTGAAAAACAGATCCCAAACATATGTTGTCTTCAATCAGTTTAAAACCATGGTTGAGTTGCAACTTGAAACCAAAATCAAAGCCTTACAAACAGACAATGGAAAGGAGTATTTGAAACTCACTCCTCTTCTTCAAAGTTTTGGCATCACTCACAGGCTGACATGTCCATATGCTCATCAGCAAAATGGCATACCTGAAAGAAAACACAGACATGTGGTTGACACTGGTTTAACTCTTATGGCAGCATCATCTATTCCCCTTAAGTATTGGGAAGATGCTTTCATTTCAGCCACCTTTATCATCAACCGATTACCTTCTCCCACTCTAAACTCTAAGTCACCTTTTGAAACATTGTTTCATCAAAGTCCAGATTACTCATTCTTAAAGTCATTTGGTTGTGCTTGCTATCCATATCTTCGACCTTTTAATAAACACAAGTTTGCCTTTAGGTCTGATCAGTGTACTTTCTTAGGTTACTGCCTTTCTCATAAGGGATATAAATGTCTCACTTCCACAGGCAAAATTGTATTGTCGAGACATGTCCTTTTCAATGAGAAAATTTTTCCATTTAAAACACCTAAACTCTCTCCTATTCCTGTACCTAGTTCTGTCTCACCCACATTTGTTCCTCACATTCCCATTGCACAGCTCCCAACCTCTCGTGACTATGGACCTGTATTTTCAACTGGTACCACTAACATTGTGCAGGAAACTGCTTTATTGGATTCCTCTGTGTGTAGGACTAATGCTTTACAGGAACCTCAATTGGACTTGTCTCCTATTGCTTCTCAACCTACTGCATCTCCAATGTCTGCCACTGCTTCCCTTTCATCTGCTGCTGCCATCGTCAATAATCACTCCATGACTACTCGAGCCAAAGCTGGCATCTTCAAACCAAAAGCTTTTCTCACTTCCTTGGAACCTACCACTGCTACTCAGGCTATTACTCAACCACACTGGTTTCAAGCAATGAAGGATGAATTCAATGCTTTAATTCGCAACAATACATGGGAACTAGTTCCTCTTCCCAAAGGCAGGTCTCCCATTGGATGCAAATGGGTTTTTAGAACTAAATATAATCCGGATGGGACTATTTCTAAGTACAAAGCAAGACTTGTGGCCAAAGGCTTTCATCAAGTTGAAGGTTTCGATTATTCAGAGACTTTTAGTCCTGTAGTCAAACCAACAACAATTAGAGTTGTCCTCACCATAGCTCTTACTCACAAGTGGCCTATACATCAACTTGATGTAAACAATGCATTTCTCAATGGAGATCTCTCAGAAGAAGTCTACATGCAACAACCACCAGGTTTTGTAGCCTCAAATGCACAGCTGGTATGTCATCTCACTAAAGCATTGTATGGACTTAAACAAGCTCCAAGAGCTTGGTTTGCAAAACTCAGCTCCACTTTGACTCATCTAGGCTTCCTCTCAACTAAATGTGACAGTTCTTTATTTGTATCCTATGCCTCTTCTGCTACCACATATGTCTTGGTATATGTTGATGATATCTTGATCACAGGATCTAATTCTCATGTTATCTCCTCTCTCATCAAAGATTTGAACTCGGCTTTCTCTCTCAAAGATCTTGGCCAACTACATTATTTCTTAGGCATTGAAGCTCACAAGTCTTCCACGGGATCTCTTCATTTATCCCAATCAAAATATATTACTGATCTATTAAAGAAAGCACATATGACAGATTGCAAACCAATGCCTTCCCCCATGATCTCTGGTCAACGTTTGTCTTCAAGGGATGGTTCTGTTTTTCATGATCCTTCCTTGTATCGATCTATAGTTGGAGCTCTTCAATATGCCACAATAACACGACCAGAAATAACCTTCTCAATCAATAAGGTTTGCCAATTCATGCATTGTCCTCTTGATACACATTGGAAAGCTGTCAAACGCATCTTAAGGTATCTGAGTGGTACTCTTTCGCATGGCTTACAAATTGTCCCCTCCATGAACTTTCATATCTCCTCCTTCTGTGATAGTGACTGGGGGTCAGATCCTGATGATCGAAAATCCACCTCTGGCATGTGTATATTTCTTGGTGGCAATCTAATTTCCTGGTCTTCCAAGAAGCAATCTGTTGTTAGTCGATCGAGTACAGAAGCAGAATATCGTTGTCTTGCTTCCACCATCACCGAGGTTATGTGGCTTCGTTCTCTCTTATCTGAGTTACATGTTGGAGTAACCAGAATTCCAACAATCTATTGTGACAATCTCAGTGCAGTTCTTCTTACTGCTAATCCCTTGTTTCACTCTCGCACGAAACATTTTGATCTTGATCTTCATTTTGTTCGTGAGAAAGTTGTCAACAAGCTTGTATCTGTTCATCATGTTCCAGCCATTCATCAAGTTGCTGATGGCCTCACCAAAGCTATATCCAACACTTCCTTTTCACAGTTCAAAACCAAGCTTCGTGTATCTGATAAACAGCCACCTTCGCTTGTGGGGGGATGATAGTGTATATGACAGTTACACATTCAGTTATAACTGATATATTCAATCAGTTATAACTGATATATATTAGTTACCTTTCAGTTACAGTTTGTTACATTTTGCTGTTGGTTAGTTGTGTTTAGTCTACTGATACATTACTATATATGTATCAATCTGTAAGACTTTTCATCTCAAGATTTGATTCATAATAAAGATTCCATTCAGAGCTATCTTCTTCTTCCTCTTTCTGATACCTTTCAAGAATGAAGGACAATGAGTCACGAACTTGCTGAAAATCTTTTAGCTCAACTTGACTGTGAACCAACTATTATTTATTTTTATTTTTATTTTTTCATGGCCGTGCTTACTCTCCTCCTCCTCCTCCTTGCAATAAGACTGCAACACTGGGGACGCTAATATTCCTCATTTGGGTTGTACTCTTAACCATTTTATCGACAAAAGCCTAACATTATTTATTTGACTAGCTAGCTTGAAAATCCTGTCATCGACAAAAGCCTAACTCCCACGTCTGTAGTGCTTTGAAGTACGATGGGAACATCCTAACATTATTGGGTTCGATTGAAGTGCGAGTTAATTTCGTAGTTTCGTAAAAAAAAATGGTTAAGAATGGGCTCATAGTTTGCTATTTCAGAACCTCTAGAGTCTGGAGGTTGGAGTCTTTTGGCATTTGCTTTCTTACTATAGTGTGTGGGTACAAGAATTAGTATTTGATACCATACAATACGCACACGTGATACAATTTTTTTTTAAAAAAATGGACACGAATATGCTATACATATTATATTAAACAATCAATTTTAGACATTTAATATCAAACAATCAATTTTAGACATTAATTATGTAATTTGTTATTTAGTTTTTAATTTTTAATTTTTAATTATTATTTTTTTTGTCTTTAAAGAGAAATATACATTAGTATTATAATTGTATATAATAATATTTTGCTTCACATTCAATTTAACCTTAGTGCATACTCGGCTAGGGTTTAAAGCAACTGATCTCAATTTTTTTATTTGATGTAGATTTCATATGCTTACGTTATTATATTTATCATTTTCTTTTTCTAACATTGATCCTCGCAATAGAGTTGGCTATTTGGGTTGGCATAACACATGAATTTTACACGGATACAAGTATATTTAACACAAACACAAAACAAAATTAAAAATGAGTTAAAACTTTATACACGAATATGACTCAATTATTTTATGGATTGACACGATTAAACAAGAATAACCTACGACTTGAAATTGTGCTATGTATTACACAAGTTGATAAGATACAACACGATATAAATAACTTGGCAAAGTCAAAATGTGTCAATTATTATGTGGGTTGGTACGATACGATAAGACACAAAAAATCTATATTTTAAAAATTGCTTTAACCAATATCGTATTGACATAATACAAATAATACGTAAGAAGAGTAATGAATGTCAATTTCGTATTTATAGATTGACACGCATTACAATACAAATTTCTCATGTTAATTTTTATCAACAAAAACCCAACATAAATTTTAAAATAGGCTCGTGCAAACAAAAAAAAGTTTATGTCGTTTCAGGATATCGTATAAAAATTATCACTCTTACTCACAATCCACGTTCAAGTTATTTATTGTACATATTCCGAGGGAATGAAGTCACGGATGTAAAATAAAATATAATGCACAAAGGTTTCGCGCGGACCATATATACAAGTCTTTCCATTAAACTTATATCATGTGTAAGAAGTAGACAAGCAAGCTTATATTTAAATTAATAAATTCTTGCTGTTGTATTGTTACGCTATCGACTTTAGGAAGTTTGTTTCTAAATTATTGGTACGATCCCTTTTATATTCTCCACCATTTATCTGAAATATTTGATTATTACTCATACGATGTAAGCAATTGGCTAAATCACCTAATATTTTTTTATTTTTTATATGAGAAAGAATTAGAACAGACATCACATAATACAATTATCCACACTAATTCACCGCTAGATTACCCCTAATGGCTTATCACCTAACTCCTTTGTATCATTTGTTCATGCGCACATGCATCTTTGTCCTACATTGCTTTTGTCTTTGGGCATTGTTTTTCAACAAAGCGAATCATCAAGAGAGATTATTAAGTCTTTGATTTCTCTCTAACTTCTTTAATACAAATATTTAGCTAGGACTTTATCAAATTCAGAATTAGCTAGTGACGGTAGTTAATTCGATGGTGTATTTCTCTTACGAGTTTCAGGAAAAACACATTTTTTCTACTTTACAATAAAAGCTTCCAATTTGAATAAGAACGCGGTACATCCTAGTCAGCATCATAACCATCCAAGAAGTGTATTCATCATTAATTCTTATAATAAGCAAAACAAGGATCAATGATGAATATCCTTTTAATCGAAAAGGACATCATGTACACTGACACCATGAAGAGTATGATTGATGATAAACTCTTATAATAAGCAAAACAAAAATTAGTTAGCCAACTAAACCGATTGAACCGGGAAAATCACCAATGGTGGCAAAGCTCTTCCTAATAAATTTCAATATACATACACATCAATACTCAAAATTTAATATTACACGTTAGGTTGGAATAAAAATGGAGTAAAACATGTGATCCATGTGTTCTAGGGATATGTTTTTCTTATATTTGTCTCATGCAACACATGAAAGAGTGGATGAGATCCACCGAAAAGAAGAGGAAAAAAAAAATGGATCTCATTCATTTTTTATTTGTTGTATGAGACAAGTTTCCCTATGCAACATGAGAAAAACATTTCCCACTATTGTGTTACTTTTTTTTTTGGTAAATACATGGGGCATTGCCCCACGAAACAGACAAAACGAAACAAAAGAAAACAAACAATAACAGGAAAAAGCAAGACAGAAAGAAAACTAAAAACCATCGACTCAGAAGAAACAAACTCAGCATCTTGCAGCTGGAGTGATGACTCCCGGATCCAGCATATCAGCAGTAAGAAGATTAAGTAGCTCACTATGAGGGGGATGTAATAGTGGATAAACCAAAAGGATCATCCATTGCTTTCTTCGCTAGCCAGTCCGCACAATGATTACAGGTCCTAGAAATATGCTTCAACAAGACAGACCAATCCTTATTGAGAGCAGCTCGAATCTTAGTTACCAGAGGTAGCTTTCGAGTGTCATTACCAGTCATGGTAAGAAGGCCAATGACTTGAGCAGAATCTGATTCAAGAATAATTTTCTTCCAACCAGATTTCCAAGCAAACTCCAACCCATGTACTGTTGTGTTACTTATAAATAAGTAAAACGTAGACACATCTCCTCACATAGAATACAAAAATGGAGTCACTTCTACTACTTTTGTGCCTAGCTCTTCCACTATTTCTTTTCTTCTTCTTCCAAAAGCACAGAGCCACAACACGTCCTCATGGTCCTAAAGGCCTTCCTATAATAGGGAATCTTCATCAGCTGCACAATCCTACCCTTCATCTGCAGCTGTGGAAGTTCTCAAAAAAATATGGCCCCTTGTTTTCACTTCAACTCGGTTTAAGGCCATGCCTTGTTGTCTCATCCTCCACAATGGCTCAAGAGGTTCTGAAAATCCATGACCTTCACTTTTGTGGTAGACCATCCTTTCTCAGCCAAAAGAAATTGTTCTACAATAGGGTCGAGATAGCATTTTCCCCATACAATGATTCTTGGAGAGAAATAAAAAAGATTTGCACAGTTCATGTCTTTAGCTTGAACCGTGTCTCAAGCTTCTCCTCTATACGGCAATTTGAGGTCAATCAAGTCATCAGAAAGATATCATTGCAAGCTTCTTCTTCAAAAGTTACCAACTTGAGTGAGGTTGTGATGTCTCTGACTAACACTATAATTTGTAGAGTTTCTTTTGGGAGAAGCTGTGAAGAGGAAGGAAGAACCAAAAGTAGGTTCCTTAAGCTGCTTAATGAATCTCAGGTCTTGTTGGGTACATTCTTTGTTTCTGATTATATTCCACTAATGGGGTGGATTGATAAACTCAGAGGATTGCATGCTCGTCTTGAAAGGAACTCCAAGGAGATGGATGCATTTTTGCAAGAAGTTGTCAACCAGCACCTTGATAAAAAATCAGATGAAGAGGATATCATTGATGTCTTGTTGAAGCTGAAGAAGCAGAATTCATTTTCATTTGATCTCACTTATGATCAGATCAAAGCTGTGCTCCTAGTAATAACTCTTTTACTCTTTTAAAATTTAATTTTTAGTTTATAAATACCCACTTTTTAGGCTCTCGGTTTACCATTAGCTAAAATGTTATACTTATTAATTAGAGTATAACTATTTTTACTCACCCTTAGTAGTCCAAGCTTCAATGTATATGACTATGTTGGAATATTCAAGCATGAGAATTTCATATTAATTGCTAATAGGTTAAGTGAAGGTCATATAAATAGGAAGACCCATGAACTCAATGCTCTAAATTTTGAGTTGAGACATGGTATCAGACTCATTTGCTATAATTAGACTAGCTTAGTCCATTGGAGGTGGTCTCCCGCCATGGACTTCTCTTGACTCGTCTGACAATGGTATCAAGGCAGGCTAGGCTCGAACTATCTGGTGTTTGGCTAGGAGGCGGGTAGAGTACTTAGGCATGGGGTATTCGAAGTTAAAGGGAAACATATCAATGGTGGATTTCACACTTGAGTGAGAGATTATTGAGATATTTAAATTTACACCAACAATTCTTAGGAAATTAAGCCTATGACCTTATCTTTGATACCAAATATTTGATCGAGCAACTACCACTTTGCCAAAAATTATAATTATTAATCGAAGAGAGATATTCTCACTACCAAAATTTTCCACTACCAACTTACTACCTATCTAATCACCATTAGATTAATATTTTCTCTATCTTCAAAAACTTTTTAACATTCTCTCTTTATCCAATGATGATGTGATGGGTAGTAAGTTAGTAGTAAAAAAGTTTGGTAGTTAGAATATCCTAGTCAAAGTTAAACTTTTTTTATTTACCCTTCCGAGTATCATGATTCAGTTTGACTCAGATTTATACCAAGACTTATCGTGGGAAGATGTTGGCCTCCCTAATAACCCTAAGGACTTCGTTTTCAATATATAGGATATATTAGGATATGCCACAATTATATGGCTATGATACAGCCATAGAAGACACTCTCTTAGACCAATTTTGTTATACTTTTCAGCTACTTATTTTGTGTATTATATTTTTACAGGATATGCTTGTTGGAGGAACATATACAAGTGCTGCCACAGTAATTTCGGCTATGACCAAACTAATAGGAAACCCCAAAGCAATGATGAAAGCTCAAGAAGAAGTTAGAAATTCGTTTGGGAACAGAGGCATCGTTGATGAAGATGAAATCCAGAAGCTTGGATACCTGAAGGCAGTGATAAAAGAGACACTGAGATTATTCCCTCCAGTGCCACTACTTTTAGCAAGAGAAACGAATGAAGAATGCATTATAAAAGGGTATAAAATTCAAGCCAAGACATTGGTGTATGTGAATGCATGGGCCATTCAAAGAGACCCTGAAATTTGGAAAGACCCAGAAGAGTTCTATCCCGAGAGATTCTTGGAGAGTTCAATTGATTTTAAGGGACAAGACTTTGAGCTGATTCCATTTGGTTCAGGAAGAAGAATTTGCCCAGGGTTACAGTTTGGAGTTGCCAATGTGGAGATTATACTTGCAAATCTTCTTTATTGGTTTGATTGGGAAATGCCAACTGAGATAGAAAAAGAAGTCACAAACAGTCAAATGCAGCCAGGCATTGTCCTGATTGAGAAGGATTCTCTTTTTCTTGTGCCCAAGAATCATTTCTGAATGCATACAAAGGGTCCAAAATAAATGGTAAACTGGATTTTCTTCTTTGTTTCTGTTTATAATGCTCCACCTAATGATATAAGTAATTTGGCCTTTAGTTTATATTATGCAGTTCCTTTTATCTTCTTTAGTATATATATGTATTGAATTTAATATATGGAAAAATCACTCTTTAGCTGATAACTTTCTCTCCTACACATCATTTCATAATTGTGCCACCTTTTTCTTTTATTTTCTTTTTATTTTTCAGACGGTGGAGCCCACAAATTTTGTCTCTATAATATGAGATAACTTATCTCCTTTGATATGAGATTAATAAAATCCATTTATAAAATATATTACTAGAAAAAACAACTCAGCTACTAAATTTTAACTCTTGATGCTTGGTACCTATCTTTTTGAAGTTTAAAACTTGACAAATCCTAAGACTTTAAATAATGCCACTAAGAAATATTACTAAAGTTGACTTTACAACAAAGAACCCCTTCCAAATTTGAGATTTCAGTAGTTTCTTTACAGGTTTAGCAAAATAGTAAAGAAATCCAAATAACAAAAGATTTTCCATATTGTGTGTGTTGAAAAATTATTTTTTTATTATACGTGTGTAATGTAAAGTGAATAACGGAAAGTGATGAAATTGTTTCTTTATCATTGAGATGTTACAGGTTATGCTAACAATTATCCCAGGGTGCTCAAAATTATCTTTTAATATGTTTTATGAAAAACATATTTATTTTAAATTTTTCAATCTCAAATTTTATTATCATAATATTAACAAGAATTTATTTCTGTCTAAGTTATATTATAGTATATATGAATAATATTATACATATAAATTGTATGTATATTAGAACAAATGTTATATATGTTGATTAGCGTTGGATTTTGATTAGAAGACATGCATTAAAATTAGGATCATAGAAATTCAAAAGCAAAAAACCACATTGAATAATACTTCTGACAATTACCTGACCACAAGGATTATGATAAATTCATCAAATCATATGTTATGCTAACATATACTGTTTTTATTTCTTTTATATTCCCAAGGCTGATGTCAGGAGATATTTCATAGACAGCAATGAACACTGTTATTTGTGAATTTTATTCAAATATAAAAAGAGAAGAATATCATAACAATTAATCCATAACATAATTATTAATTTCAATAAATCATCCCCTAACTACAGAGAAACTAGCCAGACATGGCAAAATGGTAAACAAAAAAGCAACTATAACCTTTCTCTTTGTTGTCATGCAAAATAGTGTTATTGGTGAATCACTTTTGCAAATTTATCACTTTTGCAATTGGACGTGAAGGTTACTCCGATACAATTAAACGTTTCGCCCTACAAAATTTTATTTTACTTTTTTATCTCCAATGCTACAGCCTTTTCAACAAAAATTTTAAAATACAATTATTTTTTATTATGATATTATTATTAAGAATTTCAACTAATGATCATAATTACGACATTTTAACCGACAACGATTTTCAACTTGTTTAACTGAATAATTCATATTACTTTAGTCTATAAAACAAGATAAACTGGAGGTTTATCACCTATCTTTTTGAAGTTTAAAACTTGACAAATCCTAAGACTTTAAATAATGCCACTAAGAAACATTACTAAAGTTGACTTTACAACAAAGAACCCCTTCCAAATTTGAGATTTCAGTAGTTTCTTTACAGGTTGAGCAAAATAGTAAAGAAATCCAAATAACAAAACGATTTTCCATATTGTGTTTTAACTTGAAAAATTATTTTTTTATTATACGTGTGTAATGTAGGAGGACGAATAAGGAACAGTGATGAAATTGTTTCTTTATCATTGAGATGTTACAGGTTATGCTAACAATTATCCCATCTCAAAATTATCTTTTATCTCCTGTTTTCATAGAAAAACATATTTATTTTAAATTTTTCAATCTCAAATTTTGTTATCATAATATTAACAAGAATTTATTTCTTTCGTTGTCTATATTATAGTATATATGAATAATATTATACATATAAATTGTATGGTATATTAGAACAAATGTTATATATGTTAAAAATATTGCAAAATTATATAATTACACGAGTAAACATTAATCATAAATAGTACAATAATATGAACAGTAACTAACAACCAATTCAATCTGAGAAAATATTTTCAATGTTAGCATTACATTGAAAAGTTAGTATCCTATATCCTTGTTGCTATGAGGAGCGGTATACCATTTGCGTACTGAAAAATTAAGGGCATGTTTGATGTGATGTATAAGATCTGATAGTATAAGTTTATATTATATATGATATTTTCAGTTGTTTGGTGTGATCATCGTATAGTATAAGCTTATACAGCATGACCTCTTTATACATCAAAATGATGTATAACTTAATCCGGCCTAGGAGTGGTGGATTAGGCTTGATAAGGAATTGATGTATTAATATTGCTTACAAGTACAATTCCCAAGAACTAATATATCATTTCAATATTTATATATTAAAATTTCAATATTTATATATTAAAATAAATTTTTTAATATATTAATTTTTAAAATATTAGAGGATATTATCTTATACAATATCATACCAAACGCTGGATAGTATTAAAATTTAATCAGGTCTTATACAATCAGGTCTTATACTATCAAGCTTTCTCATATACTATGCGCCAAACATAAACACATATATATTAGGGTTTTATAAGAGTTATGTTGTAGAAAAAGTGATTGTATAATGTTATAGAGATTAGTTTTGCGTGCCTTAGTTTTTTTTTTTGAGCTGCGGACCCCACATATTATATAAGAAGGGATATAATATATGGGCTTTATAAGAAGGGATATAATTATAATATATGGGCTTTATACTTAAAACTAAATTATATAATATGTATCCCTAAATTATATCCTAAATTATATCCCTTCTTATATAACAGTAACCCTAAATTATATCCCTTCTTATATTATATCCCTTCTTATATAGTCGGTGAAGAAGTATAAAGCCCATATATTATATAAGAACGGATATAATTATAAACTCTCTTTTTCTTATAAACTTTTACAAACTATACTATCTATTAGAGGTAGTATATTATGTGTTGAAATATACTATCCCTAATACATAATATAATTTAAGGTTTTCATTTTATCCTTTAACATAACACAACAAACTTTCCTAAACACACAATATTTTGTGGGGCCCACACATTTTAAAACAAAAATAAAAAAATATGGCACGCAAAACGAATCTCTATAACATTACACAATCACTTTTCCTACAACATAATAAACATAAAACCCTATAATTTATAAGAATTTATAAACAAAAAATTTCTAAATATAATTTTCTCCATACTATTATCATGTCAACACCAGAGAAAAAAAAAGGAACATATACCACCCATAATATATATATATATATATATATATATGGGAAAGTGTGTATCATTTTAAATGATATAAAGTTGTGTCATTTTAAATGAGGGAAATAGATAGATAAAGGAGGAGAGAGAGAGTTGACAAAAAAAATATAAAGGTGTGGGTCACACCTCCTTGTGAGAGTAAAATTACATAAGTTGTGTCATTTAAAAGGACAAACATTTTTCCCTATATATATACCCATCAGTAATTATTTTCTCTCTCCTTATTTTTCTTTTTTCTCTTATTCATGAGTCAGCTATATATATATGCCCTCATTTGTTCTTCATTACCGGGTACCTCACTCTATTTTGTTTCCCCATCATGTTTTATATCCTTTGACCCCACATGTGTTTGATGCTATGTGTTTTGTTCATCATCTCGATCCAGGTTTGGATGGACTAGCTCCCAAGTCTCATAAATATGTTTTTTAGGGTTATCCTCGGTCTCAAAAGGGTTACCGTTGCTACTCTCCAACTTTACGTTGATACTTTATCTCGGCCAATGTTTCCTTTTTTGTATCAGATCCCTTTTTTGGCTCTTCTATTACTCCTGTGGATACTGATTCTATTCAATCATCTCTCCCTGCTGAATCCTTTGAATACCTTCCGCTTTTACCCGTCCATTTTTTTACTCTCCTTCTATCACCTCTTATCCTGATGAGTTCCAACATAGTTCTTCAGATGTTTCTATGGGCTCACATCCGACTGCATCTCCTCCTCAGCTTCGGTCCCACCTTCGGCTAGTGACATTTCCATTGCTCTTCGTAAGGGTACTCGTAATACTCGCTCTCCAGCCAGGTATACAATTAATATTAGTTATCATCGTCTTTCTCCATCATATTATGCATGTCTTTCCTCTTTGCATTCTGTGTCTATTCCTAAGACTACAAGTGACACACTTTCACATTATGGATGGAGACAAGCTATGATTGATAAAATGAGTGCCCTTCATCACAATGGTACTTGGGATCTGGTCCCTCTTCCATCTGAAAATTCTGTTGTTGGTTGCAGGTGGATTTATGCTGTTAAGGTTGGTCTTGATGGTCAAGTGGATCGTCTTAAAGCTCACTTGGTGGCAAAGGGTTTCACTCAAGTGTTTGGATTGGATTTTGTTGATACTTTTTCTCTTGTGACGAAAATGATTATTGTTCGCCTCTTTATTGCCATGGCTGCTATTCGCCACTGGTCTCTCTACTAACTTGATATTAAGAATGTTTTTCTTAATGGTGGTCTTGCGGAGGAAGTTTATATGGAGCAACCTCCAGGATTTGTTGCTCGAGGGGAGTCAGGTCTTGTTTGTCATCTTCGCAAGTCTCTGTATGGTCTCAAGCAATCTCCTTGGTTTGGAAAATTTAGCAGTGTTGTTCAACGATTTGGCATGACTCGGAGTGAAGCTGATCATTCTCTCTTTTATCGTCATTTATCTTCTGGATATTGTCATCACAGGTAGTGATAATCATGGGATCACTCGGTTGAAACAATATTTATGTCATCATTTTCAGACCAAGGATCTTGAGAGACTTCGATATTTCTTAGGAATCGAGGTGGCCCATCTAAAGATGGAGTTGTGATATCTCAGAGGAAATATGCTCTGCATATTCTTAAAGAAACTGTTTTGTTAAATTCTAAGTCTATTGATACTCCTATGGATACAAGTGTTAAGCCTATACCAAATCAGGGGGAGCCCTTTTCAGATCCTGTGAAGTATAGATGATTGGTTGGAAAATTGAACTACCTCACAGTCACTCGGCTTGACATTTCATTCGCATTCAGTGTAGTAAGTCAATTTCTTAATTCTCATGTCAAGAATATTGGAATATCGTCATTCGTATTCTTAAGTATATAAATGCATCTTCAGGAAAATGCCTTGTATATGAAGATAAAAGTCATGTTAAAGTTATTGGGTACTCTGGTGATGATTGGGCCGGTTGTCTTACTGATAGGAGATCTACTTATGGGTATTTTGTCTTCGTTGGAGGTAGCTTGATTTCCTGGAAAAGTAAGAAACATAATGTAGTTGTCAGATCAAGTAATGAAGCAGAATACAGCTTCATGGCTACTACTACTTGTGAGCTCATTTGGTTTAAGCAATTTCTTAGGGAGCTTAAGTTTGGAGACACTGGACAAGCAACTCTCATTTCATTTGTGATAACTAAGTAGCGCTACACATTTCATCAAATCTAGTGTTTCATGAAAGAACCAAACATATCGAAATAGATTGTCACTTTGTTCGAGAAAAGGTCCTTGCTGGTGAAATTACAACTAGTTTTGTATCCTCTAATGATCAATTAGCATATATATTTACAAAGTCTTTGAGGGATCCTCGAATAGTGTTTTATATGTAACATGTTTAGTGCTTATAAATTATACGCTCCAGCTTAAGGGGGAGTGTTAGAAAAAATATCTTTTATATATCTATAAATATATATTTCCTTATTTTATTAGGATTTGTGTTAGGTCTGGGTTAAGCCTATTAGTGTATTTATATATTGTACCTCTTGTATCAATTCAATACTACTGAATATTTTACAATTCCTTTCGTATCTTGTTATTTAACAGGATACAATGGATCAAATGACAAATTACAATAAGTGAGTCTACATAATATCTTACCCCAAAACCTTAAAACTATAAAATTATGGATATTTTGCATTTATATAAGGGTTAATCTTTTCTCATTTTACATGAGAAAAGATTCTCATGTTACACACTCAATCAAAAGGTGGATCCAATTTTTATTCTTTTGTCTTTTCATTTTTTTGTGGACCCCACCTATGCATTGAGTGTGTGACATAAGAAGATTTTTTCATGTCAAATGAGAAAATTAATCTGTTTTATATAATCCCCAATTAATTTTTGTCCAACTGTTACGGGACTTCACACCACTACTACATGCTCTACTACACCAAAATAATAGAGGAAAACTTTTTCCGCTTCTGCATCATTGTACATATGCGGCAGAGCAAATAGCCTCCTCCACCAAGCACCTTCTACCCCTGCAAATTGCCAACTACTTTCAATAAATTCTCTTTTGAACTTAAAAGCCAAAAAAGACTTTGTTTTCAACACTCATCACCTTCTTGTGTAAATACGATTATTGGTAGCAAGAGAATATTTCGGTTAGGCTTTATTTATTATTGAGGAGGCATTTAAATTTTCTAAAAATTTAATACCAATAAATCAAAAGCAAAATTCGATTTAAATTTTTTTAAAAAATATGCATAATTATATTTTTGATTTTTAAAAAAGGTAGATCTTCTTATATCGGATAAAAATAAAAAATATTTTATTTAATTTTAACTGTTAATATTCAAAAATTGAGGGATTGTAATTTATTGAAATTAATAATTAATTAATAAAAATAACCCAATTAACTATCATCGTTTAATAAATTGAAATCAACAATTAAAATTGAAGTAAGTATAAATTCATCATTTCCTTTAAAAAATAAAATATATTTTTTGAAAATAACACATATTTTTTAATAAAAGATAAAATAAAAATCAAGACGTACATGCACATGAGTAGAAAAGCTTCAATTCAGCATGTAACAGCGCATGCATTGAAGCTTTTCTTGTAACGTGGACTGGTAATTTGGACTTGGGAGTAGAAGACGTGGGGCTACTGTATCTGATTGCATGGGTTTTGGAATAAATCTTACTTGTATCTATTGCACTTGGATAGCATTTCAGCTGGAGTATTATATAGGTTTATCATCTATCATTTAACATGATCATAAAAAATTTCTTACACACACAATATTTTGTGAGGTCGGCAGCAAAAAAAAAACTTGGGCATGCAAAACAAATATCTATAACATAACACAATCACTTTTTCTACAATATAACTCTTATAAAACCCTATTATTACATATTAGAGGAAAGAAAAAAAATTGACAAAGAATAGAGAATTTTGACTGATATGTAATATTTCCATTGATGAAATAGAGTGAATTTTTGGTGTAATAATATTAGTAACACCAAAGATTAATTTGGTCTTTTGAATGGAAAATGCTGGAGGCATTTAATTTTTAGTAAATTATTCCCTTTTTTATATTGGCAATCTAATACTTTAATATAAATATTGCATTAAATTGTAACATATCATTAAAATTTAGCATATTTTCTCACCAAAAAAAAAATTAGCATATTCAATCATAAATATTTTGTTGTTGAATGTTATTGTTTTCTTCTGAATAAGATACAATGTAAACTTTCAATTTAGATACAACAAATGAAACAAATGGCATTACATACAAAAATTAACATGTTAATTATATAAAAATAAAAATATACTATTTTTTTTTTTGGGAAAACAACAAAAAATATACTATTTTGCGTGTGCTTCTTCTGGATATGTGTGGGTGCAGAGTGCAGATGGTAATGAAAATGGTAAGTACTAGTAGTAGTGGGTAGCTTCATGGCTGATTAATAGGCTGTGTTTGCTATCACCAAAAAAACAAAAAATAGACTGTGTTTGCTGCTACAGCAGCTGCTGACGATAACATTGTGATACGAACTTCGCTTCCCTCTGCTGGGATCAGGAGAAAATTGGAGGAAAGAAAATATAATTAACAGTACTCTAACAAAGGTTGATTGAATAAAGTAAACAAAGGTTAATCAATACAATGATTAAATTTCAATGTAATTTGATTATATTTATCATTTTTTTCTTATGACTTATTGTACTTATTTTACCCTCCGCATGTAGGCTTCTTTTATTAAAATATATTTTTTTAACTTTATTTTTAAAAATACCCTTTTATTTTTTAACATTAAAAAGTTGATGTTCTTAAATTAAAATCTCAAGATTATGTTTTTTTTTTATGTATAACATCTACAAAAAAGATTAGTGGTGAGTAGGAATCAAGTTGATAATAACATTAAATAATTGATTATCCTCTTTCAAATGGTGATGATAAAGTGATGAGTTGTAAAAATAATTATTAAAAAATGTAAAAGGAAGAAATATCATTGGAAAACATCAAATGATGATGACAAAGAGATCAATTATGAAAATAATAATGAAGTAGCATAACTGAAAAATACTAAACAGTGGTGACAAGATATTAAGTGTTAAAGTGATAACAAAATAATATTATTGAAAAAAACCAAAAGGATTAGTTGTAAAAGCAAAATAAGAAGGAAAAAAAAAACCCAAAGATAGTGGTAGCATTAATGTCTCATTGTCCAATGCCTATAAATTGGTGAAGTTTTATTAGAAGTTGGAAGAGAGAAAAATTAAAGAGAGTAAGAATTGAATGATAAGAATGGAAAGAGATAGAAAGATGTAAAGAGAATGACACACTAGAAGATTTGAACAAAGTACTTAGCAAGTAAGTATTTATTCAATATATTCTCACCAATTGATAGCGTTCACTTCTACTTAGGCTCAATACTTGTTGGCCTTGCTAACATTTATGTAAAAATTGCGTAAGTATATGCTGGTATTTTTGACTTGACTAAAATTTACAATCACGTGTAAGCACCCTAAGGATACTCAAAAGATTTAAAGATTGTACGAAAATTTCAATATTATTGAGATTTATCTCACGTTTGTTTTTTTTTATGCTAACCTTTCCAGAAAGTAAGCATGCCCGTATGTGTAGCATTGGAGTAGGATAAAGCACTATGATTAAAGATTTTAAAGATTATATGGAGTTCAGTGTAACAACTAATGGAATAAAAGAAATTATTTCTTTTTAGTTTAGATTATGATGTATTTCAGATGTAATAGTGAACTTGACTTATGTATAAGTGAATTTTAAGAATGTTTTATCATTTGCTTTATTTTATATCCGTTGGGTGAGAATCTTATATTCTTTAATTTAAAAAAAAAAGATTTCAGAATTTATGTTTTATCCTCTATGCTATCCGATTATATGAGATATTACATTTTATGGTATAAGAGCAGAACAGTTTAGATGAATAAAAGATTTAAATTAGATGTTGCTTGGTATCTTGTCATAAGTCATGCATATTTTGAATTATTAATATTGAGCCTGGTCAACTTACTACCATGAAACAATATATGTAGATCTATAACAGATTCAAGGCAAATATCTTCAACTTCTGAACCAGAAATTAACCCAGTAACTGATAGGGAGAATTGTGCAATCAGAAACCATACTCATAACTCTGAAAGAGAAAGTGGATCTAGATTTGCTAATGCTCAAGGAGTACATAATCCTGATTATAAAGAATTAACTAAATTTCATAAGTATAAACCTTTCACTTTTCATGGAGATCATAACCTGAGACAGCTCTAGAATGGATGAAATAATCGGAGAAAATATTTCTAGTAACGGATTATCCTATTATTCTTCAAGTAAATTTTGCCACATATATATTGATCGGAGAAGCAATATTTTTTTTAAAATTAAATATTTTTATAAAAATATAAATAACTTTAATTTTTATAAAAAATATTTCTAAAAATAAGGGAGAGATAAAAAAAAATTCTGTAAAAAAATTCGGACTCATTCCTGTAAAAAGAATTCTGTTGTTCCTATGATAAAAATAAGATTTTGGGCCCCATTTTTTAAATAAAAAACTGTTATTTCCTAGCACAATTTTCGAACTCTTAGCTTCGATCAATTCTTTCTTAGTACAGCGAAAGAAGTGATTTGCTCAAAGTTAAATTAATAAATAATTCCACAATTCCACTTCATTGGAGCCAAAATTTTGTCACATGCATCGTCATAATCTCCATTGAAATTCTCTCTTTTTTGAAATATCCCTATCAATTTATTATTTCGCACTGATTCGGGATAAATATAAGATTAAGGCTTTAAACAATGACATTGGAGATATTCAAACAGCAAAAAAAATTAAAATATTACAATTTTAATAAATAATTATGAAAATATAGCAATTTCAAAATTATCTACAAATCTATAGCACTCATTTACGTCCAAATTAGGCATAATTATTCATATAACATTATACTAATATAACCCATAAATTAATGAATCACAATTTCAATGACACATGACAAAAAAATTTTGTCACATGCATCGAAACCATAATCTCCATTGAAATTCTTTTTTTTTTATTCCACATAAATATTCCTATCAATTTATTATTTCGATACATTTTATTCTCACAAACACAATTCAAATTTGCAATAATTATATTTTATATTGTATTAAAAAAAATTAAAAAATTATTATTAAAATAAAATAAAATAAAGATTACGTACTCTTTCCCCCACCTTGAGCTTAGCTCTCATGGATCAACTCAATTACAATCGTATTATTTGATGTATTGAAATTCTCTAATAAGATACGATACATGCAACTAGAATAATGAAAAGCCTGAGAGTAGATATGTTCATTTAAAAAAAAAAAAAACAGTAAATGTCGTTAAAAAATAAAAGATCTTTCATTTAAGTTGCCCATACTTTTGTCCAACTATCAAGCATGGTGTACGACACAATCCTCTTTTACTGTAGCGACCCTCCTTTCCTTCTGCCTTCTTCTTTCATTGGTAACAGTAATATTTGTATCCTCCTCTGCAAGCGCCGTTTCTGCTTTAATTTAACCCTCTTCTCTCTTTTTCTCACTATCCCTTTTCTCTCAAAAAGCCAGTTTTTCCTCTGATACAACCTTGTTTCCTTCATAGTATCTCCTCCATAAACACTATTCATAATTCTTTACACTTCAAAATTCAAACTTACCAAAGAAAATCATGGTGGGTAAATCGTTTTTGTTTTTTGTTTTTTTTGTTTTCACTTTACTTTAGCTACTTTCTTCTAATTCAATTCATTCATTATCCTTTTCTGCCAATTCGTGTTCACAGTTAATATCTTCTCCACATGTTCCACGTTGGCTTCAAGTCCTCCTCACTGAGAAGTTCTACAACGCTTGCGTGATTCATGAAGGGGTAAAGAAGAATGAAAAGAACGTTTATTGCTTGGATTGTAGCATCAGTCTTTGCCCTCATTGTTTGCCCCCTCACCGTTCTCATAGACTCTTGCAGGTTTTGCTTTAAACATAAACAATCCTTACCTTCATTATTACTTTTTTCTTCTTCTCAATTTTTGGTCTGAATTTAGTGTTTTATGCCGTTTCACAGATTAGAAGATATGTGTATCACGATGTTATAAGGTTGGATGATGCTCAAAAGTTAGTTGACTGCACTTCGGTTCAAGTAAGTGCATATTTTTCTTAGCATCGAAAACTATGTTTATCATAATTGAATAAGAAAAATGAAAGAGATTTAAAACATTGAACAATTCGCAAAGTTAGAGGTAGTACCACACAGCACACTTTCCAATACCGGATTTAGGTTCTTTTGACTAAACAATCTTTCCATTATCCTCTACTTTTTATGCTATTCTTTTATTAACTTACATGTTTGAGAAACTCCTCATGGATGATATACATTTGCAGAGGATTCAACAATGAAAACGGAAAAAATAAGAGTTTTTTTCTTGAAAAATCCACTTATATTAATACTTTTTGCACTTATTATGATTCTCTAGAGTTGGTTCTCACTTTCTTTCTCTCTCTACAGTCCTACACAACCAACAGTGCAAAAGTGGTGTTTTTAAACCAAAGGCCACAGACAAGGAACTTCAGAGGCTCCAGCAATTTCTGCAACACCTGCGACAGAAGTCTGCAATACCCATACCAATTTTGCTCTCTTTCTTGCAAGGTCCTTTTGTCTAAACCAAAAAAGAAAGAAAAAAAAAACTTGGACTGAAAGAAAACAATAAATTTTTTCATTATTGCACCTTTTTGTTCATCTGGGTCTCCTTTATTTCTCAAAAAAATTTCAACTTTCTCATTCACCCAGCCAATTACTCTCTTTTTCTCAAATGGGTGTTCTTTCATCATCACCATTATTATATCAATTTTTCTCTGATTGTGTCTTTGGGTTTTTGCTTTCACAGATCAATTACCTCGTTGCAACAACAGGTAGTGTCTCAGGATACCTATTCGAGTGCAACTACCTGTCCTTACCGGAAAACGGGTTCGATGACTTTCTGATGAACCCCGGTTCGGTTCTCGACTCTGATATTGTGAGGAAGAAAAGGAGTGGCGGTTCGGCTTACCGACCGGCGTGTCTACCGGTTTGTGAAATTTCTGGGGGTTTGATGAACCGAAGAAAAGGGACCCCACAGAGGGCCCCACTGTACTGAATTTGTGTACGGTCACAAAAGAGGGTGGAGATAATGGAGGGAGGTTTGGAGAAAACCCATAATCTATGTTGTTTTGGTTCCATTATGTTTAGCTTCCTCGTTTTGTGGATTTCACCCTCTCAAGCTTCTATTGTTCTGTTCTAATCTGGTTATGGTCATTGGTGGTTTTTTGATATCTTCACGAGGATCATAGCATTACGTGGGTTTTTTTGACTTTTTAGTATGATGATATGGTACATGGTTCTACTTAACATAACGTTCATGTGCACTAATAGTAGTAGTGTATTACGATTTTCTTTTTCATTTCACAAATCATGTTCAGTTATATTTATTATCATTTTAGATTTATTAATCTTATTATTATTTTTTATCGTTAAATCAACTGCATTTAATTTTTAAAATTTTTAATTTTAAATTAATCCAATGATAATCAAATAGATATTAAGAATGATTAATGATGTTAAATTTTTTTGCCAAATAAAAAAATGATAGTAAATTTAATCTTTCCCACAAATTAGGCATAAAATGTTGGGTGCGGTTGGTAAGCTTTTGCAGGAGCTTTGTCTTGATTATGCAAGTGATCATTGAGGTGTTATATGTTACAAATAAGCTGATTTTGTGGTGGTTTGACCAATAGGATGCCATATTGAGGCTAATGCCTTGGTTGGTTCAGTTGAATGCACAAAGAAATGGTACAAAATATATGGTAAAAATATTTTTTATTATAGTAGAAAAAAGTATTTATTCTTTTAAATGACTTAACTTATATTCTTTCACAGTTTCACTCTCACAAAGAAATGCGATCCACATCTTTATTTTTTTGCCAACTTCTTCTCCTTTATCTATTTCTTTCTCTCTCTTAAAATGACATAATTTTAATTCTTTTAAAATGATACACACTTTACCCTTTAAATATGGTTATTCTAGTTAAAATTAATGTTTTTTATTTCAAATTTAAATTAAAAAAGTATCAATTTTCTCTTCTCATGATTTTTGTTGTATATTTTTATTTTATTTAAAATGACATAATTTTATATATTTTAAAAGATTATATATATATATACATGGGTCATGATGATTTTACACTAGCGTAAATTACACTTTTAATCTTGTCCGTTGATTTCACTTATATCTATAAGGGCTCTAGTTTTTTTAGTAATGTGAGCCACTGGATACAAGTGGATCAATGATCAAGATTCAGTGTTACACTTTTAACTCTGATAGCCTGTTTGGATTCCCTTTTTTTTTTTAAGTTAGAAGTTACTTATAAGCTAAAGTTAAAAAAAACAATCTTAGAAAAATAAGCTAAAAATTGTTTGGTAATCACAAAAAAAATAATAGCTTAAAAGCACATATTTCAAGAAAATTATCTCACTCTATCTTTATAACTCTTTATTTTTTAAAAAAACACACAATTCAAGAAAAACAGATAAGAGCTTAAAAAAAAGCCCCTCCTAGGAGCTTTTAATTTTCAACTTTTTTCTTCATTATAAAAAAAGAGCTTTTCATTATAAGAGCTTTTTCCAAAACCTGTTTGGCTTAACTTAGGTTTATAAGTAGCTTCTAGCTTAAAAAAAAGGATCCAAACAGACACGGTGTAAGAATATCTGTCCCTATATATATATATCCCTAGAGGGGAAGGTTATATTTACAAACTTCTTGTTTACAAATTCTAACAAATTATAAAGGTGTAACCTAGTGTTCTTCTGGAAAAACATAATATAATTTGTAAAAATTTATAAAAAAAAATTATAAATGAATCATTCTCACGTATGTTAAATGCACATTTGTGAGATGGTTGAAGCTATTTAAGTATGTTTGTAAAGAATTGATTTGATTTAGAAATAAAATAGTGTTTAGAATATAGACTTTAAATTGTCCATATATTTCTACTAAGCTAATGATTTTTAATTTCTACTAATATATTTGTAATTTCTAATGATGTCAAATATAAACTTTGCATACTGTTATTTGTCCATAACGCTCTAAATCGCAAACGGCTTTGCACTGTTGGGGCCAAAAGGTTTTTTATTCGAATTCTAGGTGAAATAACTTGGAATTAATAAAAAAATTAAAAATCATAGTCTATCCAACGAGAGGATTAGTTTCGTACAAATAAATGAAGACACTTGTAATCGTGACCTGCGTCAATAGGAAGCAGCAGCGCAATGGCCCACAAATATTATAGTGATCATGGAAAATAGCAGCAGAAATTGAGCAGTACTGTATATTATGTCTTTTCTTTTCACTGTTTTCTGTGCCTGTAGCTGGTGTAGCATGGTGACAAAATTCAAAGACAAAGGTCTACAGATTTATTGCAATTTGTCCCTATCCCAATGTCATTCCAGTTGAGCTGTACCACTGTGTAGTTTTTTTTTTTTTTTTTTTTGTGATACGGGAGTGAAGAAAATTTTTATTCCTATTTAAATCAATATTTATATCTTTATTTTTTCTAAATTCCAATTTTTTATCCTTTTTAAAAGGATGTGGTGCATAGGGATATAAATGGAATAAGTTTATATAAATTAGATTTATGTAAAATATTTTAGGTCTAACTTAATCGATTAGTCTTGTATTGGCTCAAATTATATGTGTGATATGACATATTTTTAAAAAATAAAAACATTAACCTAGGTTCGCCACCTTGTTTAAATCTATTAGGCATTTAATAATTAAAATAATATTATTTTATTTTTCAAAATTATTAATATAATAACTTTTTTTGAAATAAATAATATAATATAGGCAGACCTGTAGGCTTATAGGCCTAACACATAAAAGAAAATCTATGACCTATTTTCTAAATATGTTGTTTTAAAAGCCTGAGTCATTCAATTTGATTATATGTAAGAGGCCGAATCTGGTATGATATAGGCCGGACCGTAGGCCCTTGTTAGGCTGCCTAACTCATTTATACCCCTAATGGTACAATAGTAGCACCAAAGATTGCATTTTTTTTAATAAACCACATGTATCCTTCATGAGATACAATCTTGTTCGAGACGGATCCAGGATTAAGGCTTTAAGGGCATGTTTGATGCACTGCATATGATAAGATATTATAAGGCCTGATTGTATAAAACATTATTAAATTTTAATACTATCTAACGTTTGACATGATATTATATAAGATAATATTATTTAGTGTTTGGTAATGCATTATTTAATACTAGATAGGATAATAAATATTTCTGATAAAAGGGTGTATATAATTCTTCTAAATATGTCTATGATATTAATTTTTGTAAAATTCTATTAATCATTTGTCCAAAAAATATATTATTTTTATTAAAATAAAAGTATCCAATATTTTAAAAATTAACATGTTAAAAAATTAATTTATTTTAGCATATTAATTTAAAATAATATATTAATTCTTGAGAGTTGAATTGGCCAGCAATGTTAATACATTAATCTTTTATCATGTCTAATCTCACACCGTTAGCCATGATTAAGTTATACGTTATTTGATGTATTAAGGGACTCTGCTGTATAAGCTTATATTATATGATGGTCACGCCAAACAACTAAAATGTTATAACGTAAGTATAAGCTTATATTATATGATGGTCACGCCAAACAACTAAAATGTTATAACGTAAGTATAAACTTATATTATCAATCCTTATACATCACATCCAACAGTCCCTAAACCCTTCCCAAATATGGTACTTGAGAGTATCGAACACTGACTCTTATAGTCTTATCCCTCACTTGCTTAGCTCCCATGCACCAACTGATCTGCCATAATTTGTTTTGCAAGTTTTTTATTTAGTGTAGGTGTTTCTTATATGGGGGAGATTATATTTATTACTTTTTTTCTTACTGCCTCTTATAATTAAGTCGTAACCATTAATTTCCGTCAATCTATTGGTTATAATTTATTGGATCACACTTATTAATTAATTATTAATTCTCAATAAATTATAATAATTAGATTAATGAAAATCAACGGTTAAAACTTGATAATAAAAAATAATAAGAAAAAATAATAATAAGTATAATCGTCCCCTTCTTATATTATAGTAGATACTTTTTTTTCCCTTCACATATTGAAATATACTAGACTCATTTTTTTTCTTCTATTATCTTCTCTTTATATAATTTTGCATGAGTCTCGCATAATTTTATATATGTAAAAAATAAAAAATATTAATCCTACATATAATCCTAGTATTTATGTTTATTCACGGAGTTTGAAAATGACATTATCTCGTGACAAATCATTAATATAATGAAAAGGAGTAGAAGAAAATTAGTATAGCCATGAGTTAAAACTCCTTTAAAGTTAATTATAAGAGAAAAATGTCTATCATTTTAAAGTATATAAAGTTGTGGTATTTTAAGAGGGAGAAAGAGATAAATAAAGGAAGAGAGAGCGTTGATAAAAAAAATAAAGGTGTGTGTCCCACCTTTTTGTAAGAGTGAAAAAATGTAAGTTATGTAATTTAAAAGTATAAACACTTTTTCCTAATTATAAAAAGATTTTATAGATAATAATAGAAGAATTAATGATAAGATAATTGAAAGGAGCATCATATTTGGCTATAAACAAGTCATGCAAATTATAAAGAGATTTATTTTTCTCCTTTTCACGTGAAAAAAAAAAAGAATTCTCCCACACACATGTTTAAGGTAAGTTCCATCATTAAAAATAATAAAAATAATAATATACACATATCGAACACACATGTTTAAGGTAGGTCCCATCATTAAAAATAAAAAAATAAATAATAATATATACATATCGATGTACGAGTAACATGAGAAATGATTTCTCCATCAGAAAGTATTTTCCCAATTATAAAATATTCCGCCAGATGAGAGAAAGTATGCAAATATTTTATTTATGGGCTGTTAAGTCAAGTCTATTTGACCTGAGCAAAGGCTGCACATACATGTCCTTTTCAATTTCTGGGAATTGGGTAACTCTTCATGTAACAAATCTCGTTGCGTATCATACAGCATAAAAGCATAAATTGACATGACAACTTAGAACCGTTTATTTAACTTACTTTGTTGAAAATTGAAATCGATATAGCTCCCATACTCCATCTCGGAAAAATCTTCACCGTTATCGATGCACCTAATTTCAGTGGATCGATATTTCATTTATTTTAAAATGAGTTTTTGATTTTATCCTTTAACATGACATAAGAAAGTTTGCTACACACATAATATTTTGTGGGCACACACTTTTTAAAACAAAAGAAATAAACAAAAATTAAGGCATACAAAACGAATCTCTATAACATTACATAATCACTTTTTCTACAACATAACTCTTATAAATATCTTTTAAAATATATAGATAAATTTTGTGCAAAATTTTAAGGGAAATACAATTATTATGTTGTAGTAGACTTGTTTTCTCATGCTATAGACATAAAGCACGTGAGACCCAATCTTTTAAGAAAAAGTAAAATAAAATAAAATAAATGCTAGCACAACTTTTGATGTATGAGTAGGAGGGATATGTTATCTCATGTAACATGAGAAAAATATACCCCAAATTTTAAAAGAGTTTTTCATTTGTCCCATAACATGATATGGTAAGTTTTCTACCGACATAATATTTCATGAGGCTTATAATTTATGAAAAAAAGAAAAAAAAAGAAATAAACATGAAAAATGAATCTCTACCACGTGACATGGTAACTTTTCCTACGATTTTCTTTTAATTTTTTTTTTGGTACAGAAATATTTTAAATTTTAAAATATGAGAATCAATGAACCAATTTGAATATTCAAAAAAAAAAACTTTCCCTACAACATCTCTTTTATAATACCCAATTTTAAAATGGATTTTATAAGAGTTATGTTGTAGGAAAAATGATTATGTTATGTTATAGAGATTTGTTTTGCATGTCAAAGTTTATTTTTCCTGTGAACCCCAAAAAATGTTATGTGTGTAAGAAATTTTTTATAATCATGATAAACCCTTTTAAAATACGAGAATCAGACTATGCTAGTATAAATGGTATGCCGTGTTTGGATAGGTGTTTGTGAAAAAAAAAATGTTGAAATCATCTGAACTTCTTCTTTTTTTTTATAAACTCTGAACTTCTTTTTTTAATATTATCATATAATATGAAATTTTTTATTTTATATATATTTATAATTTTATCAATTATTTGATTAAATCAACAGTATATAATTTTTAAATTTTTTACTAATTTAATACGAGTTATAAGAAGGATATTTTTAAAAGGTAAGAAATTTAACTGCATATACATAAATTATTAAGAATGTGAACAACTCTACTCTTATTCCTAATATATCGCAAATATATTTTTTTAAATTAAAATATAATCATATATTCTTACAAAGCTTTCACAACTGCCACAAAATTTCTCAAGCGGTACCATAAGAACAAACTAGAGTGCAATTATTGTGGCTGAAGGCGACGGTCAAAGAGTGTATATCCAAAACATTTCCTTATAGCTTGTTTGCTTCTTCTTTTTTTAAGGTCAAAGTTAACTTTACGGGGTGTTGGGTACGCGATATTTTTCAGGATTCTTAGAAAATTAAATTTTTCTAAATTTTAAATTTCTGAATATTATCATAAACTAAATGTAAAAATCATATTTTTGAAAATCGAGATTTCCGGACAAAAAAAAAAAAATTCTCATGTACCAATTGTCCCTAAGTTAAAGCTGAAAAAAAGTTTAAAAATAAAACAAATATTTTTTTGGTAATTATATAAAACTGTTAATTGTTACGAAGATTTGAAGGAGAGAAGATAAAATAATTTATTATTAGAATGAATTATTAAGGTAAATGATAAAATTTAGAAATATAAGTTTAGAATAAGAGAAAAATTATAAAATAAATGAGAAATCAAAAAAACTGACATACATATTAAAAAGAATCTTTTCTTGGAAGCTTTTAACTTTTTCTTCATTATAAAAAGAATTTTTTTTTCAAAAAACCCAGTTTTCCTTTTATCACTTAGCGATATGCTTTTGTTTTAATTACTTATATCCTTGTGATTTTTTATTTTTTTTATCCAAGTCCTTACTGAACATTGTTAAAAATTTGAAAAATTCCCCTATTCTACCCTTTATATCATTTTGTTCCTCTAGCTTTGCAAGGTTCCTAATAATACAACCAGATTTTCTTTCATTATTTAGTTTCTGAATTTTTTTTTTGAAGTGTCACATAACTAGTGATAGGAACATAAAAAACAGTTCTAATGAGATTCATTCAGTGATATAAAGTATAAACATAAAAAGCAGTTGCAACTTGCAATGAGATTTTAATCAAAATGATTTTTATTAAAAATAAAATTTATAAAAAGAGTCAAATGCCAAAGGCCTGAAACCAAATTTTAACCAAAGTGTTTTTTCAAAAAATTTAAATTACGGAACACAAAATCCCCCCACCCACCTTCTCTTCCCATGTACGGTTCTCCCATCCCTCATCACTTGTAGTGCAAAATTTGATTCTCCCATCCCTCATCACTTGTAGCGCAAAATTTGAAGTTATTATTTTGTTGTTGACTTGAACAATAAGATAAATACGACTATGGAATTGTGCTTGTTGTCTTTCGATGCTTGCAATGAAACCACCCACCAGTTAAACTTTTAAATGAGATGATGGGACCGATTGTTACTTTAATTTGATTTTGTGATGATTGTTTAATTGCTCTTAACTTGTTCGATATTATACGTGAATCAGTATATCCCTTTTAAAATATGCTTTATAATGAGATTTATTATCAACTTCTTGTTCGGATTTGAGTGAGGATCAAAATAGTATATCATATTTTGTTTTTAGTGTTAAAGAAAATCTGTTGCCATTACATTTGTTGCCTCTTTGCCAATTAAGAAGTTAACAAAGTGGTGTAAACTATGTAGGATTAGAGGCCGCACTTTGGTACTTCATGAAAAAATAGATAATATAAAGGGAGTCCATAAATTTTGTCTTAAACTAGAGAAATTTTGTACGGTAAAAAACACTTGTAAAATTTGGGAAAGAAGATGATATAAGGTAGCTAAAATATATTTTTGTAAAAATGACACAATTGTCATATTAATTATAAATTTTAACACTATAAAAGAGAGACTTGGATGAAAAAAAATAGGAAGGTAAATAATAATAAAAAATATAGAGGTAAGTGATTTAAAGACAAATCATAAGAAGTATTTGATTTTTTTTTTTATAAAAAAAACTCTTTTTATAATAATTTTTTTTATAAAAATCTGTTTGACTTGGCTTGAAAAACTAAAAAAATATCTCCAACAGACACATAATATTCGAATAAGAGGTTGCGATGATCTTCGCGACACCACAGTCCACAGGCGTACACGACTCTAATTATTTGTAAATTAAACACGTTAGACACACTAAAAATTAGAAAAAAATGTAAAGAAGATACTGGATTTCTCCGAAACTGAAACTGACTTATGACTGCAAAATTATCAAGAGAAAAAAAAAATAAAGGAAAAAAGGTGTATCATCTTAAAGGATAAAGTTGTTTTATTTTAAGTGAGAGTAAGATATAGACAAAGAAGGAGAGAGTGAACATAAAAATATAAAGGTGTGGGTCCCACCTCCTTATGAGAATGAAAAGATATAAGTTGTGTCACTTAAAAGGACAAACATTTTTCCCAAAAATAAAATACATCTGACTTGAAAGTTAAATATGTTACCATTTTTTTTTTCTTGGCTATTTTCATTTTTGGTTCGTTTTTTATTGTATTAGAAAAGAAAACTTATTATGATCTCCTTTTATTTAATTCAAGTGCACAAAGCTAAACATTTAAAATTATTCAAAGTTTCCAAAATTACCTTGCTTTTGTTATAAAAAAAAATACCCGTGCTTTACTAGAATTTTTAGGTTTATAATTGATGACAATATGTTTTTTATTTAATAAATAAAACATTTAAATTAATAACTTTAATAAAAGTGTACAGTGTAAAAATTTGAAATAATATTTTTCTTTTCAATGAGAAATAAATAAATTTAAATCTACTTACAATCTAATAAGATATCATAGGAGGATTCACATTCAAAATTATATAAATTAATTTAATTTAATACATTTGTAATAGCATTTAAATTTTAAATGCACTTTTTATATTGCTGAATTTCCTATTTGTTTAAAATAATATTCATATGCATTTATATCTATTATAATTTATGACACGCTTTATAATACTCTTATATAATATTAATATTTAATAGTTCATTTTTTACTTTTTCTTGACAAAGTTCATGTAGATCCAATTCTGTTTTTAATTTTGTTTTGTTACGGAATTTGAAATAAAAAATTATTTTTGCAGTATATTTATATTATGAAATTTGAATATTTGATTTGTTATGACTTATTATGGGTTGCTATATGTATTAAATGTAAATTCTATTATAAATATTAAAAATATTTTTTTGAAAGGAAAACAAATATTTAATATCAAAATGGGTTGAAATCTAATTTTTCTTAAAATTAATATGTCGGAATATCATATCGTATCGTATTCCGTGTCGGTGTCGATGTAACATAATTTTTATATGTACCTATAAAATATTGATTCTAAACAAGTGATTCTCAATTCAAACCAAGGTAATATGATTTTATTTTAAAATTTATTCGACTTGTTTATATCTCTATGCAAAACTATATGAATAATCACTTTAAAACTTTATTGGTTAAACAAATTCAAATATTTATAACTGTTAGTGCAATTAAATTTTAACACTCAAACTTTTCCACTTTTGAAATATTTGATTAGAAAAATTATTTTCCAACCAGTTAAGTAATTCAACCTCTATTGAAAGTTTTGAAACTAGTTAAAAAAATTGAAATATGTTATCGTTAAAACATACAATAAACGAATAAAATAAATATTATTTAAATGTTATTTTATTAAAATTTATAAGAGTAATATCAAAGGACAATAGTATGGAACCAATGCAGAATATAAAAATTGTAGGATTTTGATGATAACAGACAAAGCATGGAAGGAAGACTTGAAGTTGCAACAATCAAAAAGAAACAAACAACCAACAGTCATGAAATCCTTCAAGATTCAAGCTTCAAAAGAAGAATCTAAGTCCAAGAAATCTCAAGTAATATACGTTACGACTTAGAATTAATTGTGAGGGTAATTGATTTCTTACATGAGTAAGCTCAAACATATTATTATTATTTTTTATAACAAACATATTTTTGTTAAAGTACATGCATTAAATCATCATTTTATTACACAAACGTTTTATAACATCACATATTTATAAAAACATGTTTTCAAGATTCAATAAAGCAATTAAACATCTTTGAGAGGGACTTAAAATAAAGAAGAATGCCTATGAACGTATTTCCAACCTTTCCAACAGGTTGAAAATCAAATCCTTATGAGCAGGAATCGATTCCCACTCTCTGGAAAAGTTGAGAATCGATTCCCTCTTGCACCAGAGGATGAAAATAACGGCTATAAACGACTAGTTTTGTGTAAATGGCTGTACAAAGGCTCATGGGTCCCTCTATAAATAGAGACTAATGTTTCATTGATTGGACAACTCTTCTTGATTTAATTCATATCATTTGCTTATTTTCATTCATCTTGATCATAAATTCTCCTTGAGCTTCATTCTTGTGAGAGTGTCAATACCCATAGTTCTTCAACTTGTATAATTTGTACTTTGAGAGTACTTAGTCATTGTTAAACACCTCCATTTGATTTATTGAATAGTTGGGGAGTGAACCCTTTACACTTGAAAGATCACCAAATTTCTAAGAAAATTTATAGTGTAAAATTATGAGGCATCAAGAGCCCGAAGTCTTGAAAAGTTGTAGTGTTTTGTCAAGCACCCTCAAACTTGATAGCTAGTGAAAAAGATTGATCGAGCGGCTTCAGTCTAGATGTAGGTGACGGTGGTGGTGACCGAAACAGAATAAATCTAGTTTGCAATTTCTCTAACCTTAAACAACTCCATACTTTAGTATTGAAATTGTATTTATAGACTGTGTCTATCTATTTGCTTGCTTAGTTTATTGATCACACAGTTGTTCCCAGTCTTAGATTTTTCCTTATTAAATCATTTTATTGAAGAAACATTCTCTAAAATATCAAGGGAGACACTTTGCAAAATTTTTGTTGTTGGTGTAAAACTCAATTCACCCCTCCCCTCTTGAGTATTGAAGCCACTTGTACAACGAGTAGAATGTACAAGTAAGTCTAAGAATAATATTTAAAAGGTTCTTTATTAATATATATATATATATATATATATATATTTTCTCCATTAAAGATTAATGTATATATCAAAACATTTTTAATTTATTAAAAATTAATGCACTTTGATTATTATTATTTTGTTGGTGAAACATTAAGAGTTTATTTATTGCCAAATAAAGTAGTTATCTCAGATAGAAAATAAAAATAAATTTATTTTATTTTATTTTACCAAGAGTTACGTGGAGTGGTAAGTGAGTCAAGTCACATTCTTAATGGAATCCTCAATTTGAAGCGCTATAGTTCAAATCTTGGAGAGAGTAATTCTTAGCTCTTAATCGATAATAGTATATGAAGGATTTGTCTCACAATAGTTTTTTAATATTTAATATCTGTGTACAATATGATCCCCCTCATCTTAAGCTATATATCAAGAAATAAAAAAATATTTAATAAAAATATAAATATTTAATATATTAAAACTTAAAAAAATTCAAGACTTATTTTTTTAAGTAATTAAAATAAATAATGAATAATATTTCTATTTCTTATCTTATGTCTTACTTGATAGAAAAATATTAGATAAAAAAGTAGACGCAAATTTAATGAGTTTAATGTTTGTGTTTTTCTCATAGATATTTTTGATGCCACACTTACGTAAAAGTGAGTGAATTCCATTAATATTTTTTATATTTTTATAATGAGACAAACTCATTTTTATATAATTGTGACACAAAAGCTTTTTATGCTGCAAAAGAAGATATATTTTTTAAATTTAATAATTTAAAATAAGAAAAGTGTTCAAAATTTCCTTTATTAAATACTAAAAATTCAAAACTTTTAATGCATGCAATATTTGATTTTAGGATTTTCTTATCTAGCTCAAAGTCAATAATATTTTTTTGATAAATAATGTCAATAAAATTAATAAACTTTTAATGCATGCAATATTTGATTTTAGGATTTTCTTATCTAGCTCAAAGTCAATAATTTTTTTTAAAAAAATAAATAAAATTAATGTAGTTCAATAACATTTAAAAAAATAAATAAATTAATGTAGACATTTAACGACAATTTCATCTGTAGTTTTTCTATCAATCAAAGGAAAATTAACAACATCGTTCCAATTGTCACAAGATCTTTCCACTTTCCAGTTTCAATTTCCATGCCGACAAGTCCCAACTCCCAGGCTTCGATTTTTGTTTTGTGCCCAATTCTGAATGCATAAGGTTGTCCAAATTCATTGTTTCTTTTTGGTTTCTTAGTACATCATTTCCAATTATCCCAAAAAAATTCAGTTTTGGCTATATCCACTGTGGTGCAAGGAACCAACCAACCATGTCTACAGTAGTAGCTATGGTATCTTCTTCCACCACGGTTCAACCCTGTTCTTCCTGGACCTGTGGCTCCTTTCCCATTTCAAAGCTCACCCCATCACTCTCTTTCAAAGCCAGAACCAGAACCAGAACCAGAACCAGAACAAGAACCAGCTTAACATGGTTGAATACACAACCTCGTGCTGCTTTGGCTGAGGAGGCAGCAACACCAAGTTCAGCTCCTTCACCTGCACTCAGAAATGGGTCCCTCAAGGTGCTTGCTCTTCCAGGGGATCGTGCTGATGACCTGCAAGCTGAGGCTAGAGCCATGGTTCGTGCTGCCAATGCTTCTGTCTACACCCCTCAACTTGTTGCTTCCAAATATGGTTCTCAACCCTTCAAGGTCCTTCAATTTCTTCCAAGTTTGACTCTTTATGTCAATATCTTTTGTGGGCATGATTTGTTTTTGTGAATTGATTCGACCCTTTGTTTATTGATTAGGTGGTGGGAAGGACCCTTCAGATTCTGAGTGCATTAGGTTCGTTTTGGTTGAAGTTATTTTTGGACAAAAGAAATGGAGTGCTTGATCAGAATAGAAAGATTCGTGCAATTGAGCTCAGAACTATATTCACTCGGTTGGGACCAACTTTTGTCAAATTGGGTCAGGGATTGTCTACCAGGCCTGATATCTGTCCACCTGAGTATCTGGAGGAGCTCTCTGAACTTCAAGTATTGAATTCTTGCCTTTTAGCTCCTTGTGATTTGATTGGAATAGACTTTTAGATTCATCTGTAATGTAAAGCATGTTCCAGGGTTTGATTGATTTAGTATTGTGTTAAGAGTCTTGATTGGCTCAGTGACTGATGTCAAGATGCAACATAAGAAGCTCTTCCCTATTTCATTTGTGTATATGATTTCTTGTTGGAAATGAACAATGTCGATGCTATCTGATGATAATTTATTTACTGATGTTGTGTAGTAAAGTATAGCATTTATAATGTTTCTGCTGTGAATATGTTTATGAGGGAATTGGATACTTGGGTTGCTTTGATCATTTCTGTGCTTTACCAGGATGGTTTGCCAACATTTCCTGATGAGCAGGCCTTTGCTTGCATTGAGAGGGAATTAGGACTATCTCTTGACTCTATTTACTCTTCGATATCTCCATCACCTGTTGCAGCAGCCAGTTTGGGTCAAGTTTATAAAGCTCAGTTGAGGTCCTCTGGGAAACTCGTCGCTGTCAAGGTGCAACGCCCTGGCATTGAAGAAGCTATAGGATTGGACTTCTTCCTAATAAGAGGTCTAGGGTTTCTCATAAATAAATACGTCGACGTAATCACCAGTGATGTTGTTGCACTTATTGATGAATTCGCACGTAGAGTTTTTCAAGAGCTCAACTATGTGCAGGTTACTTCTTCTGTCAATACCAAAATTGTATTTTAGTTGCAGCCAAGCATGCTTGTTTGCCAATTTTAGCATCTTGGTTTTCCTTCAAGAAAAAAGAAAAAGAAAAAGAAAAAGAAACATTGAACCCTTTGTAGCTTTACCTAATGTAAAGGAAAGGGCAAGCATAATATGATTGTATCCTTTTTCATTTGTAATTCAAATCTTCCCTAGGGTGATGTATGCCTCATGTCAACAGGCAAAGTTACGTATTTGTAAATTATATATTTTTTTTGGGATTGAATGTTAATTTTGACAGGTTCCTGCAGGAGGGACAAAATGCAAGGAGATTCAAAAAATTATATGCTGACAAGGAAGATATCTTTGTTCCTGATGTTTTCTGGGACTATACAAGTGCTAAAGTATTAACGATAGAGTGGGTTGATGGGGTCAAACTAAATGAGCAAGAAGCAATTGAGAGACAAGGATTAAAAGTCTTGGATCTGGTAAACACAGGCATTCAGTGCAGCCTTAGACAGCTACTTGAGTATGGATTTTTCCATGCTGATCCTCATCCTGGGAATCTTTTGGCAACACCTGAGGGAAAGCTTGCTTTTCTTGATTTTGGGATGATGAGTGAGACTCCAGAAGAAGCAAGAGTTGCCATAATTGGTCATGTTGTTCACTTGGTTAACCGAGACTACGAGGCCATGGCTCGTGACTACTATGCTCTTGATTTCTTATCAAATGATGTTGATATATCTCCAATTGTACCAGCACTTCGAAACTTTTTTGATGATGTACTTAATTATACTGTGAGCGAGCTTAACTTCAAGACACTAGTGGATGGCCTGGGAAATGTTTTGTATCAATATCCATTTAATGGTGAGATGTTGCTATGCTTTTCGATTACTTATCATTGACCTATGATTTCATTTTCTATTTAGGGGGAATGATCTTATTGTGTACTTCCATAAATATTTACTGCTTATTCCTAACTTTCTTGCAGACTCTGATCAGTTGGCTTTTGTTTTTCTGTTGTTTTCCCCTCCTGTTTACAGTCCCAGCATACTACGCATTAATATTAAGATCTCTCACTGTCTTAGAAGGTTTAGCATTATATGCTGATCCCAATTTTAAGGTGCTTGCTGCCTCATACCCCTATTTTGCTAAAAGGCTCCTAACAGATCCAAATCCATATCTAAGAGATGCTCTTATTGAGTTGCTTTTCAAGGATGGGAGATTCAGGTTTGAAATGTACTATTATCTTAAATCCATAATTGTTTGAAATGGTTGATGTAGAATAATTTATGTTAGTGCACTTGAATATTCCTTTATCTGGTCCAGTGCAGATGGAATAGACTTGAAAACCTGCTAGTCCAGGGGAGAAAGGACAGAGATTTCTCCGCTAAAGAGGCTTTACAACCTGTCTTTAAGGTATTGTTGAGTCCAGATGGTGAAGAGCTGAGGACTCTAGTTATCAAAGAGGTTGTTCGCGTATCTGAAGCTTTTACTCTTGTGACAATTTCTGATACATACCCATATTTTCCTGCCTTTGTGAGGACCCTTGTCTTCTATGGCAATTCAAATAGACCCTTCATGATGTCAGAAACGGAAAAGGAAAGCATGATAGAGCTTAGAGATCAAGTGATTAGGATATGGGGACTTCTGCAATCCTCTGATGGTTTTGATCCAGCTCTTTTGCTACCAATATTACAGGTAGCATTTAGGCTTTGCAGCATCATTATACTTAAGCAAACTATTCTGTCTCATGCATCTTTGCCTTCTTTTATGTTGTCACTACTTAGATGTGTAACTCATAAAAATTACTTTATTATAACGTGTTGGAGGTATATGAATATAAACAATAAATATGAAGCATTGATCCAAAACTGGTAAACAATATAATCTTGTTGCTTCTTGGAGAGGGGAACCAAACTATTTGTTAACCCTCAATCAGCATTTAAGCGTTTGCAATGTCATTAAGAAATAAGATGATCTCAAAACAGTGAAATGCAGAGTTTTAATATAGGAAAGAGATAGCATTTGAAATTTACATTAATGAATTAATTTGTTCCAAGTATTTAGTTGAATTGGAGTGAAACTTTTTCAACCTTAATATAAAAACCTTTTTATTCAAACTTGTTTTTTACTTGCAATTGTACAAAAAATGATGTTTAAATATGACCAGGTCCTTCAACAACCTGAGGCACGTAGACTTGGAGGGCGTGTTGTGGGTGGGATCTCTCAACGTTTAGCAGCGCGCATTCTTCATCAAGTACTTCAGGTCCCAAGAGCAGCTTCTACATAGATTCTGTGTCACTAGAAAGGCTAGGTAAGGCATGCTTATTACTGGTTTCATCGTCTTAGTTTGCAGTGGCAGTATAGTTCATTTGTTTTGATGAGCATGTGTCACACAATGATATTCTCTCTTGCTTCTGCTAATATTTTTGTTTTGTTTCGTTTTTTCCGTCAGGTTATTATAGACAGGGAAGATAGGAGTTACATTCCCAACACAAGAAGAAAAAAGTAAGAAGTTGATTCTTGCAAAAATTGTTTGATTCTCTTGTCAGTTTTGGATCTTCCAATTTGGTCCAAAAAACTGTATATGGGGTTTGCTCATCATTATTGATGCTGTGTCGTCAAGATCAGCATCAAGGCATCATAATATAATAATAGCAATTGGTAAGTCATTGCTCTTACGTGCAAATCTTGCAGTTTCTTATTCATTATGCCACGGAGATGTTTCGGTAAAATTAGCAATTATAGAGCTTGATTCCATATGGAACTAGAATTTGAAGGAGAAAACATGTAGGCTTGGCAATGGCATAAGTAGGGGCAGGTTTTTGCCTCAAAATAACACACAACCCACCCTTCCCTATTTATATGAATATTTTAAATAGAAATTTATACAATAGTCAATCTAATATGGTTGTAAGTAGTCACTGTTAGTTAGGAAATTAGTTTTTATTTAGTGTTGATTATTTATGTAAGGAATCACTTCAACGCAAAACCTTAAGGTGTTGGGTGAGGGTCTTTTTAATTATTTATATTATTCTCTAACACACACCCTCATGCAAGAGCCCTTTGGGCTAGAAGCGTGGATATTGCATAGACCCAATTTTTTGTTTACCTTTTGTGCTTTTTATTTTAATTCCACTTTAAAGTGAGGGGCGGTGAGGATCGAACTTGTGACCTTGTAGTCACTCAAGGATATCATGTAAAGAACCATTTTGATAAGACTGGTGATTAAATCAGAGTTTTAAAGCACAACAACACAAGGAATTTGGCCCAGAAACCTGGATTTTCTTCTGTATATTATGAAAGAAAGCAATTACAAATATAAGGGTTGTTTATGGCAAGAAAGATTAACAGCAAAACAAATAACAAAATCAACTACAAGCAAATAACTCCAAGGCTGGTTCAGTGCAATTAAGAGGCACTGATCTCTCCCAAGAACTCCCAATATCCCAGCCTCCTTTCTCCTTCATTTTCACATGCTTAAGTAACCGCTTGGAAGGCACACCCCTCCACGTCATCTTCCCTCCACTACTAACCAATTACACTAACCAACTTCTCCCTAACAGAATTTCCCTCAATACCCACATCTACATTTTCCCTTCTCTCCTCTGAGTCAGCAGTGGGTTTTATTCCCCTGTGATACTTTCTACTATACACCTTAAGAGGCATCTTATCAATACTCCCCCCCCAAAACCTTCACCTTGTCCCCAAGGTGAAATTCCGGAAAATGAATATCAAATTGAGCGGAATCCTCCCACGAGTTTTCAAAAGATGGGAGCTGTAACCATTTAATCAAGACTTCTACACGACCCATAGCATTCTTTCGCCATTGAAGGACTGCTTCCGGTTGAACACTGAGTTCCCATTCCTCATTTAACACTGGTGGAAGTGGCTGCACTGGAGCATTAGAAGAGACAGCCTTTTTAAGGAGGGAGACATGGAAAACGTTATGGACCTTACATTCCGTTGGCAAAAGTAATTTATAAGCCACAGCCCCCACTCGCTCCACAATCTCATTGGGCCCATAAAAACGGGGACTAAGTTTTTCATTTAATTTTTTTGCCAACGACCTCAATCGATACGGTTGAAGCTTAAGATAAACCATGTCATGGACTTGGAACACCACATCGCGTCTGTGTTGGTCATCCTGCCCTTTCATCCTACCCTGCGCAACCAAGAGATGCTGCTGCAACTCCTGTAGAATTAAGTCACGGTCTTGCAACATGGCAGAGACCTCATCTACTGGAGAGATTGCAAAACTTGACCGAAATAAAGTAGGTGGCGCGCAGCCATAGACTGCCTTGAAAGGACTGGTTCCAGTTGCTGTTTTGAAAGTGGTATTGTACCAAAATTCTGCCCAATGAAGCCATGATGACCATGTGTTGGGTTTAGGGGAACAAAAACACCGTAAATAATCTTCCAAGCATCGGTTCACTACTTCTGTCTGCCCATTCGATTGAGGATGGTAAGATGTGCTGTACTTCAACTTGGTCCCACTACAGCGAAATAATTCTGACCAAAAAGAGCTAAGGAAAACTCTGTCTCTATCGCTTACAATGGATGTGGGGAATCCATGTAACTTGACCACTTCCTTGATGAACAATAGAGCCACCACCTTAGCAGTATACGGGTGCTTGAGGGGAATAAAGTGGGCATACTTAGAAAGGCGATCCACCACCACAAAAATGGTGTCATAACCGTGAGCCTTTGGCAGACCTCCTATGAAATCCATGGACAAATCAGTCCATGTGCTTGTAGGAATCGGCAGTGGCTGTAAAAGCCCTGTAGGAGATAACGTTGAGACCTTGTTTTGTTGACACACGGAGCAAGCGGCTACATACTCCTTAATTCTTTTGTTCATGCCTTCCCAATAGACCAGACTATTTACCCTTTTCAATGTTCTGAGGAACCCGGAATGTCCACCCATATAAGAGTCATGAAATTCATGTAAGACCAACGGAATAAAGTTGGAGTTTTTAGCCAACACTAACCTGCCTTGATGATATAAACGCCCTCCATTCAAACTGAAACCAGAATGAGCGTTTGGATTGACTATCAAGTCTTGAATGATACCTTTCATTCTGTTGTCCTCCTGCAACTCCTGCTCCAATGCTTCATATTTACTAACATCCACACAAGAAAGGGAAAAACATTGCAAATTACGGGACAAGGCATCAGCCACCTTATTCTCTTTACCCGGTTGATACAGAATTTCAAAATCGTATCCCAGAAGTTTGGAAACCCACTTTTGCTGCTCTTCACCTAAAACCCGCTGGTCATTGAGGAATTTCAAACTCTTTTGATCTGTTTTAATGATGAAATGGCGGCCCAACAAATATGGTCTCCATTTTTGTACAGCAAAAACAATCGCCATCAGCTCTTTTTCGTAGACTGACTTCTCCATTGCTCTAGGAGAAAAAACTTGGCTGATGTAACTAAGAGGTCGGTCTCCTTGTGTGAGCACTGCTCCCATTCCCCTTCCAGACGCATCGGTTACAACAGTGAATGGTTTGCTAAAGTCAGGCATTGCCAACACTGGAACGGAACACATGGCAGTCTTTAATTGCTCGAAAGCAATCTGAGCTTGCGTACTCCAAAGGAAAGCATCTTTCCGTAGCAAATCAGTCAACGGTTTTGCTATTTGGCCGTACCCTTGAACAAATTTCCGATAGTAGCCTGTTAATCCTAGAAAACCCCTTAACTCTTTTAAGGTTTTAGGATTAGGCCATTGAGACATAGCAGCAAGTTTGGAAGGGTCAGCTTGCACTCCTTCCCTTGAGATTATATGACCAAGGTATTCAATCTGTCGTTGACCAAAGCTGCACTTCTTTCTGTTTGCCACAAGCTTATGCTGCCTCAGGATGCTCAAAACGGACCTCAGATGCCCCAGATGCTCATCAGGACTTTGACTGTAAACTAAAATATCATCGAAGAATACTAACACAAACTTTCGGAGATGAGGTTTTAGTATTTCGTTCATGAGAGCCTGGAAGGTAGAGGGCGCGTTGGTAAGCCCAAAAGGCATCACCAAATATTCATAGTGGCCTTCGTGGGTTCTGAACGCCGTTTTGGGTATGTCCTCCTCCTTCATTCGTATCTGGTGATACCCAGACTTGAGATCTAACTTAGAGAAAATGCCAGATCCACCCAAATCGAAGACAAATAAGTCAATCTTCGCCTTAAACTCTTGGATCTGTAAGCCAACGCGACGGCACACTCCGTGGCTCCCCACCTTATGTCCATCTCCCAACACGACCTTAAAGTTGCATGAATCTTCGATAGGTAATCGCAACCGTTCAGCCACCTGACGACTTACGAAATTGTGAGTCGCACCGCTATCAACCAGCATCGCCACCCTCTCACCATTCATCGTTCCCCATAGCTGCATACTTTGGTTTGAAGAAAGCCCTAGAACACTGTAAACGGACAGCTGCAAAATCTCTGTTTCGATGGACGGTTGCTCCTCCCTTTGGGTTTCAGTGTTCACAGGAACCTCCAGATCTGCCAACTCCTCGTCCTCCTCCACCACCAACAGCTGCAGCCGCGCGTTCCGGCAACGGTGGGTGCGATCCCACTTCTCCCCGCACTTGAAACATAGTCCCAAACGGCTACGTTCGTGGAGCTCCGTCTGACTGAGCCGCCCTCCACCTCTTACACTATTACTACCAGTCGACTCTAAGGTTCTAGAAGCTCCCTCCACTCCCACGTTATGAGAACGCGTGGAGTTTCCTTGCCCAAAGCGCTCGTCGTTTTGACACGGAGCATTTAGGTTAACGTAACTGGGCCCTTTTGATTGAGGCCCATTAGTAACTTTCGTGGGCTGACTTGTGCGGCCCAACCCACCTCCTCTCCCAGTCAACATGTTTGTGAGCCCACCGTTGACCCAAGAAGAGTTTCGTCTCTCAAGACTCATCGTCTTCCTCATCATATCCGCCAACGACACACAGCTGGTTTGCATCAGCTCCGTTCGAAGGCTTCCCTGAATTCCGTGTAACCAAATCTCTTTCAGCATGGTTTCGTCGGCATAACGGATGGGGCTGATTATCCTCTCAAACTCAGCCCTGAAAGCCGCGACGCTACCTGTTTGTGACAAACTCATCAGTTCCTGGTATGGGCTTCCGGTCAACTCCAGCTGGAATCGGTCCATGACATCCGTCCTAAAATCTTCCCAAGATGCGTTCGGGTTACTACGTTCCCAAACAAAGAACCAATTTAAAGCAGATCCATCGAGAACCACCATGACCGCATCAACCTTCATCCGTTCGGGTATTTCGTTAACCAAAAAATACCTTTCCACACGGGTCACCCAGGCGAACACGTCATCACCATCGAACCTAGGAAGCTCCAGTCGAGGTTGACGAGACGGTCCTCCACCCAACGTAGCAGCAATCGGATTACTCCATTCGGAATCCGCGGATTCATTGCTTCTCCGACGCGATCGACCCCGGCGGGGATTCCTTTGTAACATTGTAACAATCTCATCCAACCGACGATCAGTTCGGACTTGACGTTCTTCAGCCTCCGTCTCGATTCTTCGTAGACGCTCCTCAACAACCTCCAATCGATTATCCATATTGCGCGTGAATACCATCCAAAGCACCCCAAGGATCGGAGTGCTCTGATACCAGTTGATAAGACTGATGATTAAATCAGAGTTTTAAAGCACAACAACACAAGGAATTTGGCCCAGAAACCTGGATTTTCTTCTGTATATTATGAAAGAAAGCAATTACAAATATAAGGGTTGTTTATGGCAAGAAAGATTAACAGCAAAACAAATAACAAAATCAACTACAAGCAAATAACTCCAAGGCTGGTTCAGTGCAATTAAGAGGCACTGATCTCTCCCAAGAACTCCCAATATCCCAGCCTCCTTTCTCCTTCATTTTCACATGCTTAAGTAACCGCTTGGAAGGCACACCCCTCCACGTCATCTTCCCTCCACTACTAACCAATTACACTAACCAACTTCTCCCTAACAGAATTTCCCTCAATACCCACATCTACATTTTCCCTTCTCTCCTCTGAGTCAGCAGTGGGTTTTATTCCCCTGTGATACTTTCTACTATACACCTTAAGAGGCATCTTATCACATTTCAACCCAAAACCTTTGGGTGAGGGTCTTTTTAATGATTTATATTATTTTCTAACAATTTATAAGAGGATGATAAAGCTATTCCTTTGTAACCAAGAGGTAATTCAGAAAATAACCTCTTTACAAAAATACAAGGGTGAGGCTGTATATAAGAATTCCCTAACCTTTACGCTCTACAATTCGGGGTTTTGTGGGAGCTCTCTTTTACTGTTGACTATTTGCATAAAAAGGACCTAGAGGTCCCAAGTAACTGATTAGTCAATTTTATGATTTGGATGAACTATCATCTAGGAGTCTTTCTCTCACTTGAAGAGGGATATCAAGAAGTTTTGTTCCTGACTCAGAGAAGAAACGTAACCCACTTACAATCTTAAAATTGATCCATCATCTCATAATTTAAAACATATGTTCATTATAAGTGCTAAATCAGTGAAGACTAATTATGTTTTGCGAATTACTTGACATGAAGAAACATTGATTCTTATTTAGATTCGGAGTTTGGGGCAGGATAGATTGACCCCAAACTCGATGGGGTGGGTTGTGGTGGGAGTGGCAAGCCTACTTAAACCTGAATTTTTATTCCTTGTAGTATCAGATATATAATGCCATTATGTACTTGGAAGTAGGAAGGGTCAAATAACAATTTGCCAAATGCCACATGGTAATCTGTGTTTATAAATGATTGGATATTGTCATCCTATAAGCGGGTAACTTTCAGTGCATTTTTTGTCCACTTTATGATTTGAGCATGTATACATGCACCATGATGGCAAGTACATAGATTCTGAACTACATTTGGGGTTATGTCTTTTTCACCACAGATTATGATCTCAATATAAATTCTATCTCAACTATACCAACCAGAGTTTTTTTGTGGTGGTTGTTCTGATTATAATATCTATTAGAGAAAGTTTATACTTTTAACAATTCAGAATTTAACACACAAAGTGGGAGGAGCTCAGACATTTCTTTATTTTAAGGGAGAATTGTTTGTCCTTTTAAATGACACTCATTTCACTCTCACAAAGAGTTGAGATCCACACTTTTATATTTTTTTGTCCACTCTCTCTCTTCCTTTATTTATCTTTCTCTCACTAAAAATGAAATAACTTTACATCCTTTAAAATGATATACACTTTTCCCTTATTTTAATGCTACAAAAGCTTTTGAAGGCTATCATCCAGGAGGAAGAAGGCAATGGACATGACATTAAGAGAACATTTGGGTAGCATTAAAAAACAAGAGTTCTCTTTTTTAAAAACATATTAAAAGGTGTTTTGTTAAGATTTTTCTTTTTATTTTGGCATTTTGTTTTGTCTCAGCCTAGGTAGCATTAAACTAAAATGATGTACCCAACCGAGTACTGTTAAAATTTTCAGAGTTCAGCTCACCATGGGAAATCGTCCAAAACCATAACAGTAGTTTTGCCAGCTTTGCAATGAAGTCGGTTGCATTGGTGGCATCTCCATATTGGTGATGCACTCTATTCATTCCTACGAGGAAGAGTATATTCAAGTTGGCATTGTTACAATACTTAGTTGTTAGGGGCCAAAACAGTCTCAATGTCAGGCCTAAACTGCTCAGCTAACATGTCTATATATTAAAAGATGAGGGATATTCTTACTAAAATTTTCTATTATTAATTTATTACCTATCTAATCATCATTGAATCAAAGAGAGAGAATGTTAAAAAGTTTTTTAAAAAAGAAAAAATTTGATCCAATGGTGATTCGATAGGTAGTGAGTTGGTAGTAGAAGATTTTGGTAGTAAGAATATCCTTCCTCGTATTAAAATGGATTTGTCTATTCTCATTTTATAGGAAATAACATATCTTACGTTAAAAGATAAAATGGTGGGGCTTATCATTAAAAAAAATAAAAAATGACAACATAGTCTTTATGATATAAGATAGTAATGTTTTATAATATGAGATTACTATTTCTCTACTAAATATGTGAATTTTTTTAATAAATTATATTTTTCATAAATGTAATGGGTATTAAATCAGGAACAAAGATATGCAAAAGTATTGTTTGAATATTTTTTTTTTAAAAAGAATCAATATTTCATCCTATGGTGGATTCAACCCGTTTGATTTGTTGTTTTGTAGGGTGGGTTTAAACGACTGAGCGGGTTGAGAATCTCAATTTAACGCATGTGGCTGGCTGTTTTGCCATCCATACTTGAATACATGGCAGCAATTATATAGCAGGACCTACAAATTAGCAATTTTGAGTAAACCCTGTCCACCTTCTTTCAGCACAATTAGTAGTTTTTTATATTTACATCTGGACCGGTCATGTTAACACTTTTTACTCATGTAACCTAAAGTCTTAAGTTTATGTACATTGGGTATGAGTCTTTTGAGGTGTTTAATAGGGGGACATTTCATGGAAGTGAACTTCTAAGTGGCGTAAAATTTAAGGGTTTAATATATCTCATATTATAGGAGATAATTTTATCTCATATACACATGTAAAAATATAAGGGGTTTATATTTTATTTTTTTCACCTTTCTCTTGACGTGATCTTATATAGGTCCTGTACATCTTTATATGTTTGTAGGAGATAATTTTACCTCATACCACATAAGAAACATAAAACCTAAAATTTAAAGCAGTTTTGAGTTTGATATGATTTTTTAAAACTCTTAAAGAGGACTGAAAAGTTAATTTGAATAAATTATGAAGTGAAATTAAATTCTCAGTTGAATGAATTACTTGCATCAATGTCTTTTTTCCCCAATCTTTTGGTAAAAGAAAGTTTAAGGTGGAGTCATTCAAGGGTATAAACTATGAACTACCGACACTTCAAAAACTCTGACGTATCGTGTCCGACACTTCCCGACATTCCAACACGCATTATAAAAATTTAAAAAGGTTCAAAGGTTGCGTTGTGTTGAGTTTTTAGTTCCAATTATTAGATTTGTTGGATTGTAATTATCATTTTATTGAATTTAATATAAATATTTGGGACATCCTATGTTTCTTTGCGAAATTTTAGTTTAAACGAGCCAAGTTTATGAAAAATATTTTGAGCTTGACTTGGCTTGTTTATAAAAAATTAAAGGCTTGACTTGAGCTTGACTTGACTCATTTCTAATTATAAAATGTATTTTTTTTCCAAACTCACATACGTCCAAATGTTGAGATTATAAATCCATCGAATTATGTATTCCTTCATTAGAGAAAAACAATAATAAAACCCACTTAGTCCACATATATTTTAAGATTGAATATTGAGTTTCACATTTTCTTCTTAAACATTGATCCAGCTCATGAAATAGAGGATGTGGGGGAAGAATATTTTAAGAAAAGTATGTAATACAGACTAACCTTTAAAATTTTTTAGTGATAACAATTTGTAATATTAAAAAAAATAGTTACTAGGACCTTTATTAAAATAACCAAACAAACTCGACAAACAATTGAATTTCATCTCATGTCATCATCATTTCCATCCTCAAATTGGAACAAAGAGGTTAACAATTAATATTTATCGACAACATCTAACCAAAAAAAAACTACCTATTAGCACTACTACCAGATTTCACGCTACTTTAGGGAAACTTAGCACTTACCCCAAAGTCCATCGGGACCTTTATATGAACAATTTGATACAAAAAGTAGGGTTAATGATGTAGTGATATAAAAATATATTATTTATTATAATAATATATCGGGCCAACTTATGGGCTTTCAAGTCAAGCCTCAATAAATTATGCTTGAGCTTATTTGCTAAACAAGCTTTTTTTAAAGCTTGAGCCCGTTTTATTTATTAAACAACCCAGACCAAGTCAAGCTTAAAGCAAGCCAAGCCTTGGACTTTTGACAAGCCGCTTGCCTCATTTACATCCTTAGTTGAGGACAAAATAAGAAAGTGTTATGTATTAGTTTTAGGGTTTAATGCTGCTCATGTTATAGGATATAAAATTATTTTCTACATATATATAAAAGTGTGTGGAGCCTATGTGAGGAGAAGAGAGAGAAAGAGAAAATATGGATCTCACACCTTTTATATGTATGTAAGAAATAAATTTACCTCCTACAACATAAAACAAATAAACTCTTAGTTTTAATTGTGAACAACTAGTTTTTCCTATTAAAGAAAGAGTTTAATATTTTTTGTTATAAAAAATAATTTTATCTTATATATATATATATATATAGGGGCAGAATATTCTTATACCAAATCTTGATCATTGATCCACTTGTATCGAATGACTCACATTACTTAAAAATTAGAGCCCTTAGATATAAGTGGGATCAATGGACAAGATTGAGAGTGTAACTTACACTGGTGTAAAATGATCCTGACCTATATATATATATATATATATATATATATATATATATATATATATATATATATGGTTTTATATTTCTCATTTAACATGAGAATTCAAACTTACACCCTTCGATTTCCGTGCTGACATGGGTCCTACATCTAATTTTTTCTAACACATGGGTCCCACATGTTTTTTTTATCTCTACAACATAAGATTTCAATTCTCATTTAACATGAGAAATATAAAACTCATATATATATATATATATATATAAAGTCGACGTACACACACATAAATAAAACTCATAAAGAAGTTTACCAAGAAAAAAAAAGTTTTATGTTTATTATGTTGTATGAAAAGTGATTGTGTAATGTTATAGAGATTCGTTTTGCGTGCCATATTTTTTTCTTTTTTCTTTTGTTTTAAAATGTGTGGGTTCCACAAAATGTTATGTGTGTAGAAAAATTTGTTGTGTTATGTTAAAGGAGGAAATGAAAAAAAAAAAAAAAAAAAAAAAAACTCATAAAGAAATGGGTATTGCTAACTTCATTCTTCATGTGTCAGTAACTGTATACAATACCATAAAGAGAGAGAGAGTACCGTTGAAATCTTGACCAAAAGTTAGGAATGACCATAAGAGAAGACAGAAGCACCACCACCACCTTCACCGCGGAGAGATGGCGGCTACACATGTTCCCATGGGCATGTGCCACGTGTCCTTTTTGGCCGGTATTGACGGTTGGGACACTCAGTTGTGCCCCTTGATAAAGGAACACTGAGGCCATGCTCCCATGTATCTTTGTCTGCTGTCCCAACCTTTTCCTTTGTACATGTAGGTCCCACTACTTCTTCAATATCACGTGGCTCCCATTTAATTGTTCTGCACTCTTGGTGCCACACCAGTTCGATGCATTTGGGATTCATTCAAATTTTCAATTTTGAAATTTGTAAGAAAATCCATGTATTTGTACAAAAAATAAAATAAAAATGCACTCGTAAACAAACACTTATTTTGATATTTGACTTAAAAAATTAATTTTTGATTCATACACTATTGTTAAATGTTACTTGACAAGGTTACTAACCAAGACCATAAACTACATTTTAGACAGCTTCCTTCATTAAAAACGCAAAAGGAATCCCTTTTTTAATAAAAAAAAATTTGTAGTCTCTCTCTCTCTTTCTCTTTAATAATTGTAATAAGAATTCTTGAGTAGTTATGTTAATTCTTCTCATAGTTGATTTAAAGTCACAACCAAATTTTGTATTTTATACCAATTTTTCACATTCTATAAATATAAAACTAATTTTTGTTTAAATTGTTAAGGGTATCTAGAATCATCTTTACTTTGTCTTTTTCTAGTGTTTCTCGATTAAAACTTAAAGGCCTAGTTTTATTTATTCAATTAGAATAATTGTGCTAATTCTTGGGTACTGAACCGGGAACAGGAGCAAATTTTTAAGTACAAAAACTAAATTTAACATATAAAGATAAAAAAAAAACATATTACTACATAGTTATTCGTCTAATAGACTTTTAGTGCAGGTATATAGTATATGATAAGATCTGATAGTATAAGATTTGATTAAATTTTAATATTATCCAACGTTTGATATGGTATTGTATAAGATTATATCCTCCAATATTTTAAAAATTAATATATAAAAAAATTATTTTAATATATAAATATTGAAATGATATATTAATTCTTGAGAATTGTACTTGTAGACAATATTAATACATCAATCCCTTATCAGGCCTAATCCACCACTCCTAGGCCTGATTAAGTTATACATCACTTTGAAAAATGATGTATAAAGAAATTCTGTTGTATAAGCTTATACTATACGATGGTCACACCAAATAACTGAAAATATCATAACGTATAGTATAAATTTATACTATCAGGCCTTATACATCACACCAAACATGCCCTTAGTTTAAAAAAGAAAGGGTAATTAATGTTGGAGCATGTTTCTGATTTAATGTTTGATGGCTAAATATGTATTTTATTTATGTGTGCATGGCTCACAACAATTTTAATAAATGCTGTCCATCTCATTATTGATAAAGGCTCTAGAAGAAAGTAGAGTTTCTTCTCACCTATATAATCACATGAAACCTTTTGTAATATGTTAGTGAAGCTTAGACATTGTGTGAATGTGTGAATCTTCTAAAGAGAAATATTTGTTAGAGATCTCTTTAAAGAAAAACTTTGTAACTATCATTATTGGTGAAGTTTGAGTGTACTTCTAGTATGACTAGATAAATTTGATCTCTTTGTAATCTTAATAATCATAGTGGATGATTTCCTAGATTAATGTCCCGTTATTTTTACTCATTTGTGTTAGGGGAGTTTTTTCATGTTAAAATTTATTATATGTTTTCTCCCTCTCTCATCTCTAACATTTCGTCGTTTTCCGCATTTATTGACCGATTGTTTACTATAATTCGTTTTTGTGTTGGTACCATTTTCTGGTGTTGCCGACTGGTAATACTGAATTGGGAAGTAAAGCTAGTTGTGCCAATTGGGGAAACTGTTTTCGCGTTATTTAAACGTGAACTATTTAAGGGACCCTTTAATAGTTAAGTGAACATCCATAATTTTTAACATTAGTTATGGCTTGATTTGGGCAACCAAATGACAAAAATAAAATAAAAATAAAGGTAGCGAATCATCTCTTTTTCTTTTTACTTAATGTATGACATCTTTCATTCGCATTTCCTTGCATTCACACACCCACATAAGAATAAGAACGATTCTAACAACCATCCCCCACGTATCAACCCTTTCCTTTTTGGATGTCATCCATCAAGTGTTATGGCCCTTATGGATGTCTGTATTAATTTGGAAATTGATTTTTCCATGTGAGTTTTTCATCTTTCATATAAAATGACAAATATTTCCCAAATGATATACATACAAAAGTAGTAAACAAGTGATCCTCTATACAAATTTAAAATCATAGCTAAGGTTTTTGTATCTATTTCTTTCTTTTATTATGTGAAAATTTTGATATAATATAACTATTCACGGCAAAAAAATTAAAATATTACTATTTTAATAAATAATTATGAATACATAGCAGTTTCAAAACTATTTACAAATCTATAGCAGTCAGTGGAAAAAAAAAGTTAACTTATGAACCGTAAAATTTTGAAAAGGCATAACTTTTGACTCGGGTATCCGAATGAGGTAATTCTTTTTTTGATTCCATATAACTTTTCGAGATCTACGCAATGACATCTCATTTGATATGTTTTATCTCTCACAAACACAATTCAAATTTGCAATAATTGTATTACATAGTGTATTACAACAAAATTTAAAAAATTATTATTAATAAGAAAAATAAAATAAAGATTAAATTTGTGATTTAAACTCAAAAGTTAATTTGAAAAATCTGTATTAATAAAGAAAATAATTAAATAAATATTCTAAACACTTGGTAGAATATTATATAAATTTGTATATATTTTAATAATTAATAAATAAACTTGTAAACTATTTTTTTTCAAACACTTGGCAGAAGTATATATTGTAATATGACATTAAGTATCCTTATTTATAGATGGGTTAATCTACTTTGGTGCCATCTTTATATTATCATTGTTGCAAATTTGAATTGTGTTTGTGAGAGATAAAATATATCAAACGAGATGTCATTGCGTAGATCTCGAAAGATTATGTGGAATCAAAAAAAGAATTACCTTATTCGGATACCCGAGTCAAAAGTTATGCCTTTTCAAAATTTTACGGTTCATAAGTTAACTTTTTTTTTTGCCACTGACTGCTATAGATTTGTAAATAGTTTCGAAACTGCTATGTATTCGTAATTATTTATTAAGATAGTAATATTTTAATTTTTTTGCCAACTATTCACCGCTTAACTCTCACATTTCTAATGCTCTCTCAATATGATGCTTCTTATTCTTTTCTTTCTTTTGAATCCATTAGAGGGCTTACCATTAATAAAAGCTCCACTTTTCTATAACCACGTAACTTTTGGAATAATTTTGTAATTTAATTAGTATCATATTATTATTGTTTTTTTCCGATGAAGTACCAAAGTAAAGCCTCAAAACAAGTCGATTGAAGACACGGGGGACCTTAGAAGTGTGGCATACTATTCCGGGGGCTAGCATAAAAGTCAAACATAACGAGACACTTTAAGCTCGTGAGTTAAATGCCAATTCAAACATATTTTATCACATTCCATCTCTCTCTATCTCTCATTTAATGTAAGACTTTTCCCCGCTTCTATTTATAATGCCTTGCATATGGGGTGAAAGTGGGCCGCGTTGCTCTACAGGGACCTACGACATACCTATATCAGACTAAGCTTGACCTATAACATATAGTCAAATAGAATATGATCGGATTTTTAAAAAAGTCTATTTAGAAAGCATTTCATAGGTTTTTTTTTTTATATGTTGGGTCTATAAATATACAGATTGCGGCCTATATCCTATTATTTATTTTAAATTACATAAAATAATATTATTCATAGTAGTACCAAATGATGATAATTTAGTTGGTGCATGTGAGCTAAATAGGTGGTGGAAGAATCTAGATTCGATCCCCCACCAATGTTATCATTGGGAGTGACATAAGATCTGTATCTATCTTTACAGTACCATCAAAATCGACATTTATGCTGGAAGAAGAGTTATTGATACCTATCATTCTAACTTGGTTGAAGATACCATCCAATCTTTAATATATGATGTAGATTGACTACGTAATAAGATTGAAGGAAAAAAAAAGGTATAAAAAGGTTTTTAGTTTTTAATCTTTTTTTTTTTCTTTCTATTCTTTAATCTTATTTTTTGTTTTCTACATTAACATGCCAACTTATATAACCTTGAGATTGTATTTGCACGGGAGAGAAGATGATGAGAAGTTTTTAGCTACTATAAGCATCATGATGCATTTGTTGGATTCATGCAGTTATTTTAATTTACATAGAATGGATTGATTTGTTGGATATGATGAAATATATGTTATTTAGTTTGGGCATCTTGCCTCTGAAAGTGACTTAAATGCAGATTGTGATAAGTTGTTGTTGTTGTGACTTATGGTTTTGTTTGAACATTGAAATTGTGATTTTTATTTTAATAACAAAATTTGAGTATTTTGTGAAGTTGATTCATGTTCTGCTTGGAAGTTAAAAATTAACAGACTAACGGGACAGAGTAAACCATTTATTTTTTTATAATTGGGTCTGGCTTGGATAACAATTAGACTCATGTTATGTTATCGAGCCAAGTGAAATTAATTTTTTTTGGCATAGACTTGAATTTTTCGGGACAAAGCTCGGCCTAACCAACCCATTTTCACCCTTACTTGCATCTATCTACTCTGTATAAACAATTTTTATGGTAACATATTCAAGATGCATTTAACCTTGTTCTTACTACATTAAAAGTGTTTTCTAGTAATTGTTGTTCAGTCAAGAGAGAAAAAAAGAACATAGAATGATGGGAGAAAAGTAAAACATCATGGACGGCATTTATGGTGCAAGGTTTCAATGGCCAAGAGATAAAAGAGTTATAATTTGATATTACAAAATGATTTCTGCCAAATTTACTATATACATATGATGAGATGATGATAACACTAATTTAGAGCTAATATAGCTGACCCTCTTAGTTATCCTTCCCAAAAATGCCAAAAATGTAGTGTATTCCTAATAGCCCAGAGCTTTTCACAGCCTGTTGTACATTAATATTGACTTTGATCATTGTTCTCTTTTTTTATGGTGGGCAACGGATGTTTCAATAGGTTAATGTGAAAATTGTTCTTGTTTTTAAGTGACTAAAGATCTAAAAAGTGTTCCAACTTTCAATAGTTAGTATAATATTGTTTATAGTTCCCAAGGAGAGAAAAGGGAAGGCAAAAAGGCAAGAAACAAGGGGCACTAGCCATTCAAATTTTGATGAAGAGCCCTTAACTAAAAGACAGGGAATGAAAAGCTCCTCGGTAGAATCAATATGGGAGGCAATGGCATTCTTGATTTTGGTTCATGTTTCACTTAACGTATCCCCTCTAATGAGCCTAATGTCATTTCAAGAAGTAAAATCTCTATTTTGGACACACTCGTTCTCCTTGTATATATCTCTGAAGAGGTATTTATGTTTCTTCTCTTCTTTCTCTTCCTTCTCTTGGGGCCCAATAAATTGAAATATCAAAAGGAAGGGACAAAAGAGAAGTGGCTACCATATCTTCATTTTCTCTCATTACTTCTTTCACCCCCTACAACTCCATGTTCTGCAAGAAATCTTCTTATTCCTCCTTTAGTTATTGCATTTAATGCACATTTATTTCCTTGTTACTATAAATACTTCTGCTACCTTCACTACATTTTCCCTATCCCACATTAAAGTTTTGCTCAAAAATATTTCAGACCATATCTGTCTCTTAACATGTCAATTGCATATCTTCTTCTTTTGTTTCTGTGCATTTCCTTGCATGCATGTAATGCCCGGCATCTTAGCCCTCTTGACAAGAAGCTAGAGAAGAAATCCCACATCTCTGTCAAGGTAATTTGTCTAGCTATCAAGTACAAAATTTGTTTATTACATGTTTATATTAATTGTCCAAGAGGATGAGACTGAAGCAATGATAAAACTGTACTTTTGACTAAGAAGTCATCGGTTTAAATTAGAAAATAGTCTTTCTGCAAATATATAAGTCACCGGTTTAAATTAGAAAATAGTCTTTCTGCAAATATATAAGCGTAAGGTTACATATAAAAATTGTCCATTATTAACCTTCATATTTAAAGCTTATATGCCTCACAAAGCTTTCATTTTATGCAGAGTGATGAGAAAAATGGATTTGATTCCTCTCCAAAGGAGCTTAATGAAGGTAATAATAAAAAGATGGAGACTCGGTTTGTTGCTGACTCTGAGAAGCTGAAAAAAAGAAGCAGCACTAACCAGAGGGTGCTCAAAGCTAAGGGAAAAGCTTCAGGTGCTTCACAAAGTGAATCTCTTGTTTCAGTTTCTTGGCGTGTGCCTCACAAGAAACCTAGTCAAAAAGATCCTGGGTTTAACTTGGACTATGCACCACCGAAGACACATCCTCCTCACCACAACTAAGGCAACACTATATCATCCCTACTTCATTGAGGTTGTATCTGAAGCCCTGAATTGAAAAGAAAGAACAGCAATCAAGACATTCTAGCTAGGGTGAATTGTCTAGGTTTGCTAGCATATATGACTAAAGAAAATTAATGTCTGTTTTGACTTGAGCTATTTTAAGTGTGCTTTTCTGAAATATTTATATAAAATGTACATCAGACATGCAAGAGCATATATCTATGCCAATCTAAGTATAGTTCTTTATTGTAAGAAGAATTAATCATGATTACAATTCATATCCCTGGTTTTCTATTTGGTCTTCCTTTATTGACATTATTATTCTTACTATAACTTCTCTTCTCTCTCTTTCTTGATTTGCCAGTAAGATACATATACAAGTATCGCAGTTATTAAAGGGATTTTCCTTTTTGTTTTTACAACTGATTACTTTATAAATATAGTAGCATGGAGATAGAGATTAGTGATGACATTGATAAGTGGTTTATCAGAACTTTGAATATTCAGCTAAAGCACTAACTTTCCTTCTTAGTCCTAGACGGATGTACAATTTTTTGTTTGGCTCTTATAAAATTCTGACTAATTAACTTTATTGAACCACATCAACGAAAAAGCTTAACCGGTTGTTGAGGTTACATTAACGTTTTTATATAACTTTAATACGTTTTTTCATATGAGTGCCCATTGAGCTTGAAAGGTGGACAATACATAGGTCCACTTACCTGTACTAAGAAACTTCGTAAGACTTAATTAATTATCAATTAAATGGGGGGCGGTGATGATTAAACCCGTGACACCGAGGCTATGATACTATGTTAAGAACTAAGCTGTTGGGTGAGACTACATTAATGATTTTATATAACTCTAACAACATCAATCGTACTCAAGGATTAAGAGAGAAAGAGAAAATATTAGATAGTGGTATAAAGATCACGAATATTGGTTTATAATGAAGTGCATGACAATTAATGCTTTAGATACGGTTCCAACAAGTTTTTGAATCTGGAAATGTTCTCTTCAGTGGAGGAAACCTTGTATACTTTTTTTTTTTCTTGGCATTCACACAATTGATGCCTTGAAGTTGGAGTACGTACTAGCATCATTGTCATGTGGTTGAAATTTTTTCATTCAATTGATAAGAAATAAACCAGTAAATACAAGTTGATTCTAAGACGTTGGTGGTTGGTCTTCTTAAATGAGGGAGGATGTTACATGTTAGCAATAGATATATGAAGATCGAAGAAACTGACTCTACATAACACGCTTTAAATTTCTATAAAAGTACAAGACTTCATATATATTTCGATTCAACAAACACCACGAAAATTGGTCTCCAACAGTGCAATTAAAGGTACATAAGGTGGGGTCCTTGCAAGAGGACTCATATTTTTTTTTTTTGAATATTAACCCGTGGAAGGTTATATTTATAAACTTTTGGTTTACAAAATCTTATAAATTACATTAAGTATGACCGGTCATACTTCAATCAAGAGTGTATGACCGGTCATACTTAGTGTAATTTATAAATTTTTTTTATAAACGGATCATTTTTCATTAACCCTAATTATTTCTTTAAGATGAATAGTCTTCTCCGAATTTTCTCATGAATTTTGACCCTTTAAGGTGATTTATGAGATTAATTCCGAATAAGTGCCTCGTACTTTTTTATTTATTTGGGCAAATCTGTAATGTTTTCATTATTGTACCCTATCTTTTTAAATTTAATTAACTTATTTTGTGCTTAAAATAATTTATAATAAAAAATGTCACCATTGAAGTTTGTGAAAATAAAGTTATTATTTAAAATTAAGCAAATTCAAATATATGATCCGCTTGTAAATACAAATAAACGACTTTTAAATTGATCAATGGTATTGGTAGAAACTCGCAGTTATGCTGACGGTGTATGGTCGTTTTATTTTCTTGACTGTAGTTCGTCTGCTGCATAAAAAAAACAAATATGCACATGTAGAAGTTGTCAAAAATAAAAAATATAATTTTTCCTAAATATATTCTTATCCATTATGCATAAGAAATTTCAAATTTAACTTATTATTATTTGAAATTTATACCAATAAAATAACTCAAACAAGAAAAGCAATCGACAGCGTTAAATTTATGATTTTGAGTTAAATTAAGCAAAATGAAAATTACATTCACTTTCACATTTTGTTTTATTTAGATAATAAAAATCAAAAGATGTGAATATAACAGCTACTTACAGCTTCCTACTTTAACTAAACATCAAAACCAACATTTGTCATTATTATATAGGTAGTTACGTATAAACTTTTCAAGTTTTGAATTCTTATTATTCATGAGCTCAATTTTAATACATTATTTAATAAGTTTGACTATGTTCAAAATTACATAAGATGTCAAACTTATTAAATTATGTGTCAATATATATCATTTGATGGTAATTAAGTGTAATTTTACACACAGAAAAATTAAGTTATTATTTTATTAGTTGAAAATTTCGTTTTAATTGTTATTGTTTATTAATGTCTTTGTGCAACTTTTATGGCAAGAGCTAGCCATGGTGTTCCGTACCTAACGAGGGACATGACATTTAACAGTTTCAAGTATGTCTCCTATGAAAGCAACTATAATATGAATTGAACTCGGATGAAACATAAATCCCAAAAAGGGCGAATTGGGATTGAGAAAAGGGAAACTAAACCTGTTTCTTGGAACTAGCACAAGCATGAACACACACATTAAAGTCTAAACGAAGGTGGCAACAACTAGAACACGGCATTCCCAATATTATTGAAATTGTTGAATTTGTTCTCTAATCTATGTAGTTACCACCAGACAACCTTTTTGAAGTGTCTCTGTCTATATAATTTTACACGCTCATGGCTGACTTCCATTGATATATTTGTTGAATCCCGAAGAGAAATTCTTTATGTCAGAGTTGAATCCTCACTCCTTAAGTTTGGTAGATTAGATTTTGTTTTTCTAATTGTTAATTCTTGATACATGACCTCAATGAAAAAATTAATTCAGAATCTAAGTATTTATTAAGAGAGATAAACACAAAATTTTCATATAACAAAATTATGAGATTTGTTATATGAAATTTTAATAAGGATATGATATTATGTAGTTTACCAAAAAAAAGGATATGATATTATGTATACATCTTTTTTATATTTATTTTACTTATTTTTCTCCGCACCATTAAATCATAATCTCTAGATAAGAAGTTTGTTACAGAAAAGAGAAAGGGTTAAAAGTGTTGGGATCTAAGCATGCTGATAGAAATATATAAAATAGGTACGAAAAAAAATTTAAATAATATTCTATCCTATTATAAGGGTTGATTAGTTTATATATATATATATATATATATATATATATATATATATATATATATATATATATATATATATAAGGGTTGATTCCCATTCTAAAAACACTAATTAAGTACCTACGCAATATTTAAATGAGAATAGGCATATTAGATAGATGACTATGTTTTGGTCTAAGGCTCTAAAGTATTCCTCTTCGGAGGCATATATTTGTTTGGTGAAATTGTGATATGTACCTTAGCATAGTCTCTTGTTTTGTCTAAGTGAGAAGTGCTTTTTTTTCTTAAAAAAAAAACAACTTTTGGAGGGAAAAAAGCCCATTTACTCAATCTAGTTTTCTTTTTAACATACCCAATAATATTGGCAAGAACAACTCTATGTTGATATGATATTTATGTTATGAAGAGTAGGAAATTGAGGGCATTGTATTTCCGAAAACGGGTTCTAAATTTTTAGAAAAAGAAAATTGTGTCATAAACAGTGTTTTAAAACTCCATCTCACACCGGGGTTGACCCCTCCATGTCACTGATCCCCTTTCTAAGGGTTCGGGTTAGTAGTTAGACCCTACTTGAACGTTGACTCCTATAACCCCCGAAATCCCCCGGTTAAACCCGTGACTCTCGGGTTAGAGGGGTCACTATATATTTTTTTTAAATTATACATGAAAAAAAAATTGTTTGATGTGTAAAAAAAAACTTGTTGTTCCCTAGATTTAGAATAAGATCTGAAATCTGAATCGTCCGTCTCATTCTCTTCCGATCTTCTCTCCCAGACCCATATCCATTCTTCCTGTTCCGGTGATCTCCTTCACCTTACTGGTTCTTCTTTCCCCACCGTTAATTTGTCTTTCACTGCCTCTCCTCCGCTATTCTCTATTGGGTAATGGATCTACTTTCACGTACTATTGTAGGTGCATGAGAAGGACAAGAAGGGCCTAAGTTTGATGATATAACTTTTCATTAACTCCATTAGAATATGTGTTTTATACTTTGATTCGCTTGTGAATATTGACTTGTGAATTAATTGGTTGAATTATGTTAAGTATATTTTGAATCTTTAATGATTGATGGTTTAATTTTTTTGAATTTTTCATGTAAAATATATATTTATATTTTTTTAATGTATAAAACCGGGTTTGTGAAGTGATCCCGTGATCACTCGATTGAACCCGTGACCCCTAATCTCAGCCGAGTCAATGGCCGAGCCTGGTTTTTAAACACTGGTGATAAGGTCTGTTTTGTAAAAATAATTCTAAAAATTATAATTATTTTTTAGTTTTTAGAATCAAATTTAGAAAACATTTTTAAGTTATTTTTCTTTTGTTTTCGACTTTTAATTTACAAAACACAAAAAAACACCTATTTTATTAAATATTTTACGAAACTAATTAAAAAAAAAACAGAACACTACTATCAAACTGGCCCTGAATAATATTAAAAAGCTGCCACTGTTTCGTTAACTGAATTTCTTATTGAATACCACGAGCATCTATATAGTAGACCTTGTGCATGTTTTGACCTGCTTAAATAATTTCTTATTTCTCAATTCTGTAAAAATTTTATTAAATATAGTTTTTTTTTTTTTGGTATAATATTAAATATAGTTTGAATACAAAAGAAAGTAACACAAAAACATACTATGCTTTCAAATTTTATTTTTTCTGTTTGAGAAGTATATTATAAAATCATTAAAACTCTATTACTTACAAACTTAAGTTTTTAGGGGAAATAATTATTTTTTATAGTATCAGAGCTTTTGTGACCATAGGATCACGAGTTCAATCCCTACCATCACTTTATAATAGAATTAAGTTAGCACAAAGTATAATAAAAAAAATAGACTTTTATAATATCTATGCTTCAAGACCAAAGAGTTCTTGTATGAGAAAATATATTTGAGAAATATAGTATAAAATTATTAAACAGTGAATTAGTTGAGCCGTGGGTGAGAAGGTTGCTTAATTTGGAGTTTTCTTTGTCTCAGTTCGTATTCCTTGAAAGAGATTATACCAATGCTATAATTAAAGACATGCACAAGGATTGGAAAAAGAGGGCTTGTTTGCTCCAAATTTAACTTGGACTTTGCAATTACTGATAAAGAAGCTTGGACGCTCTCTTCCCAATTGTCTAACTATAGAAAACAATGTTATTAAACCCACCATCCCCGGGAACTGGTTTTCTCGGTTAGTAACAATCGGCCATGCACAAAATATTATAAAAAACTGGTGACCCGATCGGTTAACCAATGACCCGACCCGGTCCAAAAGAAAAAATCAAATTATTTATTTAAAAAAAAATCATAATAGACATATTTGAATATTTTTTTACTTATCGATTTACATGAGTTATGTATTTACAATGCTAATATTAACTCAATTATGCACAATGCAAAAAAAGAGATTATAATTAGATATGCCATTTTATAATTAAAGCCCCACATCACAATCATTATATTTTTGTTTGATCCTTTATTGGATAATAATATGTGATTTATTATTTTTTATATTAAAATATTTAAAATTTTAATCATTTTTATAGATATTTGAGTATGTTTACAATTTTTTAATATAAATTATAAAATTGAATGCTTGGACATTGGTTGAACCAGTGCTCTCTTCCCAATTGTCTAACTATAGAAAGTCTAATTGCAAGAGGAAGGTCAAATTGTTGCCAGAACTGCAAGAAACCTCGTCCCAATTTACTCAAAATTGCCCTATTCGTTCTCCATATTTTTATCAAATTAAGTCTCAACCTCATTCCAATTCCTCTAAGCCCTGTTTGCTATTATTGTCAATTAATCTTCAACTTCTCCACCTGCCCCTCACACTACCTTTTTTGCCAGTGATCTAGAGTCCCTTATTGAGCAATTATTTTCTAATTTTGGTACTGCTTCTATTGCCTTGTCCACCACACTAAGTAATACTAGATGGTATTTTGATTTTGCTTGTTGCAACCATATAACATCCACATCTTATTTCTTTTCATCCCTATCCATTAATGATATTGCACATTCTATACACATTGCCAATGGATCCCTTTATAAATGGTAAACATAATGGTTCTTTTTTCTTTTTGGATAACGAAAACATATGGGTTCTATCTCCCTTCCTACCCATATAATTTTACTAACACCTATCTCTTTTCCAAATTAATCTCAATCTCATCTCTGTTGGACAATTGTGTAATCTTGCTATGAATTTACCTTTTCTTCCTCTGATTGTTGTGCGTAGGACCCATGGATGGGACAAATCATATGGATTGAATGTATGTTTGGAAAACCTTTGTGTTGTATCCACAATCTCTTCTCTTTAGGGCTTTTTGACCCGACAAATGTTATTTTCAAAATATTCCACCTGATTAATCTGTGGTGAAATATATTATCAAACTAATGCATGAAGACACGCTTCACGCGTTTACGCGTAAAGTCGCGCACCTGACACATGCGCATTTATTGGAGACTGACTTTGACGTGTCCATAGCATATGTACGTTTATTCTTGGGAACACGTTCTTGAAATTGACATATCTCTAAGGTGTTTCTGTAACTTATGTGTATCTGATGCGTTTTTGACTCATACGCGTCAGAGACACGTTGTTGGTGCAATGCATCCGTTGGCCATTCCCCCTGCGCCATCTTCTTTTTGGATTCAGCCCACATTTTGAAGAACAAATTTAAAATATTGATTTGTTGCGTGGATTAAATTTGATAACATGAATTTGCTTTGAAAACTCGAAATTATTATGAGTTTGCTTTAGAAAAAAATAGAATTAGAAGCTTCGTTTGATCATATTAATTATGATGTTAATAATTTATTTTTTTATAGTTTTTAATGTATAAGACTTTGCAAAAAATAAAATGGAAGGCCCATTTAGACCCATTTAGACCTATGAAGTATGAAGTGTACCTAAATATTATAAAGTTCATCAAATATTAAAATAAAATGTAAAAAAGAAAAAGAAAAAGAAAATATACACAACTTCAAACATTGCCGCCCAAATACCATTTCAAACACACTCACACTCACAGAGAGAGAGAGAGAGAGAGAGAGAGAGAGAGAGAGAGAGAGAGAATGATGAATGCGAAGAAAGCCGGGTCATCATTGGAGTCATTGATGTCTTCCTTCAATGCTCGCATAAATCAGCTTCAAGAGCTTGTCATTGCAAGAAATAGTGAGTTCAATTAACTTCAATTTCAACCCCAATTTCTATACATGTATCTATGTATGTATATATTGAAGAGTTCACGCGCGAATCTACATGCGTGTTCTGCAGTGTATCCGGCGAGCAGCATCGCCGATCTATCGGCGGTGGATGCTGCGGTGAGTGCGATGGAGCTTCAGGTGCAGGCTATCAAGGACCGCTTGCGCGAAGAGACAGAAGCCATTCCCAAAACCAAGGCACTCTCTCTCTCTCTCTCTCTCTCTCTCTCTCTCTCTCTCTCTCTTCCGTGTGTGTATTTATTGTTTCGATTGAAAGGTTTGGAAAATTGGATTTATGATTTTGTTTCAAATGCTTCCAATTTGTACCTTCGTTAGTTGTAATGTAAGCTGAAATAAATAATCGATGCTTAATTGGTTCTGTGTTTTATTTTTCATGTGCTGCTTCTTCGGAATTTGAGTAAAAAAATATTTACTTTATGCAATTATTTCAATGGACTAAGTCACTTGATGAGATATGATTGGAGATTGGTAGATGTCAGCCATTAGTTAATTTAGCGAAAGAAAAAAGTGAACAATTTTTTATGGCTTTTGCTGTTTGCTCCTATGATAGATCAGTTTACTTTCTATTGTTTGGAAGATGAGGGGAGAAAGTTTGGGTGATTGGTTGAGGAATCTGTTAATTTTCAATTGATGACCATTGAATTTGGTTTTTTTTTGTCTTATTGTAGAAACTGATTAATGCATCTATGCGGCAGCAAAAGAAACTGCAGAATATGTCTCTTCACGTTCCCTCCCAAATGGCTGATAGGATGACAATGTTAAATTCGGAAACTAGTAGATGGTAATTACAATTTTTTTTTTTAATCCTGGTATGTGCTTGGATTTAATATTTTTGAGATGTCATTTCTGCTTGAGCAGATATCTAATTGCTGTTGTTCCTCAGTTTGTTTCCTGAATTTTCTGGACAGGATTCTGGATCATTTGAGACTTTGAAACTTGAAGAGGAGCCTGCAGCAATACCTAAGGTAAGTGAAATCTGTTTTATTGCAAATATCATTTTGTTTCACATAAAACATGGTCTCTATCCCTCCCTCTAGTTTTAGAACTCAAAAGGCTGTATAATTATTAACTGCATCCATGATCACTATCCATTTTCTAGAATTATGCAAACATTAATATTTAAATCATCACAACTGGTTGATAGTTTAGAACTATTCTATTTCCTTGCGTTTCATGTTTCTCTTTTCTGCTTTTCTTTTTAGGGCGTTACTAATCTCATGTTGCTTGAAATAGTTCTCTCATGTGTGTGAGATAAATATGTGGGGTCCATATTCAATGAGTGTATGACATAAGATATGTATCTTCAACGACATGAGAAAAGTATTTCCCTTCTTTTTAATCTGTTTCCCACTTGAGAGTCTGTTACCGTGGTCTCAATGAAGCTACATTATTTTCTTACCCTTACTCGATACATTGTCAAATTGTGGTTTCACATTTTCTTTTGTTTTCATCATTTTTAGGAGAAAAAGGGTCGTGGTTCTCCACCAATGTGGTATGTTACAGGCAGTGAATTAGACTCCTTGTCATCGTAAGTTACTATGCATACTTTTATTGATTAGATATTTCTCTGTAAATTGTCAGTCTGAATTCAGCTAGATCATATCTAAATGCGTCATAAAATACATCTGATGATGCAAAGATGGATTGTCAAAAAACATCTATAAATTGCTTTTAAAAAGGTTTTTTCATTGACATAATGCCCTTGTAGCTTTTGTTGCTTTCATTTTCCCAGTGCTTTTGGCTCTAAATTTAAAATCTGTTGGAGCAATTTAAAAGTATTGCTGGCAGGTGTATCATTTGAAATGTTTTCAAGAAATGTTGACTTGATCATATTGAGGCATTGACAAGAAAAGGGTTTAGTCAGTGACTGGAGTCTTAACATAGATGCTGCCATATATTTTCTTTTTTATATTTCCTATCATTTTAAATTATTTTTTTTCGTTGGTTCTACAATTCATCGTTATCCAGGTTTTATGCCTACTTCACTGCCTAACACTAGGTCTGATATTACAGATACATGAGAGGTAGGCTTACTCTAGAAAAGGTGAACGCAGCAATCAATGATATGGCATCTTATGCTGAAACAAATGCTCAACTTATCGCAGCCCCGAAGAAGAAGGTTAACGAACAATTTTCTTTTTAAGTTTTTAGTTATAAATTGCGTTCGTTACAGTTTGCCCTTGTCTTGACATATATATATTTTTCCTTGTCCATGCAGTTGGCAGAAAATCTTTGGGAAAAAGCCTTGGTGAGTGAAACCTCTATTTTCATTTCAACAACTATTTTCTCAAGGAATCGTGTCGTTTCTTTGTTCATGCATTTTTGTACTTACCCATCGATTTATGCCAAAAGAAAAGGTTCTTATTGTCTTAATACTGCAGGAAATAAGAGATATTGCTACCATGGAAGGGATCAAGGGAAAACACTTTTTTCTTGAAGTTGACATAAAAGGACCAGCACTCAAACTTGACAACACTGGAAAAGCAATATTGACGGTGAGTACTCTTGTTTATCAATCTTTCGCTTTTGGGGAATTAGAACTTGCTCCTGAACTACTTGTAAAATAATTTCTTAAGTTTTAAGCGGTATTCTCATTAGTATCTAAACTAATGTATTTATACTGGATGAGCAAACAAATTACCATTTCCATGTTCCCCTTTTTCCCTGTAACATAGTGTGGGATGGTTGAAGGAAAATCAAAGGTGGCTCCCTTTCTAACCCGGACTTTATTGTAAAGATAAAGAATAGAAAAATATGTAATTCGAATTTATATGTTTTACTTGCAATGCATTTTTTGTATTTCAGAAGTTTGTTGATGCTCATGAGTTATGATTACTGGTTATTCCTGGTACTCTACGATTTAGTGAATCAAATCAACGTAGTATATTTAGCCCACATCTTCCCCCATGATATCGGAGCTACTTCCACTTGAGGTTTTCATGATTTCATTAGTGATCACCAAGGAAGATAGTATATTTCTGCCTTCACTTGTAAATCTTCATGCTGCCTTAATATGCACGATTGCACTCAATTTCTAGCCTACGAACCCCACGGTTGATATTCTCATCTTTAGTTGCTCAAAAGATGTATCCTATTATCCCTATGCCTCCTTTTCTGTGTCAAATATGTATGCAATTCAACCATGCTGTCTGTTGATGTCCTCTCTCAATTGCTTGAGCAACCTCTTGTTTTAATAGAATCATTGTGGGTACTGGTGCTGTACTTTAAAGAACTCGTAATTCTACTCTTCATTTGCCTTCCAAACCCTTCTCTTAAAAATGTTCTGTTTGTCCGGCGATCACCAAAGATCTATGAGTTAAATAAATCATTTCTGAATCTGATTAATAATGGTTGTAGGATGAGTTTTTTGCATTTGGTTTTTATGTCAAGGATCCGAAAACAAATAAAGTTCTTGTCAAAGTGTGACCAGGCTCTGATATCATGTAAAGAACTTTGGGATACACCACCCCAAAAGCTAGTTCAAAGGGTGGGAGTGCCCAATGCCTTATAAACTCCACATTAGTTGTTTATCCAACCAATGTGGGACTATATATCTCAACCGTGTATGGCCAGTTCCTGGAACGTTAGTTGGTTTATTCCGGTTTAATGCTTGGTCAATTTTGACATCATTTTGATCTCAATATGGTTGCAGTAGACAGTGGTGAAGCAGTTGCTGTGAAATCATAATGTTGTTATGCCATTATTCCCCATAGTGAATATTTACCAATGAGATCCTTGTTATACACCGGATGAAAGATGACTTACAGGAAGTCCCTCGTAGAACATGTAGTGTGTGCATGGTCTTTGTATGCTTTTGTCTTTGGTTATTGCTACCCTGAAGAAATTTTACGAGTGTGTCTTCTTTGGCATTCTACAGGTTCTTCGTCACCTTGGCCGCATTAATGAGACTCGTGTTGGACATCATCGTGTCATCATTCTACAGAAGCCTCACTAAAAGGCCTGCTATCTCAAGGAATTTCATACACATTGTATTAATCCCATAAAAGAGATAGCTCCCAAATTCCTCCATGGGTTATCATGCTAACTTGCACAATATTCAATTCTATGATGCTGTATAGTTGAGCTCAGGTATTTAATTATGTTGCATAGCACAATGTGGATAAAAACTTTGATACTGAATTCACAATGGGTACAAACCCCACAGGATCTCCTTTTCTGCTCCTCCGTTATTTTTTGTGCTGTTGTAGACGAGCTTGCAAGGTGTGCAAGCATTGAATTTGAACCTGCATCTGCCCCCAGCCCAGCTCTTCATTAACAAAACATGCTTCCACACCAGTAGCTTCAAACCGAGTCTACCGAACCTAGTCAATTGCTTCCCATTGCTTAACCTTCTCTTTAACCTTGGTGGGCCTTTAAGCCACCCGTAATGTGCCAAATTGAAAGGTCTACTTAATGTTGAATTTTCTATCTGCGTTTGCCTTGCTACTAATGCTAACATCCTGAGCATCAATGCCAAGCTCCCAATTGCACTGAATTTTCTTTTGGACCCTTGCAAAATTCGGAACCCAATTAATTTTTTTTTTTAAAAATAAAATTGTAATTTAAATAATAATTGACAACAATTAGTTACGCATCAATTTGGGCGTTGCTATGTGGCAAGTTCCGGTGAGTTTGCGCATGAGTTTTACTATAGCTTGTCATGTGACACTAATAATTATAGTCAGTGTAGGAGCTGGCAAAATGGGCTGAGCCCGCCGGGCCGAGCCCGCCCCGCCCGCCAAACGGGGCGGGGCGGACTGAGTTTTCCAAACCCGCTGCCCGCCAAGCCCGCTAGCCTGCCCGGGCTGATTTTTTTTTAATTTTTTTTAATTTTTAGTGTAAAATGTTGCGGGCTTGGCGGCCCACCTTCAAAGGCGGGGCGGGGCGGGCCAGCCCGCTTTTTGGCGGGCTTTTGGCGGGCTGGGGCGGGGCGGGGCGGGCAGCCCGCTTTGCCACCTCTAAGTGTAATATAAAGGTGCTCTTACTGTTATGTGGCAAGTGTGGGAGGGTCGCAATTCACCGGAGCTTGCCACGTGGTAATTATGCCTGATCCGGATAAAGTATAGACCCAATAGTTAGAGGACAAAGAGGGATCCAAAGGCAGTTGACACAATATTCTCGTTGCTCAGACTACCTTTATGGCGCAGATCAGTTGATAAGTGTCAAAAACATTATGTTTTTAATGTGAAAAATAATTTAAATAATAATTAATATGATTAAAAATATGGTGTTAATTAATAAAATCTTAAAGAATATGAAAATGCCAACAAATAGATAAGATTCTAATTTTTATTGTTGTTTCAGATTGTTTCATACTAGAATAACAAAGTACTGATCTGATGATAACGATGAGAAGATGAGAAGGTAGTTGCAAACTGAGGAATATCCAACAGAAATAAAGAAATAAATGAAAATAAAATAATTGGTTAAGCTTGCCTTACTTCTCGCTTAAGCGAGCAAGTAAGCGAGCAGTGTAGTTAAGCTCGCAATAGCGAGGAGAAAAAAAAATACTCGCTGAGCAGCTCGCTTCAGTGAGCTCCTCAGCGAGCGGACCAAAAATAAAAAGCCCAGTTCTCAGCCTATAAATACAACATGACGAAGCCTTCAGAAAGACACATTCAGAAGATGAAAGAAAGGCGAATACGAAGACGAACTCAGACGCAGAAGGCAGAGGCAGAGGAGAAAGTCTGGAGCTAGATTCCAGAGGAGGAGAATGAGATCAAAGCTTCACCATTAATCGTCTTTAATCAATTTTTATCATGAACTCTGTTTATTTTTCAGCTTCTTTTTATTCTAAATTTATGAACATGTTAGGCTAAGTTTATTTATGTAGTTAGGGTTATGGATCCAATGTGAATCCTATTTGTGGTTTGACTTAGTTTGTTTAATAAATTATTTCAGTATTTATGTTTTACCTTGCATGGATTTCTAAATCCTTGTATGAAGTGATCACTCTTATAGGGATCTGAGGGTTAGGGCTCGTAATAGACATATTGGGGTTTTAGTCCCGACAGGGGTAAAATATCAATTCTTGTATGATCTAGACATAGGCTTGCTTGAGTTGTAGACTTCATAATTCATTGCGTTTAATGCTTATTCTAAGAGGAATTAACTAAGACATTAGGATTCTAAATAGAGTAAAGGGTTAAAGTCATTAAGACATTAAGACACTAAGCCGCAAGGTAAAACTTAAAAACTAAGGAAAGACATAGAGATTTGATAAGGTCCATCGCACATAAGAACCAATATAGATGGGACAGCTCCAACTTGTCACTACTCTAAGGAGATAGACTTGCATTTAGACTTGTTCATCAAGGAATTGCTTGAAGGGCACCAACTATGATAGAAGGGCAGCCATTCTAAATCATTGATAATAAGAGATGCAGCTTACAAAGGACGGCACAGAGCACACTATAAATAAATAGGGACCAATCACAGGTAAATATATGTCTCTCTTAAACAATACACACCTCGCATTGATACTGATTTGAGCGTCGGAGTGTCTTTGTAGTATTGTAGGTACCCACTCCATGCACTTCCAGTGCACCCAAGCTACAACACAAATATTCGGAGTAGGCTTATTCCTGCATAGAACCAGTCTGACTTGCTACAGCTGTGAGGCCCACAATCTTCAACCAACCATCAACCGTGTATGACTTGGCTCATCTTATCTTGGACTGGTCAGATCAATACCTAAATTGATGCGTAATTGGTTGCATTATTTTTAGGGTTTAGTGTTTGTCATTTTAAATGACACAACTTTGTGTCATTTTTAATGAAACTACGTCGTTTTGGTGTGTTTTGTCATTTTTTATAATTTATAAAATTATAAATAAAAAGAAAATGGAGGAAAGAGAATGTAAAACTACACCAAAACGACGTAGTTTCATTAAAAATGACACAAAGTTGTGTCATTTAAAATGACAAACATTTTCCCCTTATTTTTATATATACTTATCCAAGGATATTAATTTCAATTTCGTATTTATTTATTAAAAATATAATTTTCAAATTTTTTAGCCTTTGATTTAATTTGTAATATTTTTTGGAGGGTGATATTCTCACTACTAAAATTTTCTACTACCAACTCACTACCTATCTAATCACCATTGGATCAATATTTTCTTTTTTTTCAAAATCTTTTTAGCATTCTCTCTTTGATTTAATGGTGATTAGATAAGTAGTAAGTTAATAGTAGAAAATTTTGATAGTAAGAATATCCTCCCTCTATTTTTTGTTAGCAGCTGGGGTTTTATTATTACTATTATTTTTTGTTTGATAACGTCCAGTAGGGTTTGGCTTACATGGTCATGTACGTGCTACTTCCGTATTTTACGTTACTGTTTTGAGCCACCATTCCTTCACATTGTAAGCATTTCAAAATTGAATAAAATCCCTGTTAGCATACTAATGAAAAACCAAAGGTACCTTAGTTGACAGCTGAGTTCTCAAGAGATTGTTTGGTGCAGGGATGTTTCTTGGAAAATTTATGGGGGCCGGAGGATAAGTTAAAATTTTTCGGTTAGGGGATTAGTCTCGTCCTTTCTCCGGTTGCGAAGCTTAGTGCACCCACTGTCACAATGAGAGGCTAGCCCAAACGGGCTGTACCCCGAGGGCATGGTGCCCAGAGAAGATTGAATGGTGAAACCTCCTGGCAATGTAGAAAAAAAAAATCCAGCTGAAACATTTTTTTAGAAACCGTGGATATCTTTCATGAATGACAATCATGTTCGAGCCGATAACATTCATATCATGGTGAGGCTAGCTCTCTCAAAGGGAATTTTTTTGCATTCATAAGAACTTAAACCCAAGACCTTACTTAAGCGAAATTCAATCCTTTTGATCCAGCTAAAACCTTTTAGCTGACAATATTGTTTCAACTGTGTAAATTTATGGAGGAGGACTTGCTTGGAAGTTGATAGTTATTTCTACTGACAATAGGTGTATTTTGAATGTCTCTCAATCTTAAATTGATCTTTCTACGAGGTTGATGTTTATCGTTTACTAAAAAAAAATGTTTATCTAAAGTGGAGATAATTTTAACTCTTAGAGCGAATCCTATAATTAAAAAAGAGAGAGAAAAATGAAAAAAATAAGTACACCCAATCATATTTTTGTTGGAAATATATTTATCTCATTCGGTGGAGAAACCTTTTTCGGAGAAAAATGAAAAATGAAGTACACCCAATCATATTTTTGTTGGAAATATATCTATTTAAATAAATAATTACGAAAATATAGCAGTTTCGAAACTATCTACAAATCTATAGCAGTGGCAAAAAAAAGTTAACTTATGAACCATAAAACTTTGATAAGGCCCTAACTTTTGATTCGGGTATCCGATTGAGGTAATTCTTTTTTTGATTCCACATGACTTTTCAAGATCTACGCAATGACATCTCATTTGATATATTTTATCTCTAACAAACACAATTCAAATTTGCAACAATGATAATATAAAGATGGCACCAAAGTAGATTAACCCATCTATAAATAAGGATACTTAATGTCATATTAAAATATATACTTCTGCCAAAGTGTTTGAAAAAAATAGTGTACAAGTTTATTTATTAATTATTAAAATATATACAAATTTATATAATATTCTACCAAGTGTTTAGAATATTTATTTAATTATTTTCTTTATTAATACAGATTTTTCAAATTAACTTTTGAGTTTAAATCACAAATTTAATCTTTATTTTATTTTTCTTATCAAATGAGATGTCATTGCGTAGATCTCGAAAAGTTATATGGAATCAATAAAAGAATTACCTCATTCGGATACCCGAGTCAAAAGTTATACCTTTTCAAAGTTTTACGGTTCATAAGTTAATTTTTTTTTGCCACTGACTGCTATAGATTTATAGATATTTTCGAAACTGCTATGTATTCGTAATTATTTATTAAAATAGTAATATTTTAATTTTTTTGCCCATTCGGGGGAGAAACCTTTTTCTTTATATTGGAATTTGAATAATTTTGAATTATAGGAACTGATACAAGCACAATTAAAAAAAAAAACTTAATATTGGTTTATAGGCAGAGTCATTACGAATTTATGATGAAATTGAAAATTTCGGCATCATAGGATATATTAAATTTTCTTTAACTTCACTGTCATGTGTAAGGAAGAAAGCATCTCAAGGCCAAAGAAAAAGCTCAAAGGGTCAAGATCTTTCGTATCCAAATGTTAATGCAAAAATTATTTGAGCTCATCGCTTGTAATATATTGGATTTAGTGTTTATCTTATAGGAAATAAATTCAATTCTTACAATATAACAGATATTAAACTCTAATATGTTAGTATCTCGAGCGATTTTGGGAGAGAAAATATATTGTCATGAAGTCAAAATAGATCAGCCCGTCCTATGAGGCCCTAATCTATGTGAGTTAGGGTTAAAAAAACCCGTAGAGCTAAATAACCCTTAATAATAAAGATCCACACAAGGCAAAAGCTCTATGGGTTAGGATTAACTTGTGGATAATCCAAATATTTTTTTTGGTCATCTGGATCATCCAACGTTTTAATTTAATAAGTTTTTATTTTTTTTATTGTATTAATACATTAAAAATTATTTTAACAAATAAATATCTAATATTTTCTTAAAATATTTTATACAAATCATAAATTTTTTAAAATTTAACTTCTCAATAAAATAATATTTATATGCAAATATAAAGTGAAAATATTAGCAAAATTTTAATATAAGTCAAAATTTAGTTACTACAATTACTAAATTCATTATTAAAGGATGCAATCAAATGAAGATTTTTCACCACCACCAGTAATAAAGAATATAACAACTCTAGTGAAAAACTAAGAGTGGGGATGAAAAAATAATCTTAATATTGGTATTGATAAATCCTCTTATTATGCTATATATTTGGGGGAAAGATATTATAACAACCAAGTTATATTACTACCAAGTTACATCTAATCAATCTCACTGTTAGATCGATTATATTGATACAACAGTTATATTTATTTCCATCTTTGAATGGTCATGATTTCTCAAATTTAATATTTTATATTTATTTACACCTTTGTATGATTATGATTTCCCATATTTAATGCTTTCACTTTAAATATGAGGAATCATAACCATACAAAGATGTAAATAAATATAACCATTGGATCAACATAATCGATCTAACGGTGAGATTGATTGGTAGTAACATGGTAGTAACACAACTTGGTTGTTACAATATCCTTCCCCATATATTTGAAGGGAAAAATGTGTATCATTTTAAAGGATGTAAAGTTGTGTCATTTTAAGTGAGAGAAAGAGAAAGATAAAGGAGTAGAGAGTGTGGACAAAAAAATATAAAGGTGTAGGCTCTATCTCTTTTTGTAAGAATGAAATGATATAAATTATAGGGCTCATTTTTTCTGCATTTACTGCATATAAGTTATCTGCAGTAAGCCCAATACCATGTCATTTTGGGGCGGAAATCACGGTGTTTTTGTAATTTTAATTTATTTCAGGGTTATAATATTCTTTATATTTATAATTTTTTAAGATTTCAATACCAAAAGAAGTCGTTTTGGGATAAATGCAAATAATTTATCTGCATTAACTGCAGAAATATTTTTCCCTAAATTATATCATATGAAATGACAAACACTTTTTCCATATTTGAAAATTAAACCCTAGAATTTCTTTGATTATTGTCTTTACAAAAATCTTTTATTATTGGGTAATACTTTCTTATGTTGCATAAGAGAAGTATTATCTCCTACTCAAACAATAAATAGGTGAGAGAAAAGATTTAGAGGTGAGAGAAAAAATTTCTTATGGGATACATTTGAAAAATGTAAGTGTAGGAAATAATACTTCTTATATGCAACATAAGAAAAGTAATTCCCTTTATTATTATCTACAAACTTTTATTAATTTGAATAAAATTGATAACGACTCTATTATTTTATTTTTAATTTGGATAGTTGTTCGGTCCCGATTTCGATTGCGACAACATGTTTGCACGGTTATCTCCCTGGTTTTCATCGAACCCTCATGTCTTCCCTGAATTTATCTTCCATCAACATCCCATCCTCTTCGTCTGGGTCAAGATCCTCCCACATCCATCCAATCTTCCTCTCTCTGTACCAAAGTCTATTCATTAGAAAAGGACCCTTCTGCTTTGTACTTCTTTACGTTATTCTCTTTGAGGTTATCTTCCTCCTCTCTCACAAGTGCATGGCTAGCGCCGGTTCAAACGACGAAACCCCAACATAATTAACCACTTAACTCAAACATAATTAACCACTTAACTAATTAATTAATGTTCCTTAAATAATTAAATTAATTTATGTTTTGTTGAAGTTCCTAAATCATAATTTTCTCTTCTGATATTTGCACAGTCCTCTCACAATGCTAATTTGAAAAACATTTTAGGTACATTTTAAGATTTTCGGAAAATTGAATATATATAAATTTTTTATTTTTGAATATTATCGTAAATTAAATATTTTTAAAGATCGTGATTTCAGATAAATAAAAATTTCTTCTTTAATAAAGATGGCTGGTAACATGAAAATTTAGAAGATGTGTTCCATCTGCAGAATTGAAACATCTACAACGGAAAATAAAGAAAGTTCATACTATTCAAATATTGTAAAATAAAATTTTCACTTTTCTTTTTGTTGTTTATTTATTTTATTTAATTTATTTATTTATTTTGGAATGGGATGCCATGACACTCCGCATTACCTGAATATTTAGTAGTGTGTTATTTTAAATGTATTAGCTTTCTGTGAGAACATGAAAGAGAACGAAAATCTGAGTGAGAGAGAGTGCAGGAAAATCCATTGTTATTAATGAATCGTACAAAGCTCTGTATGTATATATAAAGAAGAAATAATGACTGAAATAATGTCTCAGCACCTAACAAGCTGAATATATAGAATGTTGTTGACACTTGACAGCTAACAACCACCAAAGGAAAGGTGTGCAGTATACCCAGTACTACAATACTAACTATACATTTATTACACGGTTATAATTAGGGAACATCGACCAAACTCACGTCCTTTAATAAAAATTTACTAGATTGTCATATTAGGAAATTTTTTTGTCAAAATGGCACGTCATAATCTCATTGGTCTGACAAGTGAGAAAAGATTGGACACGTGTCAGCATCTGAATGGTCAACCATTCTTGCTGGGCTGTCAAGTTAGAATGACAAAATGCTGGCACGTGTCAAAAGTACATGCATTATCTGGATGTCTGTATTTTTGCCACATGTCAGCATTCTGTCATTCTAGCTGGGCAGCCCAACGAGAATGGTTGACCATTCAGACGCTGACACGTGTCCAGTCCATTCTCGCTTGTCAGACCAACAGGATTGTGACATGGCATTTTAACAAAAAAAAAAATTCTCCTTATGTGAGAATCTGATAAATTCGTGTAAAAAGTGATAATATGGTGGTTGTCGCAATAACCAGAAGGTAAGTATAGTAAAAATACACTAGACTACTCAGAGTTGATATATTTCTCTTATATTCACCCCAAACTCGATCACATCTCTAGTACAAGAGGAGTAGATATTTTCTTATTGGGAAAAGTATGTGTTATTTTAAAAGATGTAAAGTTGTGTCATTTTAAGAGAGAGAAAGAGATAGATAAAGGAGGAGAGAGTTGACAAAAAAATAAAGGTGTGGGTCCCACCTCTTTGTGAGAGTTAAAAGATATAAATTGTGTCATTTAAAAGGATAAATATTTTTCTCTTTCTTATTAAAAAAAAATGAAAGGAAATAATCATAAAAGTAATAATATTATAATATGTTATTTTTTATATATAATAAAAAATATATGAAATATTTCTATAATATCAAAAAACAAATATGTTAAATTAGTCCAGAATTGACAAATGTAGATTAGGGGTGTCAAAATGGGTTGAGACGAACACGATATGAATTTTTATTCGTGTCAAAATCTTCAACATGAACATGTAAAGAACTTTGGGATGTACCACCCCAAAAGCTAGCTCAAAGGATGAGAGTGCCCAAGGCCTTATAAAGGCCACATTAGTTGTTCATCCAACCAATGTGAGACTATATATCTCAACACGCTCCCTCACACGAGAGCCCATTGGATTTGAAGAGTGGATAATGCAACAGGCCCAGCCTATCTCTGCTAAGAAATTCCACAAGAGAAAGTGGAGGATGGCGAGACTCTGATACCATATAAAGAACCTTGTGATGCACCACTCGAAAAGCTAGCTCAAAGGGTGGGAGTGCCCAAGGCCTTATAAACTCCACATTAGTTGTTCATCCAACTAATGTGCGACTATATGTCTCAACAGAACACGATAGGAATTTTTTGGTTGACACGACACGATACGAATAACACGTATAATAGGGGTCAAAACGGTAATTGAAAAAAAAAATTAAAAAATTGGTCGAAATTAAAAAAATTAAAAAAATATGGGTCAACACGAATACAAATATATATATCAACACGAACACGAAACAATTTTTTTACGTATTATTTTTTCTAACGTAAACTCAACACGATTTTTTTTTTCGGGTGAACATATTCAGCTTGTATTGACACCCTAATGTAGACCAATTTACATCCAGATTCTTGACAAATATTTATTTTACTTATTTAAATAGATAAATTAACACATGTTTAAAATCAACATATAGTTTAAAATGGGACAAGCAGTATTTCGTCTTAATAATAATTTGATTTGAGTTTCACCTTCCTAGCATTGGTTTGTCCTTTTATATGACTTTCACCGTTTGTTACCCACACGACTATATATACAAGTAGAATACCTCAAATTCATGCATCTCAATAGAACTAGTTAAAGCTTGCTCTCTCGATCTCTGTATCTTTGTAATGGCTGAAATAGCATCTAAAACCCAATTATACTCTTCCGAATCTAAATTGGATGTTGCCTCAGGTTACTTCTATGATTCTTCTTCTCAGCTAGTTGTGGCAGGTCATCATCATGCTTATCCCTATTCAGCTTCTGATGATGAAATACCGACCGTTGATTACTCTCTGCTCTTCTCTGATAACCCTGATCAGCGATTCCTTGCCCTTGAATTCCTGCGCCAAGCATGCCACGAATTTGGCTTCTTCTATGTCAGCTCTTGATCAATTCCTGCTCCGTATTGCATGTTAATATAAAGAAGTTTTAGTGTACATATATATAATGATATATAGCATGTTATATAATGATATACGGGAAAAGTACTTTTACATCTATTTTAGATAAGGTTATCTATAGTTATCTTTTTTCAACTAAGTACGACGGGTCATACTTAGTTATAACAATAAAGTTGCTCTCTTTTTTTCTCTCCTCTCGGCTGACGTGGCGGAGAGAGAAAATGCACTTTTAATGTACGACCTGTCGTACTTAGTTAAAAAAGATAGTTGTAGACACCTTTATTTAAAGTGGCTGGAAAAATATTTTTTCCATTATATATTCATGTTAGAAACATTTTAACAAATTTGATATATATTTTAGTAATTGAATTAATGAATGGATATAACAAATAAATTTGCTTGATGTGCATACAGTTGGTAAACCATACCATCCCAGATAGTGTATTTGATGGTGTTTTGAAGGGGATTTCTGATTTCTTTGATCCAACAACGCGGGATGAGAGAAGGATTTACAGCAAAAAGGGCCCATCCGATAAAATCCGTTGGGGTTTTATCTCCTCAGATATTGAAAATAGGGAATATCTCAAGGTTATTACACACCCCCAATACCATGATCTCTCTGACTCACCAGGTTTCAGGTATTTACATAAATATTTATATATTGTGGTCTCATTTATTAAAATTTTGAAAATATTATATTAATTTATTGTGTTGTTCCATATATTGAATTTTGCTTTTGGTTATTTTCAATCATCAGCAAAATTTTGGAAGAATATTGCAAAGAAATGAGAACCATAGTAATTGGATTAGCAAGGGCAGTGTCAAAAACCTTAGGGCTTGAAGAAAACTACATAGAGGAGGCCTTCAACTTGAAATCAGGGTTTGATTCAACGGCCATGATCCTTTATCCACCAAATTCTATATCCAAAGGAGCTGTTGGTCTTCCTGAACACACTGACCCTGGCTTTGTAATTACACTTGTTCAAGATATAAATGGTGGTCTCCAAATCCTATCTCACAAAGGAAAGTGGATTAATGCTCATATTCCCCATCATGCCATACTCATTCAACTTGGTGATCATCTTGAGGTACTTCTATTCAATATAGTTTCCTTCTATGACGGACACTGACAAGAAACACGACATAACATGCCGACGCGTTAATTTCAAAAAAGTCATATTTTGACACGTTGAGACTATGAAGCACCGACACTTCAAAAATTCTGACGTGTCGTGTCCGACACTTTCCGACACTCTCGGATACTCCGACACTCCCCGACACTTCAATATGCGTTATAAAAATTCAAAAAAAGTTTCAAAGGTTACGTTGCGTTTAGTTTTTAGTTCAAATTATTAGATTCATTGGATTGCGATTACCATTTTATTGAATTTAATATAAATATTTGAGATATATATCTTATATTTTTTTGCAAAACTTATGAATATTATAAGTTTAGATTCATTTTTTTTGTTAAATTATTGAATATTAAATATAATATTACCTACATAAATTAAAAATATGATTTAATATCAAAACGTGTCCTAACGTGTCGAAATCCAATATTTTTTAGAATTAACGTGTCGGAGTGTCATGTCGTATCGTGTCACGTGTCCCGTGTCAGTGTCCGTGCTACATAGCGTTGGGACACGTTGTGATATTAAATAATAATTTTAATATATATAATATAATTTATATTTTATACATATAATAACCTATAATAAGTTATATAACCAATCAAATATTCAAATTTTATAGCATAAATATAAACGAAAATAATTTTTCGTACTTTATTAATTTTACATGTAAATTTCATAACAGAAAAAAATTGATTTATATTTTTTTTTTATTTTTAGTTAATAAAATAAAATTTAGAAGTATAAAAAAAAGTGTCGGATGCGTGTCAGAACGTTGACCGCATGTCGGAAAAAATTGACTGCATGTCGTGTCGGAAAAATTTGTTGGAACGTGTTGGTGTCCGACACACTATTTTGAAAAAAATAGCGTGTCTCTGCTTTGTTGGTTTCCTTCACATGTGATTAACTAATGTATAGTTAATTATTTGAACAATTTTCACCTTCCTCTCGATTTGACATGTTTCTTAACCTTAAATAAATGTAGATCTTAACCAATGGGAAGTATAAGAGTCATGTCCATCGAGTTATTGTTAACAAAAATAAGTTGCAAAGGATCTCCTTGGTCACCCTTCATGGACCTTCATTGGACAAGTTCATCAGCCCGGGCATAGATTTTGTTGATGAAGAACACCCACAGAAATATCGTGGGATGACCTATAAAGAATCATTGGAAGCAGCTGGGGGCGATGAGATCGAGGGGCGATCATCACTTGAGCAACTTAAACTTGTGTGAAGTTTTAATAAAGTAATTATCCCACCCACCCACCCCCAACAAACAACGGAAAGTGACCATTTTATCATGTTTGGACAAAAAAATCATCAGACTGTCACGTCAACGGTAAATTTTCCCAAAATATCACGCAAAGCTACGTAGTGTAGCGAATTATGTATGCAAGTAATTCGCTACACAGTGTAGCGAAATATGCTACGTCAGAACAAAAAATGCCACATGTCAAAATTCTGAGAAATTCGCTACCCTAGCCAAATTCGCTACATAGGGTAGCGAATTTCTCAAAATTTGACATGTGGCATTTTTGGTTCTGACGTGCCATATTTCGCTACACTGTGTGGCGAATTACTTGCATGCATAATTCGCTATACTGCGTAGCGAATTATGCCGCGTGGCATTTTGGCAAAATTTACTGTTGGCGTGACAGTTTGGTAATTTTTTTGTCCAAACGTGACACTTTGGTCACTGTCCCCAACAAACAACACCACGTGAACACACACTTTATGCCATTTATAAGATATACCGGGCTTTAATTACTTGATTTGTAATTTGTAGCAATAATGTGTGAGAAAATTAAAATTTTCTCACTTATGTATTTGGTACTTATCATGTATATCTTTGTTCTATTTACATGATTTCGAATAAATTTTTATCACCTCAACAAAAATTTTTACCAAGAAACTTAAAAAATACACCAACACTAAAAAAAAAAAAAATTTAATATTTAGAGACAGAAAATTTTCTTGTTAAGATGCTGAAATTTTGTTTCTAAAAGATTTAGAGATGAAATCAGAGCTGAGCTCACTCTTGTGTCAGAATATTGTCTCGTTAAAATGTCTTAGACAAAATTTACTTTTTGTCTTTTATTGTCCATTTCTAAAACATAATTTTCTGTTGCTGATTAGTAATCAAAATTTGTCCACAGATGAAATTATTTTGTCTCTTGTATGAAAAAATAACAGAAAAAATTTAAGCAATTATTGCGTTTTACCACATCTATTTATTTTATAAAATATATCGAGCAATATTCTTATTATCAAAATTTTCTACTACCAACTTACTACCTATCTAATCACTATTGGATCAATATTTTCTATTTTTTCAAATACTTTTTAACATTCTCTCTCTTTGACTCATTGGTGATTAGATAGGTGTAAGTTAGTAGTAGAAAATTTTAGTAATAAAAATATCCCTCCTCTAAAATATATACTTTCTAACGCATCTAAACAATAAAAGATCAGTCATTATAGCTATCTAATTAACTATAAAAGATATCAAGATAGTTTGGTAGCATTTAGGAAGTGATTACGATATAAGAGAAACACCATTAATTGCTATGAATTTTGCAATTAGACTTTTCTCTAACTTTTACAAATCACATGGATCTTTTTATGTCAAATTTTTTTTTTTTGGTATAATTTGACGTGACCTTGTCATGTCTTAGATTAGAGTCATTCATTCACATTGCCGTGATCATTAATTAAAGTGATTTTTTATTCCAGGAAAAGACATATATTGCAATTGGACAATTGATATGTGAATAAATGATGGTAATATAAGACGTGACAAGGTCGTGTCAAATTTTGACATGAGGGAACTATGTCTTGTCAAATTTAAATATTAGCCCAAATGCAAAATACATATTTTTTTAAAATAAATTCTTCAAAAAAAAAAAATTGTATAATTTTATTTTACAGGATATTAACAAAGACTCTTAATAACCTAAGCAAGCCCATACTATAAATCGCGTGATGCCCATGCACGATATCATATCTCCTAGTCTCATGCACAATATCCCCCCACACGTACATATTCAAGAACAGTGGCATTGTTGCCCCCATCGTACTCCACTGCACCACCTGCATCGAAATCGTGTCCTAATAAGTCCATCTATACCGGAGTCGTCATCACCCATCACTATGACTTTTCCGCAAACACGGGACCTCAGCTCACCATGTATATAGCCGAGGTTATAGTAGAAGATCCGCATCATAACCTCTAAATGAGGGAAGGACATCTCAGCCAATGCTCTCAAATGTGATGCCTCCAACAATGCAACTAAGTCAAATCTCTCTGCCATAAAGAATGAAGAATCCAATGACCTCGGCTCAGTAATGGGTCTTCTAACAAGATTAGCCATAAATCGTGCATGGTTCGCGGCATCATCATCAAACAAGTACCCATATGGGAGATCTACAGGCAGATGCTCAGGCTCAGGCTCATGCGTTGTTGAAGAAGAAGGACAATCCATCCATTGCTTGGTTCGTCTTTCGGATTGGGATGAGACTCTCATCGAACCTCATCTGGGCCCCATGATAACAATAGAAACCTACAAACAAACATGAAAACTCATCAACGACACAAAAAACAAACAATAAAAAAAAGGATTGAAATTCAAAAAAAAAAACAAAAAAAAAAACCTATGAAACCTATACCCTAAACAATCTAAATCATCAAAAACTACCCTAAACAACAATGAAACAGAAGAATCAAAGCACAAATTCATGCCAACCGAACCAAAGAAAAATTAGGGTTCACAAATCCAAAAAATAAGAAAAATTGAAAAAAAGAAGAGAAAACATACCAATGAGGGAGAGGAATGAGTGAATGATCTTGTTGTGAGAACCCATTACACGATTTCAACAAGAATCCAAGCAAAAATATGAAATGGGAGCTTAGGGTTTGCCTTAATCGATTATATGTTCATTTATGTGAAATGGGGTTTTTTTAAAACATCTCATGCTTGATGTAATTGATTACAATACGTTACATAATCGATTACATCATGTGGTAAACGGTCACTATTTTACATTTTGTAATCAATTACAAGATGTCATGTAATCGATTACATCACGGGTCAACGATCAATGCTGGTTTTAAACATGTAAGCGATTATGTACTTGTTGTAATCGATTAAATGAGGGCAAAAGGGTGAAATGGTTTGAACTAGGGGCAAAATGGTTATTTGATAATTAATATAGGGCATAGTGGTCAAAACCCCGTAAGAGAATATCTTTACAATTACGTTGTGAGGTTAGAAAAATATGAAGGATAATAATATCAAAGAGGTAGAAGTTAGAAAACTAACTATCGGTCTCAAATGACTCAAGATGGGGTTGAATTAAGTTATCTAAATTTAATTAATTTAAATCAAAGCTAAATTCTCACTAATAATTTTGACCAATAAAGAAAATAACAAAGAGATAACACTAGTAATTATGTGGGAAAAATTCCAAAAGGAGAAAAAAATTCACGACCCTAATCGAGATAACTTTAACCAACTGGGAGACAAATCCACTATTGTGAGTCACACTTTTCTGCGAGCGAACCAGCGAGCAAGCGGGGAGCAAGAAATAATTTTTATTAATTCTTTATTTTCTTGATCTTGATCTTTGCAACTACCTTTGCCCATCAGAATTGGTGATTTGTTACTTTAAGCCTGAAACATTATGAGAAGAGATCAAAATCTTATCTAGTTGTTGGATTCTTCATATCTTTTGAATTTATTAATTAACACTATATTCTTAATCATATGAATCATTATTTAAATTAAATTTGATATTAAAAACATAGTGTCTTTGACACTTACCAAAGCTCTGATAGCATGTAAATAACCATTTCAATCCAATACTTTAAGGTGTTGCGTGAGAGCCTTTTTAATGGTTTTATATTATTCTCTAACAACCTCTTGTTTTATTAGAATCATTATGGGTAATGGTGCTTTACTCTAAAAAATAGGTAATTCTGCTCTTCATCTGCCTTCCAGATCCTTCACTTAAAAATGTTCTGATTGTCCTGTGATCACCAAAGATCTTTGAGTTAAATAAATCATTTCTGATAATGGTTGTAGTATGAGCTTTTTGCATTTGGTTTTTATGTCAAGGATCCAAAGACAAATCAAGTTCTCTTAGCGTATGGCCAGTTCTACTCTCTTCCTGTAGCAGGAGATGTGAGTTGGTGTATACCAGTTTAATGTTTGATCAATTTTGACATCGTTTTGAGGGAATACATGAATGCTCAATATTGTTGCATTAGACAGTGGTGAAGCCGATGCTGTGAAATCATAATATAGTTATGCCGTTATTCCCCATAGTGAATATTTACCAATTTTAACTTCCTGTCAGTTTTTCACTGCTTTATTTTGGATACAAATTCCACAGTACCTCCTTTTCTGCTCCTCCATTATTTTCTCTGCTGTAGTAGGCGAGCTTATATTACAAGGTGTACAAGAATTAATGAATTTGCTCTTGCCTTGCTATTAATGATAACATCCTGAGAATCATTGCCAACCTCCCAATTGCACTGAAATTGCTTTTGGACACTTGCAAAATTCAGAACCCAGTTAATTTCCAATGGCCTTAGCCTTAAAAAGCATCTTTTAGTGGCCGAGTTTTTGACCATTATAGCCTTTTTTTAATAATTAATTACCAAATTGACCCCATTTATAAATTATTTCAAAAATTTAACATATTCAGAAAACATAACACCAATCTGTCCATGTTTGACTGTTGACCATGAAGTCTACTCGGGTACACCCCTCTCTACACGGGTATATTTTGAAATTTTTTACCTACTTGAGTATACCCCTCCCTACCCGGGTATATTTTGAAAATTCTGGAAAAGTGTTTGAATTATTTACCCGGGTAGGGAGGGGTGTACCCGGGTAAATAATCAAGCTTTATAGGATAAACACATTGGCAACTTTCACTGCCTCGTTTCTAACACCATGTCTTATTTACAACAATCTGGCAGAATAACATAACCAAACTATATCATCAAAAGCAGCAATTTACAACATCATATTCCAATCAACAAAAAAAAAAGTGTGATGACTTATTGAAATCAACAGGGGACATGGTGGTTGAGGCATAGCAGAAGGAATTGCATCAGCGATAGAATGAAAAGGTACGATATTTTTGAAGCCGGAAGTTGGAGGTTCTAATTCGTTCCTACTTTTGGTGAATGGTATGGATAAATGTGAAATGGTAGATAACGAAGGAGCTTCCGGTGTTTTATCATATATACCAGAATCAACCATAAACACCATAAAAGATAATAATATAACCAACCTTCTGAGCAAATAGTGTACTCATATTAATCTCCAACAATGATTTAAAGCCCCTCCCAACATTTTTCTTATCTCGAATGTTCATGATCATGAAGGTGCTTTAATAATATATGCAGATGAGGGTCCATCAAATAACAACAGGAATGGCCAAATGAATATGGGGCATATGCAATTACCTCTAGTTGGTGGAGAAGCTGAAGGCTTTTGGACATTGGAACAACAACAGTTGGTTTAGTTCAAATGTTTCTTGGGATCCTGTTGTATTATTGAGACCTACCCGGGTACACCCCTCCGTACCCGGGTAAATAATTCAAGCAATTCCCAGAAGCCAAGAACTATACCCGAGTACACCCCTCCCTACCCGGGTAGACATAAAATTTCAAAAAATACCTGGGTAGGGAGGGGTGTCCCGGGTAGACTTGGTGGTCAACGGTCAAACATGGGCAGATTGGTGTTATTTTTTTTTAGGGGGTTAAATTTTTGAAATAGTTTATAATGAAGGTCAATTTGGTAATTAATTATTAATAAAAGGTTATAAGGGTCAAAAAGCCTTTAGTGGCCACTGTGTTGGAGATGGAACGAACGAACAAAACAAGTATAATAGAAGAAGAACTTTTATTGTATAAAAATTTCAATCAAGAACAAAATATTACAACACTAATCTCTTTTTATGTTTCTCACAAATCTCTTTTATTTTTCTCTCACAAGTGTTTCTACACTTACTTTTCTCATACTCTTACAGCCTTTTTTTTTTCACTCCTACATCAAAATGCCTAACATACAACACACGCATATATGTATATGGAAGATTTCAACTTGAACTTGGCTACCTATTACAACTACTACTCCCCACCTTTGACTATTCTTGCAATTTTGTAGTCTTTAAATTAAATTTTACTACTTATAACAATCACACACTACCTACAACTCATAGTGATAGGATAAGATTTTCAACTCATCATGGGTTGACAATGTATAGAATTTTTCGGCTCCACCATCTGAAAAATAAAAAGAAAAAAGACAAAAAGAAAAAGGTGACACAATTATCGAAGGGTGTGTAGGAGAGAAAAATTTCTTTGGTGCTACGGATGCACTGTGAATTCAGTGCATCTTCCACTCATATTATGACACGTGTCTAAAATACGTTTCACAATATAAGTGGAAGATGTACCGAGTTTTCAGTGCATCTGTAATACTGAAGATATTCTCAGCTGGGAAATTTATTTGGTGCTACGGATGCACCGTAAATTCGGTGCATCTTCCACTCATATTATGACACGTGTCTTATTTTAGTCAAATCAATAATAAATAATGTATTTTAAAATTAGGATAGAGGGTGATTTGATATAAAGTAAAATACCTGTCACAATATAAGTGGAAGATGTACCGAATTTTGGGTGCATATGTAATACTGAAAATATTCTCAGCTGGGAAATTTCTTTGGTGCTACGGATGCACTGTAAATTCGGTGCATCATCCATTCATATTATGACACGTATCTTATTTTAGTCAAATTAATAATAAATAATGTATTTTAAAATTAGGAAAGAGAATGATTTGATATAAAGTAAAATACGTGTCACAATATAAATAAAAAATATACTGAATTTTCGATGCATGTGTAATACCGAAGATATTTTCTTTGAGCTAAAGCACAATGGAGAACAAAGTAACATGGTTAATGATTTAAAAAGAAAATTGTTTCGCGGTGCAGGCCCACTATGCCCTCCGTACCCAAACCAAGAAAAGAAAATTGTTTCCTTCCACTAATATTTAAATATAATTTGTTGGGTGGACTTCTTCTTGTTCACTGAATTTAATCATTTAAATTGGTTAACAGAACCAAAATTAGTGACATAATGAAAAGAAAAATTGATCCTTATAAATTTTAAAAAAATGTGAGGATAAATTTTAAAAAACTTTATTGAGAATATGCAAATAATTTAATTGCATCCAACAATAATTTGAATCTCACTTGCGGAAGTTTCCATTTCCTTTATTTGACTATCACCTAACAATAGTTTGTCCTTTTTAAACTAGCTATGTATGGATTACGTATTTGTCACACTTCATGGACCTTGTTTGGACAAATTCATCAGCCCGAGCATAGATTTTGTTGATGAAGAACACCCACCGGGATATTAGAGGTGGCAAAATGCATCAGCTTGCTCCAACAGGCCCCTCCCCCTGCCGTCAATTTGTCAAAGATGGATTGGTCCACCTTGCTCCGTATTTTGATAAGAGTTGAAAATTTCAACTCATCCCATTTGTGGTGGGTTTGCGGGTCAACCCGCCTAAAAAAAATAATTAAAAATTAAAAAAAAATTATATTTTATTCATTTTATAATATTTCTTATTTTCATTTCACAATCCCTTTAGAGTTTTTTTCCAATTTCAGACCTGAATTTATACTAATATTTAGTCAAGTATTTTTTAAAAACTTATTTTTGCCTCAATGTATGGATAACCTTTGTAATAAATAAAAAAATTTCTTCTTTATTTTTTCAAGGAGAGTACTAAGTTAAAACAAAATTCATATCACAAAAGCTTAGTGACAAATAAAATACTACCCATCAGTAAAAAAACTAACCCGCGGGCCAACCCACCGCAAACCCGTTTTGGCCCACAACTAAGCAGGGCGGGTTGAGGTGGGTTGGTGGGTTGAAAAATATAACCCAACCTGCCCCATTTTGGAGGGTTGACCCGTCGGGTTCAACCCAAATTGCTATCTTTAGGGATATCATGGGATGACCTATAAAGAATCCTTGGAAGCAAATGGAGGTGCTATGATCTATATCCATTTATCATCCCCGCCCACCAAACAGGGCGGGCTGGGTTGAGTTTTTCAACCCACCAGCCCGCCAAACCCGCCAGCCCGCCGGGCTCGGCCCGCCAAGCCCATTTTTTTTTTAGGTTACCCAATTGTTATGTAACTTCGTGCCTTAGATTTCTCTACATGCAAGTGGCTTTTTCGAATTGTTGTGGACTGCTCATACAACACTTTGTTACTTGTTTTGTTATTCTGTTTTACCTTGATATGATTTTAATTTTTATTATTATTTCTGGATTGAAAGATGCATATTTATATGTGGATTATTAAACACTGATTTTCTTGGTTTCATAAGCACATTAGGATTTTATACAGATTTTTATATGCTTTTATGCAAAAAAAAAAATTATATGTTTTTATGCATAATTTAATTTTTTGTATATTATTTTTATATTATTTTTTTATTTTAGGGAGTAATAGCCAACCCACTCATAAAACGGGCCGGGTTGCTCAATTCAACCCATTTTGTCAAAATGGGCCGGGGCGGGCCAACCCATTTTAGGCGGGCCAATGGCGGGGCAGGTCGGGTCGGGGCAAGCTGGCCCGTATTGCCAGCCCTAGATCTATATCCATTTATCACTCAAGAAAGTAGGGGGTGTTCGCGATTTGGATTGGATCGGTTCTGAAGCAAAAATCATTTGATCTAATCCACGCGGTTTGATCATTTAAAGTCATTCGGTTTAGATTTTTTTTCAAATTCGGTTCAATCAAATCCAATTTAATTTGGTTTGGATTGGATCATTTTTTGGTTTTACAAAAAGCCTAAAAATTCAGTCATATAAACCACTAATTATATCAAATGAAACCATACAAAATTACAAACAACTAAAAAATTCAAGTCTTCAAACTAAAACAAGGTAGTTTGCTATCAATAACATCTAAGAATCCAAGTCTACGAAACAATAAGATTCTAAGTCACCATCTTTCTCTTCCACATTTCACTCTTTCATCTTGCTCAATGCTCATTTTGTGGTCTAAAACAACAAGTAAGACAACAACTTTCATGAAAATAATGAATAATTGAAATTATATAATAGCAACTTACATAATCAACTTTTAAACAGAATCCTCACCGGAATCATCATCAACTTTTATATTTGGAGAAATCTCTAAAATAATTGTAATAAAATATTGTTAGTAACTTAATAATTAGAAAAATAAATTTTTTTATATAAAATTAAAAAATTATACAAGTAGAATAAAATAAATTACCTATCTCTATCTTTACAAGAAGTTCTTCTACATCATTAGAAAAAGGAGTGGACCGAAACCGATTTTATGCACAAATTAATGAATCAACTATCTTTGGAGTAAGAGAACTCCTGTAGTTGTTAAGAACTCTACCCCCAATGTTGAAGACAGATTCTGAAACAATTGTAGATATTGGCATAGCCAATACATCTTTAGCTATTAGACTAAGAGTAGGATATTTGCTAGAATTCACCTTCCACCTATTCAAAATATCAAAATTTTGAGTTCCTTTCTCTAGTGGCTCTGTGAGATACATATCCACCTCATTTTTTTTCAAGCACTCACTCACAATTATGTCCTTCTCAAATTCACTAGCAAATGAAGAGTTATCAGATGCTACCAAATTAGTGTCTTCTATTTCATGATAATCTTTGGTGGAATTTCAAAAATAATAAATACATAATACATTGGATTTGTTTGGATTAGATCAATTTTCACCAATCAAACCGACATCCGATCCAATCCAATTTTGATTCAGTCACCGCGATTTGAATCAGTTGATGAACACTCTTACAAAAAAAACTAAACTCGTGTGAAGTTTTAATTAAGTGATATAGATTATCTCTCTTGTGCACCCACGTTATATTATGCATAAGATGTTGAGCTTTACTTTGATTTGTAGCAAAAATGTATAAGAAAATTAGATTTTTCTCACTTAAAATTTTGGTGCTTATTATCCATATCTCTCTTCTACTATCCTTTGCCTAGAATTTAATGCTTGGTTTTTTTCAATTAATTTATATCAACTTTTCATTGACCCACACAATTTTAATTATGATAGTTCAAAAAGGCCGACAATAGAATCTTACACTTAATCTTGATCATTGATCCATTTATATTCAATGACTCGCATAATTAAAAAATTACAGCTATTAGATATACATAGAATCAACGAATGATAAACTCATAGTTTATCATGTTTTAAGGGCTAAAATTACATGTATTGTCTAGTCAAAAGCATGATAACATAAAATTAATTGAGTAAAAAGCATAGAGTTAGGTTAATTGAACTTATTTGTGTTCCTTATCTTTAGGAACTTGAGAATAGGATCAAGCCTATGGTAGTGCTATTACAGTGACAGATTGAGTGATCTAGCCCCAAATGTAACACCATGTGTTAACCCGGTTTGTTAACATGTCATCGTATTAAGCCACGCTTGATTAAAAATGCGGAATAACTTTTTCTTTAATTCAATTATGATGTCATTAATAATTAGCCAAGTTGATTACTTAATCAATTATCGTAAAATATCGCCTGTATGTAAATTGTAAAGGATAACTAACTGAAATACCTCAATATATAAATAAGTGAGTATCTAAAGTCACGGATCTACAACACGTAGTCCGGACAATATCCTGATACATTATTACAACTTCAAATAAAGCAAGACATAACCAAGTCTAAGTGGCATGGACAAACCCCATGCTCACCAAATAAGGCCACAAATGCCCAACGGCAGTCTCAGCAGCAACAATAGTATAATAAATGAAGCTAAAAGCAACAGTCATATCCAGCTTCCAACATATCAACATATAACAACAATATCTAACTCAGCTCTGGCCTCCTGCCACCTGAGGTCTTAACCCCTGGTTACCTAAACCTGAAATAAGCGTCCCCAAACTTGGGGTGAGATCTCTAAACAAGAAATCTCAGTAAGACAAGGGGTCCTCAAGGATCTTCCACCCCAAGCTCACTTACATGTGCAATATAAGTTCCAAAAGATGTTTATCAATATAAGTTCCAAAACTATGCAGTACAACGGATGTTCATGCCATGTGTGTTATCACTATTCTACTGGCCAGAGAAATGCAGGAATACGTCTATTACCTACACTTAGTACAAGGAACATCGCTTGCACCTCACCCACAGCCTCACCATCTTGTATGTACCACATACTCAGGCTTACCGTATAGGTGGAACACCACATGCATATCATAAAGACACATTGCATAAAACATCTCAACAGAATTTCCAAGTATAAAAGCATGTAAAACACAACATGCATATAACCATCCCCCCATGGGACATGGTGGAACCAACAATGGCAAAGCTGAGGACACGAAAGCTTACCTTACAAGCTCATAATCCTATGCCAAGAGTCCACACAGCTCAAGTCAAACACACAGTAGAATCACAATATGTTTTGGACCAGCAATCGTATCAATAACCAAAGCTCATACGTATAAACACAAAGACTACGTTTTCGTTTTACGGTTTATGTCTTAAGGCTTCACACAAAGTCACAAGACCTTAACCACTTAGGTTCTGACTTAAATAATTAATTCCAGAAGTATCACTTCATCAAACTAGAGTCCACAAACCCATACAAGACCTCTGTATGAACAGTACCTTACGGTTCATCGAAAACCCAGAATATCCGGATATATGTCGGGGGCATATCCGGATATCCCATATCCGGATATCCAGAACCCCATATCCGGATATCAATATCCAGATATTTCCAATCCAATATCCGGATATTTCGCGACAGAATGCAGATTCTGCATTTCGCGAAATATCAAACCAAGGATCCAACTTTTTACCCATTAAGACGTGAAAGCATGCATCTTTACTTTGTTCTAAGTTCATATATCAGTTGGTTACTTGTTTAACTCATTAACATGCCAAGATACCATCTTTAAAGCACTAAAACTCAAGATTAAGTGAGGGACTTATCCAAGGCTCTCAAAACAGAGCAAGAAGTGCTCTTTGCCCAAAATGAAAATGACACCCAAGCTATGACCACAAGAAAGCTTCTTGGAGCACTAAGCACCAAGAAGATGATGCCACAAGCACAACACCAACAACTCAGCCCACAAAACAGACCTCACACAGCCTCTACACTCAGAAATGGCTACCTCTCACCCTCACCATGCTACTCTCAAGTGTTTACAATGAGTACTAGAGAAGGATCAACGAGAAAAGTGACAACTTGGCTCAAGAATGGAGAAGAACCCAATGGAACAGTGTTTGAGGAGCTGGTCAGCCACACTCCCACGTAGAAAATAACAAGAATCTAGGGTTTTGTGCCCAACTATTGTATTTATAGTGGTATACAACTTAATCACACAGTATTATCATTAATTGCTATGCTTAGCATTTTAATCCCAAACTTTGGAATCTTAACCTAATCATTTTTCTAAGATTTTTCATATTTTTATTTTATCTTTCGGAGCACCTTTTCGGTACGCGCTTTTCCATAGCCAGTATCAGTTCTGGCACCAGTTCTCATTATTTTGACCTGAAACTCGTTTTACTAGTCCTACATAATATTCTAGTAATTATCATGTACTTATTATAACTTTCCTCCCTTCACCGGTACGCATTTATACCGGGAAGCAGAACCGGTATCTGCGCTTTTCGTCAGAAAATGACTTCAGCATTATTACTCACTTACTATAATTATTAGAGCCTCATAATAATTATTAGGGTCAATTATGGAATTATTTCCTAATTTTCCTATTTATTTAATTAGTTACCTTAATTAGTGGTGCAGGTTCTTACATTCACCCCACATTTTATCAAACGAGTTTTCTATCCATTTATGTTCCCGGGAATAGAAATTAAAAAAAAAAAAATTTGACTCCGGAAAGATTCTCATGCACACCCTTCTTCTACCAACCTAAAGTTTGGATACTAAATCCCTTCATGTTGTGGCAACATTGTCATGCTGACTTGCCCAATTTTCAAGTATATATATATATATATATATATATATATATATAATCTGTTATATGTTTGAGCTCAAGCATTCAAAAATTGGATAAGTACAAAAGAGAGCTATGTAACATAAATAGGTGGACTATTTGTTTAAATTTAATCTAATGTAAGAAAATTATAAGCTAAGAAAACCATGGACAAGAATTAGAGTTTCAAAATTTTTCAAAAACAATATAATATAGAAAGCTAAGAAAGCCATTTTTTGATATTGTTGAAATGTATTCCCGCTATAACATGTCAAAATATATTTGATGCTATATGAGATATATATAAGAAAAATTGATATTCTCTAACTCATATACAAGAATTAGAGATATTATCCATTAGTTGAAGAATGGAAGGGAATGGAAAATATTTGAATTCATAAAATAATTGTATGAGTGTTACCCGATCTGAAACTTGTATTTTATGGACGTTTGGAAAATTGAATGAAAATTTATTTAAAAATGATGATGTTATTAGGGACACATGTCCATGATATAACATCTCGCATTTCTAAAACATGTATTTATATATTAAATGTGGATTAAAGGGTAGGATTAGTGAAAATCCTGAAATTAATGTTAAAATACAAAGGAAGGGTAAAATGGTAATTAGCCAAACACGTAACCCTAGGAAAGTAAAATCGCGTATGAAGTCTCAAATGAGAAAACTAACTTTGGAAATGGATTCAGAACGAAAAATTGAGTGGTTAGGCAAGTTTCTGGAAGAAATTTGATGAATAGTATTTTTACCGGGTAAAAATACCGTGGTACAGTTGCACCGTAAAGCGTGCCAAATGAATTTTGAGCCCTAGGTTTAGATATAAGTTATAAATGGTACATAGGAATAAGAAATATGATTTCTAGTGAATTGGATAGGGCATAATAGCTTAAAATTGTGATTTCTCCAAACCACCAGAAAACTCCGGATTCATTTGATCAAGGGCAATTAAAGGACAATGGTTAATGTTAAAAATTAGATTTTATAAATAGTTTAAGGAATTATGGACGTTTAGTGGAATAGGTGGGAGATTTGAATTAGTTTGAAATCGTGTGAGGTGCCGATGGGGCCCACCTCACTTAAGTGACTTAAGGCACATGTCCCCCATCACTATTCACTCATCCCTTTCCCTCCTCTCTCTCCAAAACCCGCACCCCCTACCATGGAAGACCAAGTTTTCTTCCAAAACTTCATATTCTCATAACTCACTCAATACTCACTCGAATCCAACAAAGTTTTTCACCAAAGTTGAAGGAAATCATCTTCCAAACACAACCATGGTAGTCTTGAGTCTTGAAACTCACCAAATTGGGAGAAAATTCACATATTCAGTCGCGGTTCTTGGAGGAATTTTGAGTTTTTTGAGTTGTGTGTTCAAGTCATTGCTTGTGTATCACTTGGAAGAGTCCTAGGCCAAGCTTGTGAGTAAGTCTCAACATATTTGATTGGTTGAATTAGTTGATTCAAATTCATGAACCCTAGAGCTAAATTGTGTGATTGATGTAGTTAGAGAGCTCAAATTGAAATTGTGTATTAGATAAAAGTGGATTAGAATGATATTTTAGAGTGATAGAAACAATAAAAATTATTGATAAAATAATTGTATAACTTAGGAAAATTTGTTGTAGGAATTCAACACTTTATGAAATGACTATGTGGTATGATTGTTTAATTGAGTTGTGGAGTGTTTGTATGAGTTAATTATAGGATTGTAATGTGTGTGGAAGTGTTAAATTGGATTGAATACCTTTAGGTTGGTAGCTTGAACATTTCGGGCATTTGAGAACATGTGTGGTTTGATGTTGTAAAAATTGTATAATTGTCATTGTGTGGTTGTGTATAGTATTTAAATGAGTTGTACGTTGGTTGGATGTATAAGGTTTGGGGTTGGAACCCTTGGATAGACATAAGTGTATGAATTGGCCTAGAAGAGGATAATTGGAAAAATGGTGTTGTGATGGAGTGAGATGGAAAATGAGGCTTGAAATGGTGTTGTGGTAACTTTAGAATTCTAATGGTAAATTAAAATAAAATTAAGAAAATTGTTTGGGTAATCTTGGCCTTAGTGGCCGAAGCTATGCATGTGGGAGGGGATTTCTGGTGCTTTGTAATCTTGATGATGGCACCTTGTGTTGATGATCCTTGTGTGATCATTGTAGGTTGCCTCCCACGGAAATGAACTTGGAGCTTTGGGCTTGGTGGGCTGCCTTTGGTCCTTGACCAAAGGGATTTTGGTAACTAAATATGAATATGTTCATGAATTCTTTAATAATCATGTATATGTAGTGGTGAATGGAAATTGAAAAGGGAATGTCCTATGTGTAGGCATTTCTTGTGGTACCAAGCTCAGTGATGTATTGAATTGGAGCTGTAATCCCTTGGTACTGGGGTTTGATCCCCGTGTGTGCTCCACCATGCTTCTTGAAGGTAGTGGTTGGAGGTGTATATATGTTGAGAGTATAGTATAACATGATCATGTATATTTGTACGTATAGTGGTACATAGGGTGTACCGTGTCTCTGGCCAGTAGAATGTTGCCTTCGGGCGTTACAGAATTCCACTGGATAAGTCTTCATGAGGGAGTTCCAGTTGACCTGGGGTCGTGATGTGTCATCCATAGAGGAGCACACGAGGAAGTCTCGGGTGTATATGGATGGAGGGTGCCTTGGTTAATGTTCTAGGAACACTTCCTTGGATTGGAACCCATAGGCTATATGTCGAGGCCAGTAGGCTGGATGTTGCGTGGTTTTGGCATTGACCATTCCATCTTCATCGTATTTTATTCCCTATGCTTCCCTACTTCACTAAATCCCTTACTTTATCCCGTTTTGAATGTTATATTATATTATTGATATGCATCAAAGTGAGTCATTGGGCGGAGTTATCTCCAGAACCTGTGGGTTACTGAGATATATTCGTATATCTCACCATATTTTGGGAACTTTATTTCAGGTAGTGGCAGTAGTACTGGAGCGGCGGACAAGAGGCCCGTAAGATGAGCATGGTTGCTGGAGTTTATTTTGCATTTTGTGGCCATTGAGCCTAGGCTAGACTTAGGGCATGAACACTGTATGTGGAGTTAGGATTATGCATTTTATCATCGATGTTCATGCCATATTTTATCTAAGTTTAGCTTATGTTTTACCGTGTTTTAATTTGGAGATTTATTTGTATTATGCCTCGTTGGAGGAATGTAAATTGTAATTTGTAACATGGAGACCTTATGTAATATTGAAGCATGTATATGATGAAAGGGAAATATGCCTATTCTAAGATTTGATTTATGTTTTGTGTCAAAGGAATGCATGAAAAGGAATTAATGTGATTGAAATGGTTTAAGATTTGATAATGCAATTATTCAATTGTAAAGTAAGCTAATTGATATAAATTGTGAAGGGTTGTAAGAGCACCAAGGCATTGCTGGTCCTTGAGTGTCACCCATGCTTATTAGGTACCATTTGAGGTTAAATAACACATTTTTAAAAGTGGGATATGTTGGAAAAACAAAGGAGACTCTGGCGAAATTTCTATAAATTGACAGATTTTGAGTGAACTTTGAGAGAGCATATCTCCCTCCACAAAGGTCCAATAAGGACGTTCCATACACTATTTTAAAGCTTGAGATATCAACTACCTGTGTCAAATTTTGAGAACCATAGGAGTAGCATGAAGCCTTGTAGAAGCCAGAGAGCACAGACGGCTCAAAACTCCCCTGCACATGGGGATGTCACTAGCTGTTTTTGAGAAAATTATTCCCGCTTAGTTTCTTGGTCAAATTAGGTGTATGATATTTAAAATTAAATCTTGAGGTGTCTAGTTTACTGTATAAAAATTTGAGAGAAATTGGTGGAGTGGATTTTCCAGAATCGTTGAGAGAGTGAGGGCTGTTTGGGGCCCTGTTTGAGGTTGGCTGGCAGATTTGCTTGTCCAGCTTCAAACGGTGATAACCGGAGCAAACGAGAACTTTATGACTCTTGTGATAGCTTATTAGAAAGATAATTAAGTCTAGAATAACGTACTAAAAGATGAGAGGTTCGCGGCATGTGGATTTTCCGCAGTAACCAGAATACCGAACCATGTTTGGATAGGTAAAAATCTTAAAAGTGGGATTTAAGCTAAGTAGGTTTATGAGAACCCGTTAGTGTCTTGAGAGAAGTATTATATGATATCTAGGGATTTTGTATTATTATTCCGCAATGAGTTTTCAGTTACAGTCACAGTTTTTATTTATTACGCTTATCATTGTTTTAAATGTTCGAGTAATAAAAAGGAAAAAATTTATTCGCATTTCTATAAATGAATTGTTGTGATTGTAACTGCGCTTAGTATCATAATCAATGTTAACAATACCGGTGTACAACGGAATGTTACACATGAGGATGTGAAAATTTTGATAAATTTTGGAAGAAGTATAATATATTATTGGCTTTTGGAGTTAGTGTTTATATGTGTTTGAAACTTGAGTTTTTAGACTTCAGCTTATGAAAAAGTTTGAGAAGCTTTATTGAGCGAATATCCAAGTATTTTTTTTATTTTTTTATACATTGCAAGTAAAATTTTAATACACTCATTTATTCGTTGGTCAATTAATGAAATAATTATGTTAAGAGTGTTAGTCCCACATTGTGTGTGTCTCATAGTGTTAGTCCCACATTGTGTGTGTCTCATTGTATTCTTCAATTGGTTTGCTATATAATAGAACCAATGTTGTGTAGTTTAACACAACAAGGATTACTATCAATTCCTCTTGTATCTTGATATTTAACATGGTATCAAAGCCTAACAAGAGGAATCTTAATCCGCTTAACTTAGTTCTCTTTTCCATAATTTCTATATGGTTATAGAGAGATATCACCCTCCTTGAGGGATTCTCGTTGTTATTTCTTTTTCGGGTTTTTCTTAGTATGCTCTGTGACTGCAGCTTAGACTGATCTGTCACATCAGAAAAGAATGATCCTTGGGAAGCTGTTGGGTTGACCGCCATTGATCGACCACCGTTGACTACCGTCTCCGTTGACTTTTTTGATGACTTTCTGGCGACTTTTCTGACGACCCACTAGCGTCTCCGACGACCCACCGCCGTCTCCGGCGACTTTTCCGATTATGTGAAAAAAAAATTTAATCTTCTTTCTTCCCAAGATGGACTATTTATTCTATTCATCGTCCTCTTGAGGGGGAACACCTTCCATGTTGCTGATGGTCATTCCAGCACAGTTGTCTTTGCCGATGATAATTCCGGCTCCGAAGTTCCTCTTGAGGGGGAGCACTTTCCATGTTGCTGATGGTCATTCCAGCACAATTGTCTTTGCCGATGATAATTCCGGCTCCGAAGTTCCTCTTGAGGGGGAGCACTTTCCATGTTGCTGATGGTCATTCCAGCACAGTTGTCTTTGCCGATGATAATTCCGGCTCCGAAGTTCCTCTTGAGGGGGAGCACTTTCCATGTTGCTGATGGTCATTCCAGCACAGTTGTCTTTGCCGATGATAATTCCGGCTCCGAAGTTCCTCTTGAGGGGGAGCACTTTCCATGTTGCTGATGGTCATTCCAGCACAGTTGTCTTTGCCGATGATAATTCCGGCTCCGAAGTTCCTCTTGAGGGGGAGCACCATCCATGTTGCTGATGGTCATTCCAGCATTGTTGTCTTTGCCGATGATAATTCTGGCATCTTCCATACCGTCGTCCATGTTGCTGATGGTCATTCCAGCACAGATGTCTTTGCCGATGATCATTCCGGCATCTTCCATGTTGATGTTCATTCCGACGCCATTTTTAGCACATTGTTGATTTTTGGTTTCTCATATAGGAGATTTATTTTGATGTTATGTTACTTGGTCATTTCATTTTGTTGATGTAGCACTGTTGCTTTTGGTTCCTAATAGGAGTATTATTTATGTATCAAGCTTGTAGCATATGATCTATATGCTACAGCTTGAGGGGGAGTGTTAAGAGTGTTAGTCCCACATTGTGTGTGTCTCATAGTGTTAGTCCCACATTGTGTGTGTCTCATTGTATTCTTCAATTGGTTTGCTATATAATAGAACCAATGTTGTGTAGTTTAACACAACAAGGATTACTATCAATTCCTCTTGTATCTTGATATTTAACAAATTATGTTAGATGAGTCAAGAATAGACAAATGTAGACCGACTTGCATCGAGATTCCTTACAAATAGTTATTTTATATTTTTAAATAAATAACTTAAAATATTTTTAAAATCAATAAATAGTTTAAAATCGAATAGAATTTCGTATTAATAATATTTTGATTTGAGTTTCACCTACGTACCTAACATTCGTTTGTCCTTTTATATGACTTTTACCTAAGTAAGATAAGTTTGTCTTTAAAATAACAACATATGAATTGCGTTTTCTTTTGTTTTGTTTTTTTTTGTTTTTTTTGGTAGTTATGAATTGCGTGACGTATTTTACAAATGAGAAGTGCATGTTTGTTAAGCTATAGAAAAAATAATATCAAATGCCAAGATGGCAAATGGGACATACAATTATAAATAAACAATGTTTCCTTCACGCCCACATGCCTATATATACATGTAGAAGGAATACCACAAATTCATGCATCTCAACATATCCTAGTACGTAGAAATAGTTAAAGCTTGTTCTCTCCATCTCTATATCTTTGTAATGGCTGAAATAGCATATGGAGAATCTAAATTGGAAGTTGCCTCAGGTTACTTCAATGCTTCATCTCAGCCAGTGCTAGCAGGTCATCATCATGCTTATCCTTATTCAGCCTCTGATGATGAAATACCGACCGTTGATTACTCTCTGCTCTTCTCTGATAACCCTGATCAGCGATTCCTTGCCCTTGAATATCTGAGCCAAGCATGCCACGAATTTGGCTTCTTCTATGTGAGCTCATGTGTTCTACTATTTACACCATATATATACCATGTGCATGCATGCTTTGTATTGCGTTTTAATATAATGAAATGTTTTAGTTTGTATGTGTGTAAATATATATAACGATATATTGCATGTTATATAATGATATATTCATTTTAAAAACATTTTAACAAATTTGATATATAACTCAATAATTGAATTGATTAATGGATATTACAAATAAATTTGTATATAATTACATTAGCATTAAATAAAAACTATTGCATATAGTTAATGTGTCAAATGATTATTTTCGTATATATATAAAAAAAAAATTGTATTTATTATGTAATAAATAAATTTTATTCTTTTATTAAAATATTAATTTTATATAAAAAGTCATTACACATTAAAGTTTATAAAAAAAATTGATACATGAATTTATAATTTTTAAATAATATACAAATTTGATGAAAGCCATTTTTATATTAATTATATAATAAATAAATTTAATACATTAAATATTGTAACATATGTTTATATTAAAATTAAGAAATAGGTTATTCTAACGATAAATCAGATTGTTTCACCTTTAAAACTGAATCAAGTACTCTCTACAAAGGCAATATCTTGAGGAAACTCCAAAAAAAAAAAAAATGAATCATTTTTCATCTACTCTTTTTTTTAATTAAATGAATTAATTTAATGAAGCATTAAATCAAAACAAAATCAAATGTAAGATACTGGTGTAAAAGTTTATTTGATCAATATTTCTTCATGTGTGCATGCAGTTGGTAAATCATACCATCCCAGATAGAGTATTCGATGGTGTTTTGAAGGGAGTTTCTAATTTCTTGGATCCAACAACGCGGGATGAGAGGAGGATCTATACCAAAAAGGACTCATCAGATAAAATCCGTTGGGGCTTTAACTCCTCAGATATTGAAAATAGGGAATATCTCAAGGTTATTACACACCCCCAATACCATGTTCTCTCCGACTCATCAGGTTTCAGGTATTTATATTGTGTTCTTATTTATTCAAATTTTGATAATATTCTATTAATTTATTGTGCTGTTCCATATATTGAATTTTGCTTTTGGCTTTTTTCAATCATCAGCAAAATTTTGGAAGAATATTGCAAAGAAATGAGAACTGTAGTAATTGGATTAGCAAGGGCAGTGTCAAAAACCTTAGGGCTTGAAGAAAACTACATAGAAAATGCCTTCAACTTGAAATCAGGGTTTGATTTAACGGCCATGAACCTTTATCCACCAAATTCTAGATCCAAAGGAGCTGTTGGTCTTCCTGAACACACTGACCCTGGCTTTGTAATTACACTTGTTCAAGATATAAATGGTGGTCTCCAAATCCTATCTCACAAAGGAAAGTGGATTAATGCTCATATTCCCCATCATGCCATACTCATTCAACTTGGTGATCATCTTGAGGTAGTACTTCGGTTCAATTTAATTCCTTCACATGTGATTTACTAATAGGAATCAATATTTCTCATGTAATAAGAGATAAGATTATATACTGCAATTTCAAAACGACGTCAATTTAGAATTTGAGATATTTTAGAAAAATTACTTTCTCTTGCAAGAGAAACACTTTTCCTTTATTAACTATTTGAAAAAAAAAAATTCCCTTCCTCTCGAATTAACTTGTTTCTTAACCTTAATTAAATGTAGATCTTAACCAATGGGAAGTATAAGAGTCATATCCATCGAGTTATTGTTGACAACAATAAGTTGCAAAGGATCTCCTTGGTCACCCTTCATGGACCTTCGTTGGACAAGTTCATCAGCCCAGGCATAGGTTTTGTTGATGAAGAACATCCACAGAAATATTGTGGGATGACCTATAAAGATTCATTGGAAGCAAATGGGGGTGATGAGATCGATGTGGAATCATCACTTGAGAAAATTAAACTTGTGTGAAGTTTTAATTAAGTAATATAGTCCCCACGCATGAACACACACTTTAATTTATGCCATTTATAAGATAGTGAGCTTTACTTTATTTGTAATTTGTAACAATAATGTGTGAGAAAATTAACTTTTTCTCACTTTTGTATTTGGTACTTATCATCAATATCATTGTTCTACATCTACTTACATTATTTCGAATAAATTTTGATTAACTCAACAAAAAAAAATTTACCATGAAACTTCAAATATACCAACATTAAAAAAAATCATATTTGGAGATAGAAATTTTTCATCTCTAAAATGCTAAATTTTTGTTTCTTAAAGAATTAGAGACGAAATTAAAGATGAACTTCACTTTTGTGTCAGAATCTTGCCTCGTTAAAAAGACTTATATAATTTCACAAAAAAAAAAAGACTGATATAAAATTTATTTTTTGTCTCTAATTAGAGTACTCCTACATTTCTAAAATATAATTGGTGGTGGTTATCCAAATATATATTGAATATTGCTACTACCAATTAATGTTACTACCAATGTCACTACTAGTTTGTTTCACCATTATATCGATTATGTTGATCCATCGGTTATATTTATTTTTACCTATGATTATGATTCCTCTTATCTAACGTGAAAACATTAAATATGAAGGAATCTATTATGGAATATTTTCATATCCTAAACACCTACTCAAGGATCTCTTAAAGGATAATTACCCAATTATCCTAACAATATAAAACAGTAAGGCTGCTAAGGATATAGTCTCTATCTCAACAGAAAGGAAGTTGAATTCTACTACAACTGGGAGATCTACACAAGCCCAAGAGGTAACCCTTATAAATAAGGTTAAAGACCCTAGGTACACAACTCTGAAACCCTCTCCCTTAGCTTGTCACTGCCTTGACTATGTCGTTATATCATAGTGCACAGTGATCCACTTATCTTTAGGGTACCTCTCCTATAGGTACCTGAGAGAGGGCAAATAGATCCAATATTAAATTATCAATATCTGATTAGACATTTACGATTTATCAGATCGTAACAGGATCATAACCATACAAAGGTGGAAACAAATATAAAGTATTAAATATAAGGAGAAGAAAGAAAACTTTTAAAAAGTTAAATCAGAACTGTAGGATTCACATAATCGATATAACAGTGAAACAAACTAGTAGTGATATTGGTAATAACACTAATTGACAGTAACAATATTTTATCTCATATATATATAAATTGCTGATGAGTAATCAAAATTTTTGCACAGATGAAATAATTTGGAGTATGAAAAAGAAAAAATTTAAGCAATTAATTGCGGTTAACCACATCTATTTATTTTCTTAAAAAAATATTTTCTAAAGAATGTAAACAATAAAAGATCAATCACTATAGTTATACAATTAAATATAAAGATATCACGCTTGTTGGTACGTAGCATTAGGAAGTGATTACACTATAAGAGATACACCATATTAATTGGTATTACATTTTGCAATTAGATTGTTCTCTAACTTTTACAAATCACATGGATTCTCTTATATCTAAATTTGACATGACTTTCATGTTTTAGATCATAGTCATTCATTCATGTCAATGGTAATTAATTAAAATGGTTTTTATTCTACGAAATGACATAAATTACAGTTGGACCGTTGATATGTGAATAAATGACGGTAATATAAGACATGACAAGGTCATGTCAAATTTTGACATGAGTGGACTCATGATTTGTAAAATTTAGATATTGAACCAAATGCAAATACTTTTGATTTTTTTAAAAAAATTCTTCTAAAAAAATTGTATATAATTTTATTTTACAGTCTATCCAAAAGGACTCTTAATATAAGGGGAAATCTTTACAATTGCATTGTGATGTTAGAAAAATACGAAGGATAAGAATATAAAAAGAGTACATGACAATTTGGTAATAGCATGAATCTCTAATATACATACTTTTGAGACAACCTATCATTCGAAAAAGGCTAAGAATTAACCCTTATGCTAATACTTGAATACAATTCAAACTATTGTTTATTGTTAAATATTTTGATGTCATAGTGTTCAAAGAAGCAACGATGTAAACCAAAGCTTTAAGAAGAGTAGTATCAAGCTAGCAAAGGGTAAGAGCAAAAAGGAATGGTGTCTAAGGACACAATAGCTCTGGGAGTATTTTGACAGAGTAATAATTCATAAAACAATATATAGAAGATGTTTCTTCAATGATTGAAGAGATGTATTTATAAATGACGAAAATTTTCGTGAGAATGAACCATAGTTGGTTCTATCGCACTGAGCCCCATGATGTATGAGGCAAGCACACTCATTATATGGGAGTGTGAATAGTGCTGATGAAGGGAAGTGAGATCCTCTACAATAAGAGTCTAGATAATTTATTGATTTCTTTATTTGAATATTACGAGAAGGACGGGCTTTTTTTTTCTTTTTTCTTTTTTGATAAAAGGATGGACTTTTTATCTTAACTACTATCAATCAATTATCCTTCAGGACAAACCTTTTATGGACCAATAGAGTGACATCAAATATAAAGCAGGCAACTTGCTATAGTAAATTGCCTATTTGCTATGGTCAAGATAAAATTCATAAGTAAATTTGATGTCAAAGCTTTATGGTCAAGATAAAAATCATAATCATACTGATTTTCTATATATTTACTTTTGTCACAATCAGATACAAAATTTATTCCATCTCGAAGCTATGTTTCTAATTATAATATTTCTACGAGAGACTATAAAGCTTGACTTACAGGGAATATTCCGTATCCATCAAAAGATTATGCAGCTTCTTCCTGGTAACCTTATATTAAATATCTTTCTCTCTTCCATGATGAAATAAATTAAACAATCTCATAAAGAGGTAATGAAAAATTATAAAATTATAAGGGTTTAGTGTTATATCGTAGGAGATAAACTTATCTCATATATACATATAAAAGCATATGTTGCCCATGATTTTTCTTTTTCTCTCTTCTCTTTGCGTGGGCTCCACACATTTTATATGTGTAGAAAATAAATTTATCTCTTGTAATATAACAAAAATAACATCCAAATTATAAATGACAAATTGCTGTAGAATCAATGTTATAGAAATGGACTACGAAACGTTTTTTTATTTAACTTCAATCGTTTGAAGTAATTGATCAAATTAAATGAAATAATTTATGCAAATATATATATATATATATATATATATATATATATATATATATATATATATATATAAGGTAGGATCCTTTGACACCGGTTTCAAATTTGAAGTTTAACACCTCATCTAAGAGCCGTTAGATCAAAAAAATCAATGGTGTGACACCATTGATCAACGACTCTGAATTATAAGCATGTGACACCATTGATATTTTTTGATCTAACGGCTCTTAGATGAGGTGTCAAACGATCTTGCCTATATATATATATATATATATATATATGAGGCAGTATCATCTTACACCGGTGTAAGATTTTATTAGTCTTACACCAAATCTTAACCATTAATTCTCTGCATGTAACGGTTGAGATTTATTAGGTCTCACTCATTAATTAATTTTTAATTCCCAATAAATCTCAACCACTAGATGCACAGAAATCAACGGTTAAGATTTGGTGTAAGATTTTTTTTTCTTACACCGGTGTAAGTTGATCCTATCGCTTATATATATATATATATATATATATATATATATATATATATATATATATATATAATTTGAAAAAGTAAAAGTTTTTTTAATTATTTGTAAAACATCAGCAAGCAATCAAACCGTAAGACCGGTTGCACACTTCATTCTTATACAATTCTCATAACATTCCATAAGCTAGAGTTAAAACAGGAGAGTAGACATGCAATAAGAGGCTGAAAGATTATTTTTTAACTAATATCTAACCAAATGGGAGTAGTATACTCGGAAGGTGTTACAATATGCATGAGTGATAACGAGTTGTGCAGTTGAATAACCGTCATTGCAGTTAGTTGGGTTAGCAGTCGTTAGGGGGACTCAGCAACTGTAACACATTAGCAACTTGTAGTCAGAGGCAGAGATAGAGTATGTGCATGTGCGTGATAGCTTAGTGTGGGGTATTATGTGTGTATATTTTTTTTTATACAAGTTTAAGTGTACGTATTATGTGTGTATATAATGTTATAATATCATTCGGTTCTCGTTCAGAAAAAAAAAAAAAGATATTGTTCGTGTTCTTTGCTCTCTTTGCAGAACTTCACTTTCACCATCATAACAGGAGGTTAGATCAGCAAGGATTAGTGTATTTATTGCTCGCATGATGTTTTGCATGTGGAGTTATGTATTCTTTGGCAATTCCATTAAGGTTGTTGGTTTTCCCTTTAGCTTTTTTCGTGTGTATTGCACATCACCTGCTTGAAAAAAATGACCACTTGAGTTTCTTACTTTATTGATGATCTCACTTTAGAGGAATTTTTCTGTTTTTCAATCACAAATTTGATTGGATCAATCCCATCCATGCATAATCATTTGTGTTAGGTATATTAATATAAAAGCGGCAAATCCTTTGATATCAGTGTCAAATTTTGAAATTTAATACCGAATTCTATCCGGTGATTTCCGTCAATCAACGATTATCATTTATTAGGAATTAATAGTAATTAATAAGTTTGATTTCCAATAAATGATAACCGTTGATTGACGGAAATCAAAGATTATGATTTGGTGTTAAATTTCAATATTGAAAGTACGTTAAAGACAAGTCTTTAGAATTTGAAATTTTTTTTTTTTTGTAATCTGAAGGGCCAAAACAGCCCCACATACATGCAATTAAATTAACCATGCGAAAAGAACAAATAAGAGAAAAATCCTTTAAATATAGCAACCAAATATCAGGGGAAAGGAAAACACACAAACTATTCTCCATTGGATGGTCTAGCAGGTACTTTGATAGCCAGTCTGGACAATCATTTCTCTCTCTCTAAGTAAGAATGAACAAGGTGCACCTCCCAATCTTTCCATACCCAATCTCTCTATAAGAATCAACATTCGGATATATTAGAAATCCCCTACATGTGATCAAATTCAGTCATGTGAAATTAGATTTGATTCGTATGTAATAAATTGTCATCCTGATTTTCAAAAACAAATAAATATAAGATTTAAAAAAATAAAATAATAACTTTTGTGTGTGAATTTAAACTTTAAAATTATTTTCTTTTGTTCTATGTCATTTTTGTTTATTTCCTCACAATCTATGCTTCAACAGCACACAACGCAAATAATTGAAGTTGAAGACATGCACTTTTTTGAATGCTTTCAACATTGGCTTCTTAATAAAATATCATAAAAACACAAATAAAGTAATTATAATAGATATATAATTTTCATGGATGAGAATATAAACCCCATAATCCATAATCACTCGAGCTAAACTGTAGTTAAAATTTTGAAATTTTTTGGAGTTGGGGTTTTGGGTATATTCACAAAGGGATAGGATCCGTTTACAAATTTTTTTGCAATTACACTAATGTAGGACCGGTCGTATACTGTGTGATTAATATAGGACCGGTCCTACATAATGTAGTTTATAAACAAAAAAGTTTGTAGATATAACCTGCCCCTATTCACAAGACTCTGACTATGCATAGGTTCTACGCTCAATATATTATTCTTAAAATATTTTTTTTATTTATTTTTATTTTATTGTAGAGTAAATTATTTGTTATTTTAAAGGACACCTTTATTTTTTGGGATAAAGGTGATGTTGATGTTGATGTTAATTTTAAAGGACACAATTTTGTGTCGTTTTAAATTAAATGATGTCGTTTTGTTGGGTTTTACTTTTTCACTAAAGTGTAAAAAGAGTCCAAGAAGTCTAAAGTCCATTCAGCTTAGGCCTAGAGTTTCTTGAAAAACATTTATTCTACACTTATAGTCATCAACTTCTTCTTGGACAAGGAGGTTGCTCATAGATCTGCGTTCCAAGAGGTATGTCCTGTGTGTTTGTGAGACGATGATAATTCGGTAAGCATATAAATGTACTTGGTCCTTAAATCGCTTCCGCATAAATCCAATTTTTCTAACAATTTTGGTGCATGATTGGTGGTTTTTCATTTTCTTTTTTGCTTCATAAATTTAGGAAGAGAGAGAAAATGAATGAGTGAGAATGTAAAACTTACCAATTATACACCAAAATGATGTCATTTTATCTAAAATGACAAAAGACTGTGTCATTTAAAATTGTAAATATTTATTCCTTTATTTTATATTTTAAAAAGAAAAAGATTACATTTACAACTTTTTTTTGTTTACAATGCTTACAACCTCAAGTATGTTCTCGAGAAAGTATACTCTCATGTATATGTATTCCCCATAATACATAGTTGATATTGTAAGGGTTGTAAATTAAAAAATATATATAAAAGTAACCTGACACTTTTAAAAATTTGGAAAAATTATAATTTAATGATAAAATTATAATTTAATGATAAGTCACTGAATAATTATCATTTGACACAGAAGATTCGGATTTACTAATATGTTAGTGGCTTAATGATAGGTGAATGAAATGGCTATTGGTATGATTGTTATAATTTAAGAACTAATTGAAACAAGTTTAAAATTTAATAGATAAAAGTTTCAATATTTGTGTGTAATTTTCTCCATTCCCACATATAATTCGACATCTTTGGAGTTGGGTCTTACGTGGGCCAAGACCATGGACATCTATCAGCGATCTTAGATTATATGGGCTAATAGCCACAAAAGAAATTAATTGTGGCTCAAGCATACAATGAGGAACTAAACCGTAGGCCCATAATACAAACCGAGGCCCTTTGGTTAAAGCTTGTCCGGTCGAAAGGAAAAGCGCTTTTTCTTTTTAATATTAATAAGCGCTTTCTCAACTTAAGAAATATTGCTAAACTTAACAAACAAAAACCAAAAATTAACGGCATGTTTGATTTCTGTTTTCAAAAATATTTTTTTAATTTTCAAAATTAAAAAGCGAAAATATATGTTTGATAAGATTTATTTTGTAAAAATTGTATTAAAATTATAACTGATTTTTAGTTTTTAAAATCAAATTTAGAGAATATTTCTAATACTTTTGTTTTGTGTTTTGATTTTTCACTTTCAAAATTTAAAAAAAAAAAAACACAAAAAATATATATATTATTAACTATTCTACAAAATAGTTAAAAAAAAAACATAATCAAATAGGCCATAAATTACCACCTCAATACTTGCATATATAGGGAAATTTATACTTACAACATTTTATTTTATAACATCCTGTAACCACACTTTTGATTGTTAGATCAAAATTAAATTAATGATTATGAAATTACGTTAAATAACAGTCGTTGATTTGATTTTGATCTAACAACTATAAAAAATGATTGTAAGCAAAAATAAATTATAAATATAACATCTTTCATAATTACATACTCCGGTAAGTTACAATAATATTTTATATTGATAAAAATAGTGGGAAAACATTCGTTAACATGTAATAGTTCATATTCGTTGTCAATGACATTTACTGTGATTATTTTACAGAATAAAAAAAGAAAAAGTGTGTCATTTAAAAGGATATAAATTATGTCATTTAAAAGAATAAACATTTTTCCCATACAAAAACAAAACAAAGACACTGTTACACAAGACTGTGATGATGTCAACAATGAAACATTAGAAAAAAATTGATAAAAACGAGAAGAAAAAAAAAGAAATTCAAGCAACAAAAAAAGGAATTACGTAACTATTATACAAAGCAGTATTTAAAATTTGACACTTTTAGAGATTAAAATACAATTTGATATTAAATAATAGTCGTTTAAATACAACATAATGCTTATAAATTTCTATTAAGTATTTTCTGACGTATGATCATACTTTTTCTTTGTATATATTATATTATTATGCACCCAATATATATATATATATATATATATATATATATATATATATATATATCCTTTGACACCTCATCTGAGAGTCGTTAGATCAAAAAAAATCAACGGTGTCATATGTTTACAAATCAGAGTCGTTGATCTTTTTTGATATAAATGCTCTCAGATGAGGTGTCAAATTTCAAATTTGACACTGGTGTCAAAAGATTATATATATGATTTATCATTTTTCATGGAGATAAAATTGTCTCCAACAATCATAAAACTATTGGAATTAATTTTAAATTAATTATGTTAATAATAAGAAGTTTGAAATGGAAAATATGTGCCTTTTCGTCATCGAACAAATGTGTCTTGAACAAATATGTTGTTTTGTTGTTGAATATGTGTCTTGTGAATCGTGACACTACGTTTTCTATAAATATCCAGAAAGTCAAGTTTTTTAAAATAGCTTTTCCTATTTGTTTTTTTGTACTTTCTTTGCATTTACAGTCTTCTAGTTTAGTTTGATTGGCCAAACAGTTGAGTTCGATCAGACTATTCAATGTGAAAGTACCTCTATAAGAATAGAGATAATTCATTCTATCTTCGAAGATATTTGCCCACGAACTTTAGACACTTTAAGAAGGGCAAAATTATCTTAAAAACACAGTGTTTAACACAGGACTAGAATTTTTCTCTGTTACATTCACATATTTTCGCATGGTAACTTTATATTATTGCATATTTTAATTTATGATGTGTATTTCGAGAAATTGTGAATATTGTCAAAGTAATTTCTCAAACACTTATATCAACTCAATGATTTTTTAACATTATTTGGACAACAAAAACTATGTCATTTTAAGAGTTGAGAGATTAATAAAGAGTGTTTTGGTTAAATTTATTTAACAAAGAAACGAATAAAATTTCTAAAGTATTCTTTATAAATTCTCTTAATATCTAAAATGACATAGTTTTTGAGTTGTTGAAAATAATTTTATTTCTTGTAGTAGGAGAAATAATGTATCCGTAGAAATTTTTTTTCCGTGTATATATATATATATATATATATTAAACTAATGCATTCAAATATTAACTTCACTTTTGATTCCGGGTGAACTGTAGAATACTATATAATTTTTTTATATTAAAAAATTTATAATTAAAATTTAGACATAGAGATTTGATAAAAGAAAATTTAAATTATTTTTTATGATGAAAATTAACTTAATATAAAATTAGTGTGACTCATGGCCATGTTATGACTTACGTAAGACAATATTTTAAATCATTTAGCAAGTAATCCATTATTGAAATCCTTGATCAGCTCAACTTGTGCCTAAAGATATAAACAATAAACATCCACTTTTTGGGATGCATGCATCCTCTATTATTTTTAATCTAAATTTATTTCACTTTCTTTATCAACCGATGTGTCGTCTAACACCTAGTACCTATGTATATCACGACTCCTTCAATGTATGTTTATGCGTTGAACTTGCAATCTTAGTGGTTCTAAACTTCTAATCTATATTGTGCCATAAAAAATGTAATAAAAATACGAAAACACCAAAGGGAACCAATAAAGAATTACAAGACATGCAATAATGTCAAAGACACAATTATCAGACAAATCTTAAATTAACTTCAAATTAAATATTAAATTCTCTAAGTTCTTAAAATTTAAAATTATAGTCTTACATGTTGACAGTCGTATACCGAATGATGATTATTTTATTAATACAGCTGTATGCGTACGCCTGCATCACAAATTAATAATTTTTTCTTGACAAACATAGATTAATATTATTTTTTAAACCTTACCCGAAAAAATTTAGGTACTAATTCGTTAGATAATTTTGCTTCACATTCCCTTTGCTCTAATGTCTTTGATGTGGTTACGATCAATTCTTCCCGTGATCTAAAAGTAGCGGTTTCTGCGTCACGGAGCCACCGATTAGTCCATTTTCTAATCCAAACCCTCTTTCACCTTCCCCATGTGGTCCAAATGCAACTGATTTTTATTTTTAATAGTTATTGTAATCAATCAGAACATGCTTTCTATATTTTTAAATGATTAACCCAAAAGAAAAGGAAAATTGAAAACCTTGATATCGAACATACTAATAAAAAAAAATAGTAAAATCATGAACACGTTATAGGGATAGGTACTCGTTATTTTGAAAGTTTTATTGAGGTCGGTTGTGATGGTAGAAATGGATTGCTATATATATGGAAAAATTAGTCTTATGTTACATGTGATAAATTTCTCTCCTACATACTCTTCGATAGCTGTGCCACCTTTTTCTTTTTTTTTTTCTTTTCTTTTTCAGGTGTGGAGCCCACAAGTTTGTCTCTATGCTATGAGATAATTTATCTCCTTTAACATGAGATTAATAAAACCTATATATATATATATATATATGGGAAAATATTTCTACAGCCACTTTAGATAAGGTTGTCTACGGTCATACATTAAAATTGATTTTCTCTCTCCGCCACGTCTGCCGAGTGTTTGAGAAAAGAGAAAAAGAAAACAATTTTATTATTATAACTAAGTACGACCGGTCATACTTAGTTAAAAAAGAATAGCTGTAGATAATTTTATCTAAAGTGGTTGTAGAAATACTTTTCTCATATATATATATATATATGTGTGTGTGTGTGTCGATGACTTGCATGTTGCTCTCTAATCATTGGGATGTCAACTGTAAGAGAAAAGATTGTTTTATTGTATAATTTCATGAAAAAAATTAAAAATTTATACAATTATGTTGTAGGTCTAGGGTAAGCCTTTAATTTGTGTGAATATTGCTTGGGTGAGAGGTGTCTTAAGAAGAGAGAAAAGAACATATCACAAACACGCACCCTTTAACCAACAAAAAAAGAAAAAGAAAAAGAAAAAAAGAAAAATGAGAGAGAGAGAGAGAAGGAAATTTGAAAGTAATGAATTGAAAACTCAAGGAAGGAAAGGGAGGCAAGGAAATGGTTTTGAAATTTAGGCAACTTTACACTTCATATGTTGTTAATTAGGCTTCACATGGGGGAACGAAGATATATAAACTAGTAAGCCTTGTCTCTGACATGTCCAAATCATAGTTTCCATAAAGAATTCATAGCAAACCTAAGCATGTCCCCCTTCTATCATGCCACATTGATATCTGAGCATTTCAGTTTTGTCTAAGACAACCAAAGTACTTATTTCTTTTTAAGTTCCTATCATGATGACCATAGGGTTTCCATTATTTTTCCACTCATCAATGATCAAACATCTTCATGTTCATGTTCAATTATTCATAGGGGAAGTACATTGGGATGGAAAGTGACGGACATTGACTGTGCTTGAGGCTTAGCTATTTGCACTTTTAGACAAAATCCCTTTGAGCTCCAAATGGGTGTGGTGAAAATTATGGCAAGAGAGTGTAACTTGGATGATAGAACACGTCAAATAAGGCTGTAACGTAAGTGTGTTGAAGCATGATAGTGGAAAAAAGTGTATAAAAACAACTGAACAAAGAAAAAGTTAAGAAAGTATGTCTCACTTCTAAGGGTTTGTTTTCTATATATCTCCCATATTATTTTCAGATGCTAACTACATGGTGTTTCTTTCAAGTATTGTAAAACAAAGCCATTTTATAAAAACCTTGATAATTAACTCCTTTATGGGAAATCATTGTTTTATTAAGGCCCTCCCTTTATGTTACTAATACTAATCTATTACTGATTGCCTAATTATTGTTCTACGAAATGTTAAATAAAACAAATTTATGAAAATGTTTATCTATACATATACATACATATGATATTTTTATATAATTAATTAAGATGTATAATTAATTACGATGAATATCTTACAATTTTTTCCTTGGTATCATGCCCATAAAATCAATTTCACTTTAAATCAAGATCTTTTTATTCAACAACTTGTATTAAAGTTAATATAATAATTACGAGATATAGGAAGTATTTATCGTTTAACTTAATTCTTGTATCTATTCAAATTTTATATAACTTAGACTGCAAAATCAATAGATTTTTTAATTAGTTGGCCATGCCTCAGGGAACAACCAACTGACTCATCTTTTCTACTTTCAATCTTCAATGGTTTGATTCATTTGCATGTGAGATATACGGGTATTAACTATTAACATCTCTCAACTGTAATTAGCTTTATTATATTAAATATGTAATCGGTTATGCACGTATTTTTCCTTTTAGCTACTTATATTTATTTGTTAATTATTTATATTAATGTACACCTTAAATAACACAAACACATTATAACAAATTTTGAACAATTTTAAGGGTACATGCATGGTTATAAGTTGATGAAATGCTCTCCCTCTCCCCCTCTCTCTCTCTATATATATATATATATATATATATATATATATATATATTAACACCAGTGTCAAATTTCAAATTTGACATAACATCTGAGAGCCGTTAGATAAAAAAAGAACGTCTCTAATTTGTAAGCATGTGACACCGTTGATCTTTTTTGATCTAACGGCTCTCAGATGATGTGTCAAATTTGAAATTTGACGCCGATATCAAATGATCCTACCTCATATATATATATATATATATATATATATATATATAGACAAAATTATTTGTAATGTGACTGTATATAAGCGTTGGTGCAGTTACCTAAAAACTACGTCATTTTGGGTGGGATAAAGAAAGTTTGCATTTAAAATTAATTGTAGAAAATAAAAATATTATATTTATTTCCAACTTTGTATGGTTATAATTCTCCATATTTAATGTTTTACACTTATTTCCACCTTTGTATGGTTATTATTCCCCATATTTAATGCTTTCACATTATAAAACGACGTAGTTTTATATGACTGCACCAATCCTTAGGTGCAGTCACTTTACATCCGCTAAACCCATATATATATATATATATATATATATATATTTCTTGATTTATAAACTTAGTTTGTTTTCAAACTCGTGCATATATTCTTATAACATAAACTTGAATAAGATGGGTAAAATCAAGAAAGCACCGACACGGACACGTTCCGACACGCTCGGACACGCGTCCGACATGTGGTCAACATTTGGGGGCACGCGGTCAACTCTCCGACACGTTCCGACACGTTTTTCCGACACGCAGTCAACTTTTTAGGACACGTGGTCAACGCTAGGACACGCTGGGACAAGTTTTTTTTTTTTTTTAAATCTTAAATTTTTTTATTTTTTTTATAAACAATATTAATTTTATTTTGTTAAGTAAATATAAAAGAAATAATTTATAAATTGATTTTTTTCTGTTATGAAATTTGACATGAAAAATTAACTAAGTACAAAAAATTATTTATATTTATGTTATGAAATTTAAATATTTGATTGATTATATGACTTATTATGAAATCTTATATATATTAAATATAAATTATATTATATATTAAAAAATTTATTTAATATCAAAACGTGTCCCAACGTGTCGAAATATGACATTTTTTAGAATTAACGTGTCGACGTGTCGTGTCGTGTCGTGTTCCGTGTCCCGTGTCCTGTGTCCGTGTCGGTGCATCATAGAATAAAATTCTACTTGGGATGTAAGATTAACAAAGCAGGAATTAGCTGCCAAGTACTAAGTGTTGGGAATATAAGTATGAGTAATAAAAAGTCTTTTATCAGAAATGAATATGATTAAGCATGGTATATATAAATGAAATAACTCATAAATTCAATATTTTAAGATTTTGGGATGATATTTGATGTCCGACCATTGGTGGAGTCACAATTTTTTTTCAAGGGAGGCAAATTCACAATGTAAGATTTTCTTTGAAGTTAAAATTATTTATATGACAAAAAATAAAAAAGGTGCTTACAATTAAAGATTTTTATAAATTTTAAAGGGCATGAGAAATATGACAAAATAAAAATAAAAATAATACTTACTTTTAAAGATTTATATAAGTTTAAAGGGAGCCAAACGACCCTATCTAAATATTCCACTACAACAGGCACTAATTATGATTGTTTCTTTTATTGGTTCACTCCCAACTTCAAGCCAGGTTATTAATTTTGTCTGTTTATCTTATTAATATATATATATATATATATATATATATATATATATATATATATATCTGTGTGTGTGGATATTTTACTTTATTTGTTCATGTTCCAAATATGTAACCAAATTAAAAAAAAACTTTAATTTATACCACGATAAAATAAAATAAGAAATTCAATTAGAAGCTTAAATTTCTGCCTAATTTGATAATAATAGTTGCATTAGCAGCCGAAATTCCACTTCCTATGACAAACAAGTTTTTAATATATATAATTGATTGTCTACATTTCGAACGGAAATGTCCATATCTAAAAAAAATCTGAATTTAATATTGGTAGCATTATCTCTTCTTTACCCGTAAACATATATTGTTATTAGATTTTTGAGAGAGAATTAATTCAAATAAATGTTCTTGTTGTTTAATCAGTTCACCTTTCTTTGTATCCAGGCTTAAACTTTCTTTTCAAGATAAAATGATATTAATGGGTGAAAAATTATATATATACATATATATATATATATATATGAGGGAGAATATTCTTACTACCAAAATATTCCATTACCAACTTACTACCAATCTAATCACCATTGGATCAAGGAGAGAGAATTTTAAGAAGTTTTTTAAGAGAGAGAAAATGTTGATCCAATGGTGATTAGATAGGTAGTAAATTAGTAGTGAGATATTTTGGTAGTGAGAATATCCTCAATATATATATATATATATATATATATATATATATATATATATATATATATATATAGGGGTAAACATTTCTCAAGCAGTTTGAGATAAATTTATCTCCAGCTAGCCCCAAAACTATGTCGTTTTGATTAATGAAGAGTGTTTATGTAATTTTAGGTGAATTAATGAAGGGTGTTTCAGTAAAATGTATATGATATAAAAATAAATAAAATTACAAAAATACCATTCATTAATTAACCTAAAATTAAATAAACACCCTTCATTAATCAAAACGACGTAGTTTTAGGGCTAGCTGGAGATAAATTTATCTCAAACTGCTTGAGAAATGTTTTTCCCATATATATATATATATATATATTGATCCAATGTATTAATCTTGATTTATTAAGACAATGTCACAAGATAAGAGTGAGTCGAAAAGAGAAAAAACAGTTTTTTAAGTGAATTTTGTTAAATTGAGTAAATAAGAGTATATTTATTTTTTTATTTAATTTTAAATACATTATAACTTTAATTTATTACAATTTAAAATAAATAGACCCTTCTCTGTACACTTTTAAGACAAATTTAATTTATTTATTAAAAAAAAAAAACGAAGAAGAAAACGGAAGGACGTATCATAATAATAGACCAGCGAAGAATGTAAATATATTTTCTTTATGAGGAAGATGTTATATTTACTGTTTTTTTACAACCTCTTACAATCATATTTTAACATTGTTGATTTCCGTCAATCAACGGTTATCTTTTATTATAAATTAATAATTAATTAATGAGTTTAATTTGTGAAAATCATAACTGTCTATTGGCGGAAAGTAACAGTGTTAAAATATGACTGTAAGAGGTTGTATAAAAAAAGGATGTAAGTATAACCTATCTCTTTCTTTACACTCATTTTTAATATATTTTATGGGGAGAATTATATTTATAAACTTTTTTATTTACAAACTCTTACAAACTACACTATGTTCTCCCGCGAGAATACTAGGTTACACTATGTTCTCCAGGGAGAAGATAGTGTATTTGTTAAAAAAGTTTGTAAAGATCCTTCTCTTTATTTTATTATTTAAAAACATTTCTTGAAAATTTATTAAAAAGTGAATATAAATTATTTATGGGATTTGTATTTGTCATTTAACTTGACACAATAAACTTTCCTAAGCACATAACATTTTGTAGGACCCACCCTTTTTAAAGAAAAAATAAAAAAAGAAAATTAGGGCACGCAAAACGAATCTCTATAACATTACACAATTATTTTTCCTACAACATAACTCTTATAAAACCCATTATTTAATATCTCCGATACTAAATTAAATTCAATAAAATTTTAACAACAAAAGTATTAAATTCTAGGAAAATGGATCATCTTGTATTAAATAAAATATAATATTATTATTTTTGATCAACCTTTATATTGTTATAATTATTGAATATCACCGTGTTGAGATATCAAATTCTATAGTTTTAAGCTTTGTAAGTCATTGTACTTTGTAAGTCATTAATGATAGTGAAAGGAAAGAAAGAGAAAACTCATTTACCAACGCAAAGTAAATAAAACCAGTTCAGTAGTTTGCACTGTGAAACATGCAGCAAAGCTGAAAAGGAAATAACGTCCAGAAGACCAGAACTATACTCAGACGCGGCTTCAGAGGAGAGTTTCCTCAATACCTAATCCCACCGAATTTTTTGGTCAAGATATTTACAAAATACTGAGTTAAGTTTAAGGCGTGAACTTAATTTATTAACTAACATCATTTTTGTTAAGACTTTACTTAAATTTATTAAAAAGCTTTATACGGCTTAATAGCCTATTTTACATTAAACCTTTTGAACAAGTCAACTGGTCTACTTTTAAATATGTCGGTAGGCTAATAAACCAACAAATTACTAAATAAGTTCATGATATAAGCAATAAAATATTTTTTATTTAATTTTTGTCTTACAATTTTTTTAATTTTACACAATACAAAAATTACAATTATATTAATGTCAAAAAGTATAGGTCAATTTAGCACAACTCAGCATCGCATGTTGAAATAATTTCCGATTGAATTCCTGAGACCTATCCCACAGGGCCACGAGAGATACAAGACTCATTCCATAAAATGGTCAAAGAGCCCAATAGATATTTGTTTATATAATGGTTGATTATCCTACTTATATTGTTTTAGTATGGGGTATTTATTTTTATTGGTGCGAAGAAGTAATTTTTATAGTTTAACAATATTTATTTATAGCTACGCTTATAAGGTGTAGTTGGAATCATGTGTTTCACCTTTTTATATTGATCTTCAGTATTAAAGTGCCTTACAAATATCTCAATAGTTCCGGTCAATCAAGACATCCTATTTCAAATTCTTCATCTCGTGGAGCATCCCACGGAGTCATCCTCTCCCAACATCCATTACAATTAAGATCTAGATAGTTATTGAATCATGCTCAACTTTGTGTTTGATCTGGCTCAATTGCAATAACTATGAATTTGCTTACTTGTGAAATTTCTGTCTTAATGATATTACTTTATGTCATTTTATGGATGATGAGTGAGAATGTAAAAAAATTATTAAATATACATCAAAATGATATCGTTTCATCTAAAATGATACAAAGTTATATACTTTAAAATCACAAATATTTTTTCCTTGTTTTAATTATCTTAGATGATTGATGGAAATTTTTTTAAATAAAGGTGATAATTTGAATCATATTTTTATATCCAAATCCCTAACTAATGGATATCAATCTAAAATTGTAATTCGAATTTACGGCTATTTAATTCCTTAAAAAGTCAGTTTAGTGTCAATTGAACTGTGAAAAATTTGTTATACTCTACCAGAAAATTATAATAAAATACTTCTCAAATTTAAATTTATGTAAACAATACATGATGTATTTCATATTCTAAGGTTGAAAAAAAATTATATATATTCAATGGGTATAACTCAGTTGACAATACAGACTCATTAAGTGATGAGAAAATCTGAGTTCGATTCCCACCAAATGCATTTTTAGAGAGAGATGAAGAGCTTTAACTGTGACTAACTCCCGACTCGAAATTAGTCTCATAGCTGGCTCAAAAAATCAAAGGTTGTGGAAATACTTAGAGTTAACTCGTCAAAAAGATAAATAAGAGTAGTGTACCAAAAAATAGTATATATATTTTGAGAATATTATACTCACCCTAATAAAAATTAGGGATATATTTTTATTATATTGTAGGAAAATATTACTTTATGTTATAGAAATAAAAGTATAAGTGGGACTCATAGGTAATAGTAGAGAGAAAAAAGAGTGGTGAGAACCAACCAGTAGTTGAGTGTGTATGAGAAGTTGAATTTATCAACATGAGAAAATCAAATCCCTAAAAATTAATATGTAAACAACTTAATTTTGTATGTTATTGAACTAGTGATTATCCCGGATAATTTATAAGAATTATCATGAGAACAAATTTTCAGATATTATTACAACCAAGGCGCCATTGGATTAAACCCAGATATGATTTAATAAATTTTAAATAAAGCCTTAAGAATAGTAAGAAATTAATAGAAGAAATTAATCACCATTAGATTAATATTTTCTCTCTCTTCAAAAACTTTTTAACATTCTCTCTCTTTGATCCAATGGTGATGTGATGGATAGTAAGTTAGTAGTAAATTTTTTTGGTTAAAATAATGCAAATTTGACATTCACGCGCTACATGCGAGAATGGAGAAAACGCCGGTCCCCACCATCCAGAGAGAAAACTACGTATGCAGACAAGCTCCACACAAAAAAAAAAAAAAAATAAAAATAAAATAAAAAATAACAAAAATTAAAAAAGTAGAGAGAGAGAGAGAGCACTTTACCACTTTAATACGTTGCACGCATCCATCCTAGAAAACACAAGCAACAAAGAGTGTTCCACACAGAAAACACAAGCAACAAAGAATCACATTCATGGCTTTTTTCCTTCACCACTGCAACTATTTGGAGCTTAATATGCAACAGAACAAGAAAGAAAAGAACAAGCTTTAGAGGTGCTCAAGTTGTTTTATTTATTTACTTACTTTGGAACACTATGTGTTTGTGTTAGTGTTTATGAACAATATTTTGAATACCCCACAAAACTTCACCTTTCATCCAATCCAAAAAAATTTAATCTTTTTTTACATTTTAGTATCTAAACTTGCTTAATTTCTAAACCATGTTTCTGGATTTGTAAATTTGGTTTTTTACAAATCCATTTTGTCCAAATCAGTTTTCTGCTGTGTGGGGGAACAAAGGTGCTAACTTTTGGAAAAACTGGAGTCTTTTGGGTGGTTGGTTTTGTGGGCACTGTTATTGTTCTTCTCCTTGTTAACTTTCTTAGATGAAGGCCATGCCCTTTCCTTTTGAGGAATTTCAAGGGAAGGGAGTGTTGGATTTCTCTTCTGCCACAGATTCATTATCACTGCTTTTGCATCAACAACAAAAGTGGACCAGAGACAAAGAGTATTGCTATGTGGGCACTGAGCCCACTTCTGTTCTTGACTCCAGAAGAAGCCCAAGTCCTCCTAATTCCTCCTCAACAATGTCCTCTTCTCTCGGTAGCAACAGCAGTGGCAAGGGTGGTGGTTGTGGCAGTGGTTCAGCCAACAACACCCTTTGTGCAGCCCCAAATGTCTCAGACAATCCACCTCATGAAGCCTTGGAAAACAGCACAGTAAAATGTGGTATGCGTATGGAGGACTGGGAGGGTCAAGATCAATCTATTCTGAGATTAATCATGGGTGATGTTGAAGACCCATCTGCAGGATTGAGCAAGCTCTTGCAAAGCAGTGGTTGTGGGTCTCAAAATGTTGATTTCAATGGTGGTTTTGGTGGTTTGGATCAAGGGTTGAATATGGAAAGTAATATTGACCCTTCTGTGCCTGGGAATTATCCTGGTTTCTCATTCATTGCTGAGAATTTAGATGGCCACAATGCAAAGGCTGGTTCTGTCTCGGTTTCAGAATCTATCTTCTCTGCTTCTGGTAACAATCCTATGTTAATGTCATCATCTCCTGGTGTATTCAATTCTCAGCAGCACCACCACCAAGAGTTTGGAGTTGTAGATGAGAAACCTCAAGTTATAAATCCCCAGTTTATGATAAACCAGAATCAAGTTCAATTCTCAGAGAATCCCTTTTTCTTTGTGCCATTGAATTACCCTCAAATGCAAGAGCAACAAGTTTTCTCTCAGCAACAAGCAAAACGCCCTCTTTATGACACGGTTGGGCACAATCATCAGGTCCCAAGGCTACCCCTTTTGGATTCAGGGCAAGAGTTATTTGGTAGGAGGCAGCAAACACAGCTTCCATTGTTTCCTCATCATCTGCAACAACAGCAATCATTGGTTTTGCCATCTGCAAAACAGCAGAAGGTGAGTTCCACCGGAGATGATGCAAGCCACCAGCTTCAGCAGAGTATATTTGACCAGCTATACAAAACTGCTGAGCTGATAGAAGCTGGTAATCCGGTTCATGCGCAAGGGATATTGGCGCGGCTCAATCACCAGCTCTCCCCTATTGGTAAGCCTTTTCAAAGGGCTGCTTTCTACATGAAGGAGGCCTTGCAGTTACTGCTTCATCCAAACAATGAAAACTTTTTGGCTTTCTCACCCATTAGTTTCATATTCAAAATTGGGGCTTATAAATCATTTTCTGAGATTTCACCTGTTCTTCAGTTTGCCAATTTTACATGTAATCAAGCCCTTATTGAAGCTGTGGAAAGGTTTGATCAAATTCATATTATTGATTTTGATATCGGGTTTGGAGTGCAATGGTCTTCTCTTATGCAAGAGCTTGCCTTGAGAAATAGTGGTGCACCTTCACTTAAAGTGACTGCTGTTGTATCACCCTCTACATGCGATGAGATCGAGCTCAATTTTACCCGAGATCATTTGAATCAATATGCAAAAGACATCAACATGTCGTTTGAGCTCAATGTGTTAAGCATTGAATCATTGAACTCTCCTTCTTGTGGTCAGTTCTTTGATAATGAGGCAATTGCTGTGAATATGCCAGTTTCATGTTTCACTAATTATCCATCATTGGTTCCATCGGTCCTTCACTTTGTAAAGCAGCTTAGGCCAAAAGTTGTGGTGACTTTGGATAAAAATTGTGATCGAATTGATGTACCACTTCCGACGAACGTAGTCCATGTTCTTCAATGTTATTCAGCTTTGCTCGAATCACTGGATGCGGTAAATGTTAATCTAGATGTCCTCCAAAAGATTGAGAGGCATTTCATTCAACCTGCCATCAAGAAAATTATTCTAGGTCATCAGCATTCACAGGAAAAATTACCTTCTTGGAGGAACCTGTTTTTTCAATCTGGTTTCTCTCCATTCACATTTAGTAACTTCACAGAAGTTCAAGCTGAGTGTTTAGCACAGAGGGCACCTGTTCGAGGATTTCAAGTGGAGAGAAAGCCCTCCTCTCTTGTTCTATGCTGGCAGAGGAAAGAACTCATCTCAGTTTCAACTTGGAGATGCTGAGCAGCAGCTTAATTTGCTTATGTATTTTAAAGGTGCTTAGTAACTTACCTTGCAGTTTATGTAATGGTTTATGTAATTTAGACTTATTGATGAGATCCAAACCCAAATGATTTCTTAACTAAATGGGTTGGCATCTAAGATTTTATAGTTGTATTATTCAATATGTTACTTTGAATATGGTTAGTAATTATGCCATTTCCCACTTCCATCATCTAAGATGGGTAACTGTTTCTTTGTTATCTTGAACTCAAAGCAAATATCTTAGTATGGAAGAAACAATTTAGTTCAGAATGCTGTCTCTATGCTCTCTCCATGAATTTAGTCTTTTCTTGATTACTCTGGCATTAATGATTTTAATTTGTTGTATACAAATCTTGTTCCTACTCATTTGTGTATGTATGCAGGTATTTTGTTAGAGGACATAAATGTAATTGTTTATATTTGATGAGTTCAATTGGATTTATTTTGAGGGTTCGCTTTTTCTGCGTTTACTGCATACAAATTATCTATAATAAGCCCAATATGACATCATTTTGGGGCGAAAATCATGGTGTTTTTGTAATTTTAATTTATTTTAGGATTATAATAATTTTTATATGTATAATTTTTTAAGATTTCAATACCAAAATGACGTCGTTTTTGAATAAATGCAGATAACTTATCTTCATCAGGTGCAGAAACATTTTTCCCTTATTCTAATTGTGTTCTTTGTTAGAGTAAAATTGGGAAGGAAAATAGGTGGATCATTTGTGGTCTTTACAGTAAGACACCCAAAAGAAAATCATTTGTAATTAATTTTTGTTTGAAATGTTGACACACAAACTTTGAACCTAGCCTTGTCTATAAGTCCTTGTGCAATGGATTCATACTTTGATATCCAGAAACGTTCTGTTAAATTATCCTTGACGCAATTTAAGGAATCCGATTATCTCACATTCGTGAACTTCTATTTTTTTTTTCTTCTAAATTAGAACATTAAATGAATCATCATCAACCAAGTATGCACGTTGCACCATAAAATTGATTTACCTAAAAAAATTTGTTTTAGTACATGATATACTTTTAAAGTTCTTACATATTTATCTGAATTTTTTTTTTTTTTGGCTTAAATATTTTGATTCGAGGAATGAAATAAGTGATGGTAGGATTTGATACAGATTCTTAGCAAAGGATTTTAATAACAAAACTACTTAACACATTTTAAACAAATTTATTATAGAAATATTTCTTTTTTTTTAATGGTTAGTTAAGGTGCAAAAGGAAGGGGAGAAGTAGGCTGATTTGGACGGGCGTTAATTCTTGTCAATGCTTAATTTATTTATCAAGTGGGATAAATGATATTAACATGCATGCCAGTAAAGTCTTGCTCTGGACTTATTTCATGACTTATTTAGCGTGGGATTAAAATTGTCCAAGAGGTCCAAAGTTAAGATTTAAAGGTTAAGGAAACATGTGTGGTAGGATTTATACAGTCACAACATTAGCGGTTTAAAACAAAACTATAGTCACATGATATCAAACAAATTTATTATAGACAATCACCCCAATAATCAATAACTAAGGTGGTGTTTGGTTGGAGTTTTTTGTGAGGATACCTAAGCATATGAGATTGGGTTTTTGTGTTATTCATGTTTGGTAAAAAAAAAGTTACAAAATTTTCCTAGCTAAACTTGGTTCCCCATCATTTCATAATTGTGTGTAAAAATGGATGAAAAGCACGATTCAACTTACCCACTTCATAACATGGTATTTGGGAGAAAAATCATGATTGTAAAGGTCCAAAGTTAAGATTTAAAGGTACAACTTATAATTTTTTACTCGGAATCAAATAACTTTTTTTACATTTTCCTACCAAACTCTACAGCCACCATGATATCAATTACATTTCCCTAGCTCTACACCACCACCCCAATAATCAATAATTAAGTGACAGACATCTAGTTCTAACTATACCTATAAGGCAAAGTTCACAACTAAGCATCCCGCATATGAGATAGCCTGAAAGAGTCACTTTTGTCCATCAATGAGGTTAAAAGTCATCATAATTAGGACAACCAATCACTATAATGAAAGCTTGAAGCCCATCATGTAATCCATCTTGATTTAAGTTCATTGCGTATAATTAATCCATAAATTATATGAAATTGAGAACATCAATAATTAAATATACATACTTGTATTTTTCATGAGTAGATGAACAAGGAAACACCAAAGGCACTGGACACTGGAGATCGCGCTAAGCAAGGTCTTCCCCACTACTTCTCTTATTCAGATAGGCAGTTGTCAACGGGGCAAGATTAGAATGAGAAAGTCTAAAAAGTGGTTAAACCTAATAGGGCATCATTAGATATTTACATTGAAGTAGTGGCAGTGGACCTAGTCGCAAATATAATTATTTACATAATAACTCTCTCATTACAAGTTATTAAGTAATGGCCTACACTTTACCTATAGTTATACTTTATAGAAAAAAATTGATTCACACATCTCAAATAAACAATTTGATCACACACAATAATGCCATAAATTGTGCTTGTCTCTTAGAAATTAACCAACCATATAGTTAGCCTATTTTTATAAAAACAAAATTAACAATTATTGGTAGTCCACAAAGGAAATTTTCTAACACATTGCTCACATATTGACTTGAACGTCAAAGTGCCTTGCAAGTTCACCCAACATTTGTTCCAACCAATCAATACAACCTAGACTTTCCATCTTGCGAAGGATCTCACTGAAGCATCTTGCGATGGCATCTCCCAACAAGATCAATTTCAAAGAAGACCCAAATAGCTATTGGACCAAGCTCAAATGTGTATGATCTAGCTCAATCCTTATTTGACACATCAAGTGTAAAAGAGATTTTGCTAATATTTTGTTATATGCTACATTTAGTACATTATAAATGCAAAATAAATATTAATACAAATTTTTATCTTTTAATTAAATGAGATACAGGGACAAATATTAATAACTAATTATTAAGAGGTAACTGCACCCACACAAAAAGGGTATCACATAAGGAAGTGTTAGTGAGTCGTGTAAGAGAATCATAATCATAGATGAGTTAATCAATAGTGATAAGGGATGAAAGAAATAAAAATATTGAAATTGGAAGTTATAAAATCATCGTTTAATTTGTACATTGATGGTTATGATCATATTACATGACATATGACCATATTATTTAACAGATGGGAGAATCCATTTCTAGCAGAGAAACCTTTAATTTCATAAATATGAATCTAAGGGAGGGATTTAAATATGTAAGAAATTAATTTTGATTTATTTCTATAAAAAGTTTAGTAGTTGCACCCAATGATGTGTTACTACATTATTTAATGAGTTTCATATCTTATACAATTGTTAATTTAGTCAAAGTTATAACGCATCAAAATTAAACTCAATTTTTAATTTTTCCTTCTGATAAAATACTATCATTTTAATATTATATCTCTATCTTTAATTGAAAATATTTTATTAGGAACATAAAAAAAGAGCATACCGAATTCGAAACAGATCGACAAGGATAAACACATACGAATATTAATTGTTATCACTATTTACCATGTAACTATCACACTTAACTTAATGCCGCACCATTTAGTCTTTCTCAAAATGAAAGGGTGACATTTGGATATCCTCAACAACTTGGTGAGAAAGATTATACCTTACCTCATGTCCTTTCCAAAGCCGAGTATTCTGATGAATCAACTGTGCAAGAAGGAATTTGGGAAAATATTTTTAGTGCTGTTATTATATCGAGTACTCGTGTTGGAATGTAGCAATTTGAAATTCAAAATAGATAGAATCAGAAGTTTGTTTCCCTTTAGAATCAGAAGTTTGTTTCCTTTATTTTATCTAGTTTGTTAGGATTTTGAATGTACAATTTGTGTATAAATACACATCTGATTATGAGGAAAAGAATGAATGAAAGAGAAATATTACAGTATTAAGAATTTGACATGGTATCAGAGCAAATTTTTCACCCTCCATGAATGGAGTATCCGCTGCCATCATTTTTTTAAAATCTCTTGATCATCCAGATCTCCTTTGCATCTGTACCTTTTCCCCTTCCTTCCTCCGGTTCACTCTTTTGAATTTTCCGGATTTTCTTCTCTTTTTCTTACTTACTTGCTGCTAATGTGAAGCCCCGAATCGTCATAATTTTTTTATACACCATTTTTTAACTGTATTCGTATTGTTCATTTTCTTCTTCAATGGCCAACTCTTCTTCTGAAAACTCCAAACCTCTTCATGTTCCCCAAAACATTATTCTACGCAAAGATCCCAAATTGAATTGTTGAATTTTTGAATTGTTGAATTTTTGAATTGTTGAATTTTCTGAATTGTTGAATTGTTGAATTCAAACTCTCCACCTTCACATTCTGAATTGTTGAATTTTCTCTCTCTACTTCTTCACTCTCTAGAATCTCTCTATTTTTCCCGCTTTCTCTTTCTATAATGGCTACTTTTACTGTCGCGTCTCTTTTCTCCTTCCAAATCTTGTTTATAATCGAATCGAACCACTTCCGAATCGAACCAATTTTGAATCGAACCGAACCACTTCCAAATCTTGTTTCTTCCGGCCGTGATTTCATCTTCTTCGGTGATTTATTATTTTTATTTTGATTTTCTTTTATGGTTTGTATTTGGTCAATTTTATTTTATTCCCACACATGTTTGTGGTGTTATTCAAGTCTGATTTGACTTGTATTTGGTTTGCCATTGTTTGGCTTTAATTTTGGCTTCCTATTCAGGGGGAGCATGGTTCATGTTGCCGATGTTCATTTCAGAACATTTGATTTTGTCGATGTCCATCCCGGCACCATTTATATTTGGTGGCTGATGTCCATGCCAGCCCTTGCTTCCTTAGCTGATGTTCATTCCAACACATTCTCTTTACCAACTCTTCAGAATGATGATCATTACAGTTGATTTGCTGTGCTACCGATTTCTCCGACTTGTATTCCATGAAGCAATTAGCAAGTTAGGCATGATTGACATCCATGCACCAACTTGAGGGGGAGTGTTGGAATGTAGCAATTTGAAATTCAAAATAGATAGAATCAGAAGTTTGTTTCCCTTTAGAATCAGAAGTTTGTTTCCTTTATTTTATCTAGTTTGTTAGGATTTTGAATATACAATTTGTGTATAAATACACATCTGATTATGAGGAAAAGAATGAATGAAAGAGAAATATTACAGTATTAAGAATTTGACAACTCGCATATCATTTATCAAATATATATTGCAAAAAAATAACACTTTTATATTACTCTCACTTTTATGATTATTTTCATTCATATATCCTATTTCTTTTTGACAAACGACTAGGTACTTGTGTTATACCGAAAATGAGCTGAATTTGGGTTCACTAGTTTCCAAGCAAGGGTACGAGACAGTGGATACACATTAAGTGCACTATTCGAAGGATCCATTTTGGAAGAAAACCAAATTGAACCATCACTTTCAGGAGAAACTCCTATGCCCTAGGCCTTGCTTATTGATCTTGAAAGTCATATTACACAAAACCCCTCTTCTGTTGATCTTTGGGAAGTTCATAAAATTAGAGGGATTCTTGATAATGCACTTTGATTGTGACTATTGTGTCAATGCATAAATTTTGCGAGGAACGCTAGATACATTGTTTTGACCAAATTGCTTGGAGATGTTATGATGTTGCTTTGAAGTCTTCTTTGATGGTGGTTAATGGTAGCTCCTCCTCAATTTTCAGTGGATAAATGAGGTGAAGTATGTTAAATAGGAAAAATGTGTACCTAAGAGCTTGTGCCTTTGTATTTATTGAGTGAGAACTGAGGAAGGAGCTGCTTTAGTGCTTGTTTGGAAGGGTTTTTTCTTTTAGTTTCTTTTCTTTTTAAAAGTAAAAGTTATGTTAGGATTTTCAAAAGATTTTATATTAAAAAAAGTTTTTTTATAATGAAAAAAAGAAGAAGCCAAAAGCCAAAAGTTCCTAGAAGGAGCTTTTTTTAAGTTGTATCAGCTTATTCTTAATTTGAGCTTTAAAGCTAAATTTTTAATATAATCATCAAACAACTTTTAATTTTATTTTTAAATCTCTTTTTTTTAGCTTATAAGCCAAACTTGCCCGTTTGGATGAGTTTTTTTCTTTATCCAAAAGTTTTTTTTTCTAAAAAAAAAAAGTTCTTCTCATTACAAATTAGTGATTGGATGTGTGCTTTAAAAAAAGGAGAAATCAGAAAAAAAAAGCCAAAAAATATGCTTTTTATTGAAGCTGAAATTTCTAGCTTATATAAGAAGCAGAAGTCAAAAGCCATTTTTTTTTTCAAAATCCAAATTTATCCCTACCCCAACCAATGTCACCTCCCCCACTATCACTGCCACTGTCACCGCCGCCATTGCCACCATCATCATCATTGTCACCGCATCCACCACCACTATATATCATCATTGCTATCACCACTGTACCTACAACCCCGCCACCACCTTCATTGCCACTGTTTCTTGCTTTGGCTTTTGAAAAAAGTCCTAAAATAAGCAAAGCATAAAAAGTCCTTTTTTCAAAACCTCATCCAAACGGCCTTTAGTACTCATGTGATCTTGTTAGGGTGGTCCCTCCATTAATGATGGCATGCACCACATATATTGGTGCAGGGCTCAATGTCTGCCCAACTCTGGAAGAAAGTAGAGGGCTCTCCTCACCTTATATATACACTTGAAGACCATTGTAATTTTGGTTAGAGACTTTGAAGCTTGGAGCGTAGAATTTGAGAATACCTATAGGGGGTGTTTGGTAACCAGATTCTTTTTGGGTTCTTTGGAAAGCTGGGTATGGAGAATTGGAAGACGACGTTTGGTAGCAAAAATATTACACTTTTCCGAGAAACAATGTTTCCCGTTTTTTGTAGTTCATGTATAAAAGTGGTACGGAGAAAATATAAATATCTCCATCCAGAAGTTGGGATATTGGTTTCCCGGGAAGTAAAAAAAGGACCAAAATATTGTGGAAAATAATAACCCTACTTTTTGATAGCAAATGGACTTCGTCTACTGTTTATTGTCAAATGATTACGATAATAAATATTAAATGTTTAATGTTGAATATAATATAATTTTAAAAAGTGAAAGTAGGATTATTTTCGTAAATTAACCTCACATTCCCACTAATATTTCACAATCAACCAAACACACACTCAGTAAAATAGACCACAAAATTCCGGGAAAATTTGGCCATACCAAATAATTTTTTAGTAACATTCCAGCAAAATATATTTCCTATTATATTCCAGTAATCTATTGTTCCCAGATAAATAAAAATTTCTCTTCTACCAAACGCCCACATAGAAAGAAGTTTGAGTATGACCTCTTTAGGAATGTTTAAGATTACCATTATTCTTGGTGAAGCTTGATTGTACCTTAAGTGCAACTAGGGAAGCTTGACACTTGTAATCTTTCTTTTTCATAATGAAAGATTTTCTGCACTAGTGTCCCGTGATTTTTACTCATTTTCCTTAGGGGAGGTTTTCCACGTTAAATGTTTTTGTGCTCTTCTCTGTCTCTCTCACTTCTGTATTTTTCATTTTCTGCTGCGTGTTGGTCGACCTGGGGACTTCAGGCAGACCTGTTAGTGCCGAGCTTCGATCTTGATTTGCCGACTTGCGATCTCGCTTCCATGTTGATTTGAAAGACCTCATCCCAATAGTTATTAGAGCCCGAGTTCGAAGAGTTTTGAGGAGACGAGATTAAGACTAGCAGAGTTGCCCATGATGGAGACATGTTCAAACTGACAGCGGATAACTTTACTTACTGGAGACTGATGATAGAAGATTATTTGTAGTGTAAAGACATGTATGAGCCCATCGTCCATAAAGAGATGCCTGAAGGCAAATCCGAGAAGGAATGAGAAATCTTGAATCGAAAGGTCGTGGCCATGATCAGGAAGTACATTGACAATAGCCTCTTTGAACACATGTCCGGGTTCATGAATGCGTGCGAGTTATAAACGAAGCTAGAGTCCATGATTCAGAAGCAGTCTCCTAGGAACAAGGCGAACCTGGTTCACTGGCTTGTGAAGCTAGAATATAAGGATGATGTGAGTATGATTAAACACCTCGACACCTGCAAAGGTATTGTAAATCAACTATCTAAAGACGAGATAAATATTGATGACGAGATGTAGGCTCTGCTGCTGCTGAGTTCACTACCAGAAAGCTGGGATACTTTGATAGTTACTTTATGTAACCCGGTTCCTGATGGAAAACTGACGATTGACACTGTGACTGACAGCCTCCTGAACGAAGAATCCAGGAGAAGAGAACAAGGAGTAATTAGCACATTCGAAGCAAACATTGCTGAGAATAGAGGAAGGTCCAATGCTCGGCCTTATAGCAAGAGCCAAGATCGTGACGGACGTGACAAGTCTAGAGGCTAATCCAAGCCAAGTATGAATTGAAATACTTCTACTGTGAGAAGCTCAGCCACAAGAAGCCTGACTTCTAGACTCTACAAAAGACCAGAAGAACGACATTGTGAAGCTGAATCAGATAGTACCAAAGAAGAAAGAAGACAAGAGCACCATTGTGGTAGCTGCCAACTCTGATGCCAAGATTTTCCTCCTTGGCGATAGTAACTTTACTTTTTGAATGTAGTTTATGATGACTGCGCCTGGATTGTTGATTGCGGTGCCTCCTTCCATGTCACCTCACACAAAGGCTTCTTCTCTTCTTACAGAAGCGATGACTTCAAAGTTGTAAAAATAGGAAATCAAGTGACAAGTAAGATTGATGATGTCAGTGACGTAACCCTGACCATGAATGTTCGGTGCCAATTGTGCTGAAGGAAGTAAAACATGTGCCTAACATGCGACTGAACCTAATCTTGGTAGGTAAGCTTGATGATGTCGGGTTAGTGAATTAATTTGGAGAAAGTATATGGAAATTAGCCAAGGAAAACTTGGTAGTTTCTCGAGGCAAGAAAAAAGGCTCCTTGCATGTGATGCAAGGAAAAATAAATGATAGAGAAGCCAACTCTGTTCGAGATGGACCTAACATGGAGTTGTGGCATAAGCGTTTTAGCCATATGAGTGAAAAAGGACTTCAAATCCTAAACAAGAATGGACTTCTGACCAAATTGAAATGCCAAGTGATGGAAAGCTGCATGCATTGCCTAGCTGAAAAGCAACACTGGGTTTCCTTCTTGAGACCAGAATAGCCCAAACAACACCGGTATGTTCTTGACCTTGTCCACACCGATTTATACTCCATATCGGAGAGATCACTTGTTGCAGCTCAGTATTTTGCTTCTTTTATTGATGGCCATTCCCATATAGTGTGATTATTTTTGTTAAAATCTAAAGACTAGGTACTTGAAACCTTTAAACAATTACGTGCAATGGTGGAAAGAGAGACTGTCAAGAAGCTGAAAGTGGTCCAATCTAACAATGGTGGTGAGTAATGTGATTCGTTTGATGCATATTGTAGAGCAGCTGTGATAAGACTGGAGAAGACGCCCCCAAAGTATGAACCGAACTATTGAAGAAAAGTATGATATCTCATGTCAGGTTGCCGAAATCATTTTAGGGTGAAGCAGTCCGCACTTTAGTTGACTTTATAAATATTTCACCATCACGACCACTAAAAGAGAAATTTATGAAGAAGTTTGGATAGGTCGGAATGCTCATCGAAATATATTTGGATGCCGAGTATTTATGCATATCCCCAAAGATGATAGGGCAAAGCTCTATGCAAAGACGAAATAAGGCTATCTATCTTGGTTCGCCAAGATGTGAGTTCGAGTTTCGACTTTGGGATCCAATCAACTAGAAAATAGTAAGAAGTTGAGATGTAATCTACCATCAAGACAAGACTATTAAAGACATCTTGAAGCCTATAAAGTCTGAGTCATCGTCCAACGTGAAGAACTCATCCCTCCTATCCGAGCTGAAGCAGGGGAAGAAACAAATCAAGAAAATGAAGTATATAACCAGCAACAAGAAGAGCCAACTATTTAAGTTGTTGCTGAGGTCTGAGATCCTAAGGTCCGAGATGAGAATGTTGAGTCGTACTCTCAATTTAAAGTACAAACTAGACACTCTACATGAGTAAGATGACCTTCTACTAAATACCCACCTGACGAGTACATTGTTGTTACTGAAGATGGAGAACCTCAGAGTTACGATGAGGCCATGACGAGCACATACAAGAAGGAATGGAAGAAAGCAATGTAGGATGAATAAATCTTTTTATCCCGTTTTCATTTTTTTCTTCAAAAGTTTTTGTTCCAAACATATCCTAAGACTAGATATGTCTTTGAAAAAATCTAACATATCTGATGGTCTTCGAATGTTTTTTCAATCATTAAAATTTGAAATTTTTGAGCAACTAATTTACACTATCATAAAGACTAATTTTAAGTATGAGTGTTCGCGGTTTGGATTGGATCAGTTTTGAAATAAAAATCATTCGATTTAAATTTTTTTTTAATTCAATATAATGCAATCCAATTTTATTTGGTTTTAATTAGATTAGTGTTTGGTTTTTCGAAAAACCTAAAATTTCAGTTTTACAATTCACTAGAAAGTCATTCGAAGTTACAAACTATTGAAAAATTCAAGTTTTCAAACTAAAACAAGTCTTAAAACTCATGAACAGTTAAAATAATTTAATAGACAATAAAAAATTAAAACAACATAGTTTGCTATCAATAATATTCAAAATTTCAAGTCTATAAAAAAAACAAGATTCCAAGTCACTATCTTTCAAAAATACTAAATACATAATACATTGGATCGGTTTAGATTGGATTGATTTTCACCAACCAAACTGAAAACCTATCCAATACAATTAAATTATGGGTTTTTTTTTTATTTTTGGTTTTCAGTTAATTAGGTTATCGATTTTTCTATTTGGTTATCGCGGTTTAAATCGGTTGACGAACATGACTTTGAAAATATTATAAACTAATTTATTTATCCAAAAAAATTTAAAAACTAATTTAGTATAATTGGAAAAAGTGTTTATCATTTTAATTGACACAACTTTATATTATTTTGAAATGAAATAACGTCATTTTGGTACATAATTAGTACTTTTATATTTTCTCTCCTTCACTTTCTCTCTTCCTAATTTTTTGGAGTAGGGAGAATATAAAAAGTCATCACACATGTACCAAAATAAAATTATTTCATCTAAAATAACAATAAATTAGTGTTTATAAAAAAAAATAACAATAAATTATATTTTTTAAAATAACGAATATTTTTTTCTTAGTAATTTCACCAATATGTAAAGGGAAATTATATTTTTATGTGACATAAGACACCTCTCTCTTTTTATATTCACATAAAAAGATATGCCTCTTTTTTCTTTCATTTTTCTTTTTTTTTAAAATTGATGGACCCCAATTAATTTATCTTACAATATGAGATAATTTCTCACATAAAACAAAGAGAAGTAAAACCCATATGTAAAACTCATTGCCAAAGATCTCAGCCACACGTTTTCTTCCTCCACGCGAAAATCTTGTCCGTTCAAATCTGCCTCGTTATTCTCAACCCTCCCATAAAGCTTTTATTATGTCGTGTCGTCAGATTCAGTTTCGAAAAACAGGCCAATGCTGCATATGGTGACTAAATTACCATATTATCCTCTTATCCCCTCGCTTTACTCGAGGGAACCGTGAAAGCGGGTGAGGGTACAATGGGATGTAAAGTAATTATGAAAAACCAGTGAGCCCAGTTCATCTTTTCTCCTTCTCGAAGGTCTCCGTCAAAAGAAATATAACATAAAAAAGGAAAACAGCTCTCAAAGCTATCGCGAAACTCGCGTTGGGAGAGCGTGGGAGCACTTGCGTTCAAGGGTAAAACTGTAAAAGTCTAATTTTTGGGTTGTGATTTTTTTTATAAACAAAACTGTTGTATTTTTTATTTTATTTCTCGTAAAAAAACGGGTTGTGATTTAATTCTATAAATTGTTAATTTGGGAGTGTTATATTTATAAAATTTTTATTTACAAACTATATTATATATTTCTGAAAATACACTAGATTATACTATATATTTCTTGGAGTATATAGTATAATTTATGAAAATTTATAAAAAAAATTTATAAACAGACCCTTCTCTTAATTTGTTGTTACAAGAACTAACTTTATTAAAATTAGTGATAATTGGTTCAATTAATAAGATTAAAATGTAAGTTACTTAAAAACAAAAATCTTAATTTTTTATTAACACATTCACTTCCTTACGTTTCACCTAATAAATTATAACTGTTAATAGACGGAAATCAATGTTTATGATCTAAAATGATATAAAGTTATATTCTTTAAAATGATATATGTTTTCCCTTCTTTATCAACACATTCACTTCCTTATTTATAATATAAAAAACTGGTTACACTAATCAAAATTTGCTAACGCGGATTGAATTAATTGGTCCAATAGTTTTTAGATAAAATAATACCTATCCAGTAAACGAACTTGAAAATGCTCTTAGTCAATAGAAGTCTTCCCTACCAGTTAGTTATATTAGAGTAAGTTATACCTAGTATTATCACTAAAAAATAATTATTTGGTTAACAAAATAAATGGAAACATTTAATACTTTTAGGGGTGTTTGTCAGTTGGGTTGGGTGGGTTTTACTTTTTTTTTTTTAATTTCGACCCAATCTACTCATTAAAGTAGTAAGTAGTTAAATCCATGTAAATATGTCTTGATACTGAGGAAGCTATTCTGAGTACACTATATCAGCGTGAAGTAGAGTTCAAAGGCTCTTGTGCTTTTGGTGTTGCTAGAGGGAAACAAAAGTTTTCGCGGCTTTTCCACGTGTGACACACACCACGTGTCGACATGTACAAAAGGTATGAATGGGAATTGCACATACATATATTGTAAATAATCTTCGGTACCATAACAAACATACATCATAAGATACAATCTTTATTCTTGAAAATATTACAAATGAAAGAGGAAGCATTATGTATTAAGGTGGTAGGCTTGGCTGGTTCATCTTCGAAAGTCAAAATTACGTCATTCTTTACAAAAATGTGCATTGATTAGTTTTAATTTTGAAATTATTTCAAAAGAGATTTTTGTCTTCAAAATTAATTCAATTAAATTTAAAATTTTTGGATTATCACACTATGGCAACTAAAATGACCAAAATAAAACCACATGATTAACAAGTTGTGGGACAATGATCGTACTACCATGTTTTTTACATTTTTTTCTGTCTGAATGCCACATAACATAATTTTTTTTTCTTTCAAAAATGTCATATTTACTGCTCTGAGCATTAACGGGTTATATATACCACATGCTAACACGCTAGGACATGCTATATCATGCTAAGCGGGTCTTGGACTTGCTATACAAGCTAGTAGGGATGCTAAACGAACTAGAGGTGTTCTGTCCTAAACACAAAGATGTCTAGCCCAATAGGCTAGTAAGTTTCTTTAGGATTTAGGTGCTCTCTCTAAGGTGTATATAAATTATATACCCTTGATTTTAGGAGATCATTGTGCACAAAGGAATAAAAGACAGGTTTCGCCAAAGGGGTGGTGTGTGTGTGTGTGTATGCACAGTGACAACATAACAGTAATCAAGAGAGAATAATCATACATGTAGGCTTTACGTCCTATTTATAGAATTTACCTGTGGGTATTGGATTTTGTACCTTATGTGTCTCTTCTAGCATCCCAAGCCTATACTTAATGTTGTCGTATTATGATTGGTATTTTTGATGGATAACCACCTTTAATTATATCATATTTATATTTAGATTGCTCCTTGTTGGGCTGGTAGTAAAGATGCCTCATATATGAGTCCATAACAGTTGTTCCTCAGCCAGGCAGTCTGGGTGTCCAGGCTGCGGGGGTGTATATAAATTTGAAAAATTACCCGGGTTTTTATAGATCTCTATACATATCTGGGTTGGATTTCCCATCAAGAATCATCCGGGTTTACATTGGTAATTACCCGGATTTCCATTTTGGGATATCTATGATTTTCATATTAGTTATAAGGGGTAATGTATCTATCCCCTATCTCGACAAATTGAATCTTCGACTTGTCGAGATATAGTTTGTATTGTTTTAATCAAAGTTGTAATCAACCTTGGATTGCCTTCACTTCCTGATGATGATTTTCCCCCAAGTACATCCTTTATCTACCGGTTTAAATGCTCAATATAAAGCTTCTCATCACTTTGTTATGTGAGGAAGTATTTCTTTTGAAACCCGACTCTTAGTCTCTGTATAATTTCTTATATCACGACTCTATATGAACCGGGATGATCTCTGTCTGTCTGCGAAAATTACGCATCCGAGATAAGGGCATCATTCTACGAAAGCAATGATGAAACCCTTACACATGGTAAACATTGATATTATTAGCATGTTGTAAGCAGCATACGCTGTCTTCATATTTCGTGCACATTAAATGCACTAATCGTTTCACCCATCTAATCATTACTTTTGGGGGGAATTGACGCTTACGTCCTTGGCCTTTGCTATTCGAATCACTGCGGTTACGCTTTGTACTTCATATTCCCCCATTTTCTATCCTCCATTTCACATTTGCAATTTGTGAGAAAATCACTCTGTGTTCTTCCCCTCTAATCTTCTTCCAAACGAAAGTTCATCTCCAAGCACGTTCCAAAACTCTTCACATTTCGACTTAGGTACCATCATTTATCCTATAAATTCCTATGCTTTTTTCGGTCAATTTGAATATCTGAAACGATTCATATTTTTGAATCTCCATTTCTCAGTTACTCAGGCACCATCATATTTCTCTGACTTTTTGAGTCTCTTAACGCTATTGTCTGCATCTTTGAATCTTTGCCATTTTTCTTCATATGGTACTGTGTCCTGTGAAGTTATTGGTGATCATTGCCCTAACACTTTTGGTATTTCTAAGTAAGTATAAATTGCTTGTCCGAAGATTCTAGGTAAGTTACCTATATTTCTTTTGTCCCCTTTTGACTTGGAGTAATAAGGTTATTATCATTTTCCTCCCCATTTTCAATGAGAGGGAAGAAAAATCCCGTACTTATTGTCCGTGATGAGGATAAGGAAGAAGATGAAGCAGAGTTTCTCAAGAAGATTCCTCCTGGACTCCAGTATTGGTTATGGGGAATGCCCAGGACTGAAGAGGAGAAACCCAAAGCAATGCCTCGTGAATAGAGCTGGCAAAATGGGCCGAGCCTGCCCCGCTGGCCCGCCCCGCCCGCCAAACGGGGCGGGGCGAGCTGAGTTTTCCAAACCCGCTGCCCGCCAAGCCCGCCTGGGCTGATTTTTATTTTTATTTTTTAATTTTTAGTGTAAAATGCTACGGGCTTGGCGGGCCGCCCGCCCCGCCCGCCCAAACGAGGCGGGGCGGGGCGGGCTGAGATATCTAGCCCACCTTCAAAGGCGGGGCGGGGCGAGCAGCCCGCTTTGCCACCTCTACTCGTGGATATCGTGGTGGAAGTAGCAGAAAGAGATCCGGGTTATCAAATCCCCGAATTCGTGGGAATCCTGCTGAAAGGGATCGAGGTATTACAGGTCGGGATAGAGGTCATCCTTTTTCAAACACTCTTATCCCACAATATTTTCCTTGAACTCGGTTAAACCCATCTCAAATATTTTTCCACCCAAATTCAAATGTATCAACTTCTTCTCACGTTCCTCCAAGATCTTTAAATTCTAAACCAGCTAATCCCTGTTATTCTTGTGTCTTCTTAAGTTATAAATTTGTAGATAGAGGTTGTGACTCTTTAGCCGAGTCCACTTTGTCGAGTTGTCGCCATGGAAATATTCTGGGATCTAATTTGGCTTAAGGTGATCCAATTTCAATTTCGGATAAATCTATAAGTTTATCAACTAGTGATTCTTCAACTAGTAGCTATTTTGATTCAGGTATGCCCATCCATTTCTTCAAATTATAATTCTCCTTGTTTTTGGTATTTATAGGGTTATATTCGTCGGAGATTGTAGGGGAATATCGCTCTGCTATGTCAGATTCTGAGTATCCTCCTGTCGCTTTGATATCCCAGTATCCCTGAGTAACTTATGAAGTGTAAGTACTGTATACGAGAAGAGCGTGGAGGATGTAACCAGGCTCAATGTCGGCAACTTAGAAAATTATGACATCATTCCTCCCCACGAAAATGAGTCGGTTTGCTCGGGGAGGAACCCAGATGAACCTTCTTTTTTATCTTTTACCAAGATCTTGTCACAAAACTTGGTATTCGGTTTACTTTAATCAAATTTCAAATTTGTGTTTTAAACCATCTCCATATTGCTCCCACTCAACTCCACCCCAGTGGTCGGGGTTTCATCAAAGTGTTTGAACGTTTCTGTGTGAACACTTACACTTGCGTATTTATGTGATCATTAATTGATTGCAAATTACACAACATAACACAACAAATTTTAACGTGGAAAAACTTTCCTCAATGTGAAGAAATAAAATTTATTGGACACTAGTCCATAATCAAGCTTCCACTATGAAGAACAATGAGTTACAAAAGATCAAACTTCACCAACAAATGGTGGTACTCTCAAGCCTCACATAATGGACTAATGGTGGTATTCTCTCAAAATTTCCTAAGAAGGTCTAACACTCAAACTTCTCCCTAGCGGTGCTCTCATAAAATCAAAGCTTTAAGCTTTTGTGACAAAATCCTAAAAAATGTGTTTTAAGCCAACCATACCTCCATCCCACAACTAATACTTATATATGGGAGAAAGAAGGTTTAGGGTTTCAAGTTTCTCAAACACTTCAATGGGTCTTGGGCATTGTAGGAGGAATAAGCCCAACAGATACATGAGGCGCGAACAACCTGGATCGATTTTCTCATGGACTGAAGTGTTGAAACCAATTCTTGGGGTGGTGGAGACGTGATGAAGGATGGTGTTCAAAAATGAAAGCACTAATGTTACGATCTTACTTAAGATGCGTAATTGAAAGAGAAAAAAGAAACTAAAAGAAGAAAGGTTACGAAATTTGAAAGTTTTATTATTCTTTCTATACCAAATTTGGTACACTTCACTTATTTATAGTACAATAATCTTACCCAACGTAGTGTATAACTCATCTATTATCTAATAGAATGACCAAACAAACCATTTCCTTGGCCACATAACTGAAAAGAAGCGAAAAAAAAACATAAACAAATGAAGCACAAGAGGCTCGACCTTTTGACAAATACAATGCAAAAACATAAATATTTCACTGATTTAATTATTTTGACAAATTATTAATTTATTCAATGTGAGTGAAACACACATAAGGAGTGTGCGTGTTTAAGTTGAACATTACCTCCATGCACGATTTGTGCAAAAGTTAACACAATGCAAGACGCATATACGGATAATATGCGTTTAAGTCTGCACGCCCCTCGTGCACTTCTTGCAAAGCGTAACATGTGGCAGACACATTTTGACTTTTGCACAAGTTGTATATGGGATGATGTGTGACTTAAACGCACACATTTTTTATATGTGATTCACTCACATTAAATTGATGAATAATTTACTAAAAAATTAAACGGATAATATGTTTGTAATTCTACATTACATAGGTGAAAAAGTCTCATTATTGTTTTCACATAGCCAAACTCAATGGCCTCAAGGGCAGATCTGCCGTTGTTGCCTTCATAGTCCCCCTCACTCATTGAAAGCAGATTCTCAGGGAGGGAACCGTCGAAGCACCTTAAGATATATGGAAGGCCACGTAATATAAGTGTCATGTTTTATTTTTTGTTTTGCAAGTTCTGTAAATTTGCCCTACCTTGAAAAGTATAATGATAAACACCTTTCTATTAAGAAATTCAAGTAAGCACCTTTTGTCTGGAAGAAGCCACCTCCTAGGAGTGTGGGATTCAGTTATTATTAAGAACAAAGATATGCCATAAAGACTCAGACATTAGGCAGCTTTTCCTCGTCTTCAAAGTTATAGCATTTTTTTTCACCAAAATAAAAAAAGTTATAGCATTTTGTCAGCAAAAGATTTTTAAAATTGATTTTTAAAAAAATAAAAAACGGAGAAAGCTCCGTTTGCCAGCTATTTTCAGCCCATTAATAACCACACTCATACTACCTTCCAGATTAGTTTGTGTGACAAAAAGCAAAGAAAAAGCATATGCGCCCCCGACAAAATTGCATAGCTTTGTTTCAAACCCCGCTCAGTTGGTAATTTTTTTAAAAAAAATCAGGTTCAAATGATGTATCTTAAATAAATTTTTGGAAAATTTTTAGGGTTAGAGGATGTGCTTTCCTCTTGAATTGGAGGATTAGTCTCATCCTTACTCCAGTAGCAAAACTCAATGCAACTGCTATTCCAACGAGGGGCTAGCCTACATGGTCGTATCCCGAGGAGCAAGGTAACCGAAGGAGGTTAAACGAGGATATTATAAAAAAAAAATTAATTGCATACTTCAAGACTTTATTAATTGTGAGTCTCATATATGTCCTTTTTTTTTTTTTTTAATAACATATATATGAACTTTTCGGCTGAGTTATTACGGGTTAAATTGCTTTCAAATTACTGGAAAAAATAAATACAATTACCCAATTTTTCAGGGATCACAATTAATATATATATATATATATATATATATATATATATATATATATATATATATATATATATATCACAGGTCATTTATACTAATGTAAATTACATTTTAAATTTCAATGGTTGATTTTATTTATATTTAATTATTTTAATTTATTAGATATATGAGATGTTATATGCAAACAAATTAATAGCTAGAATTAAGCTTAAAATAATTTATTCTAATATTGATATAATTGTCAAGCATGTGGATCAACTCACATAGAGTTATTTTAGATTAGTCAATGATATCAAGTTTGAGTCTTAGTTACATATATAGTTGTATTAAGAATTTGGTAAGAAGAACTTTTTTAGATTCAGAGTGCATAAATAAAAAAAAAATAAATAAATCATGTTCCTTTGATATAATAAGAATTATCAACACAAACTAAAATCTGTATTTTCATGTTTCAAGGATTTTATGTTTTCGAAAAATGAATTAAAGAAAGTAATTAACGTAATTTGTGATGGAAAGCTGAACAAATTTTCGAAAAATGAACTTTTTTGTATTTGCATAGTATTCCTTATTTGTTCATAGAAAGCAAGGCAAAGTTACAACTTAAAAAGACAATTTGAAGGTGGTATTTTACATTTAGCTAGCCAAATAGCAAAAGTGTAACCCACTAGTAGACTTAAATATCCTCATCTAAACTGCCAAGGTTTCACTTTTTTTATGGGGTTACTGTTGTAATTTTATATCATTTACTCATCAATATTCTATCATCAACCAAACATAGACTTTATAAATCTTACCTAATTTGCCCGGTAATATTTCATCTAACCAAACAATTTTTTTTACATTTTCCTATCAAATCCACTTTCCAACCATTTTCCTATTAATTACATTTCCCTAGGGGTGGCAATTTAAGACACGACCCGCCAACCCAACCCGGACCCGACACGAAATTTTCGTGTTCGGGTCAACCCGTTTAATAATTGGGTTGTGTTCGGGTTCAAACAAAATATAACACGAAAATATTCGTGTCTCAACCCAAAGAGTAACCCGCAAATATAATTTTTTTTTTATTTTTTCAAGGTTATTATGGTAATTTTATTGAATGATATAAAAAAAATATACACTCTAAGTTTCTTTTTATTGAAGTTTTTTTTTTTGTTATATTGCAATCAGATTTGGTGCTTTTTTGGGGCGAGTCGTGTAATAAACGGATCACATTTATATTATAAGATTTTTCGGGTCGTGTCGTGTCAAAAAAAAGTGGGTCGTGTTGGAATTTTGACACTAATAATTAATCGGGTCGTGTTCGGATTGAATCTATTTGTGTTCCAAACACTATGCAAATACAACTAAAGCCACCCCTACATTTCCCTATTCAAAAAATTTCCCCTCTAAGCACCATATGAGAATCCAAGGCAAATTGAATAGGATTGCAAAAGTAATGAAAAGAAAACCAAAAGTTTGTGTGAGGTGGAAAATGGTGGGGGAGATATGAGATACATGGGTTTGCGTGTGTTAAAAAGTTGTGTTTTTGTCATCAGACAATCTTTTACCTCTCTATCTTTCTTTCCCAGCTTTTGTAGATGCTTGCCCACCATATCTCCTCCAATTCTTTTTCCAAGTTTTCCTTCAATATTTGTTTCTAGTCTTTCTCTTCCTCTCTTTTTCTTTTTTTCTTTTTTTGGGAGTCAGCTTAGAAACAACGCATTCTTTGCATCCCACACACTCTATTTTATCCCAAAACACCAAAAAGTAAGCACTCATATGATTGTCAAAGGTCACATATTGTAGGACCTCCAATAACAAAAACGCTTTGGAATTGGTCTCTACTTCATGTCATGTACAAGTCTCTTGTTGAGATATATAAAACCATTAATGTAACCTCACCCAACAACTTAAGTTTTTGGGTTGAATTGGTTCTTTATATGGTATCAGGAATTTCTTTGTTCGCACAGGTAGGTGGACCTGTGCACTTTCCACCCTTCAAGCCCTCTCGTGTGAGGGGACGTGTTGAGATATGTAAAACCATTAATGTAACCTCACCCAACATGGTTGAATTGGTTCTTTACGTATCTAGTCTCTAAGATGCATACATATTGGGTGGAGCTTTGGCTCCACATAGCTAGCCTCCAATTTAGGAATTTGCTTCTTTTTTATCCAATCTTCTTCTATATATATTATCACATCCTTTTTTTCATTTTTTTTTCCTTGTGGATTGTCGAAAATCAAATCTAGGTCAACCCACCATCTATTTCCATTGTCTCTTTCATTCATCATTTTCTCAATGTATTTCCTCCTCAATATTCATCAAGTGTGGGTTGCTTTTTATTGTTTGAAACCAGTTTACTTCGTTGGTCAATGACCTCATAATTAATGAAATATTGTCTGCCTCCAATCTTGTTTGTAGAAGCATGTAAATGTTTTCTAAGAAATGGAGTTATGACATGTATTTATAAAATGTTTTAAAATAAATTAACAAAAAGACATGAAGGATATAATAGTAATTATCATGAATTTGTTTCAAAAGCTACCGTTAGCAATTTAGCATAGAACCGGGTGTCTCGTGTTGTATAATTTTCTTAAAATTGATTGGAAAAATGTGTCTTTAAAAAGTATACAACTTGTATATTTCTAGGGATTTGCATTCATCATTTAAAACGACACAAATTTTTTTTCCTACATACACAATATTTCGTGGGGTCCATACTTTTTGAAGGAAAAAAAGGTTTATCATCTATCATTTAACATGACCACAAAAATTTTCCTACACACACAATATTTTGTGGGGCCCGCAGCAAAAAAAAACTATGGCACGAAAAATGAATCTCTATAACGTTACACAATCACTTTTCCTACAACATAACTCTTATAAAACCCAAAAAAAAATACGGAATGCAAAACGAATCTGTATAACATTACAGAATCACTTTTCCTACAACATAACTTTTATAAAACCCATCTTTTTATTGTGTTTACATTGTGTCTTATTGGTAAGACATGAAGTTAATACAAAAAGTTATTTTTTTTCTCTCCCCAGTCACATTAGCTGATGTATAAAGTGAAAAAAAATAACTTTTTGTATTAACACTATATCTTACTGGTAAGACATATTATAAACATACTAAAAGAAACAAATTGTTTCCTTTAAAAGGACATTCATTGCACCCCTTCATGATAAATGACAATATTATTAAACTCGACCTAATATTGACTGGGACTGAATCAATGAATTATTGATTCAACCGGATTAATGAATACAATAATATGTGTCTTTTTATATTAAAGTTGTTGTGGCATAGTGGTAAGTTTTGCTCGCACACTTCCACTAGGCCGGCCGTCTGACTGGTTTAACCAGGAATCGAACCATAGACCATTCTGGTTCATGTAACAGACCAGTTATGCAATTGGCTTGGTATGAAAACGGTGAATTTTGTTATAATTTTTTATTGTTATGATATGTTTTAGGGGTTTGTATTTGTCATTTAACATGACACATCAAACTTTTCTACACATACAATATTTTATATTTTATGGGATCCACACTTTTTAAAGAAAAAAAGAAAATTACGGTACACAAAATGAATCTCTATAACATTACACAATCACTTTTCTTACAACATAACTCTTATAAAACCCTGTGTTTTAAGCTATAACTTTAATGGGATTGATTTTTCTCATTTTGTATGAGACAATTTGTCTCATGCAACACACAAAAAAGTGGGTGGGACCCACTAAGAAGGAGAGAGAAAAAGAAAAAAAAGTGGATCCCATCCACTTTTGTGTGTGTTGCATGAGATAAATTATCATGCAACACATTTCCCAACTTTAATGTACTATATATAAAGGGGAATGCTACTCTCATTTTACATGAGAGTAGCTCTCTCATGTTATAGAGAGAATTTATGTGGGACCCACCATTAAAGAATAAAAAAGAAAAAAGTGGGTGACATTTTCAAAGTGAAATAACATGAGATAATTACCTCATGTAAAATGAGAGTAATATTTCCTATATATAAATTTTAACAATTACAAATACCAAATTCGAGTTGTTTATATATATAGAGGTAGGATCATTTGACACCAGTGTCAAATGAGAAATCTGACATCTCATCTGAGAGCCATTGGATCAAAAAATATCAATGGTGTCACATGCTTACAAATCAGAGCAGTTGAACTTTTTGATCTAATGGCTATCAGATGAGGTGTTAAATTTTAAATTTGACACCGATCAAAGGATCATGCCTCATATATATATATATATATATATATATATATATATATATATATGAGAAAAAATATCTAATGTTACTTTAGATAATTTTGTCTAATGTTAACTGCAACAACATCATTTTAGGTTGAAAAATTAAAAAATTAGAATGATAAGACTATTATAACCCTGAACTAAATTAAAATTATAAATGCATCATGATTTTCTCCTCAAAACGACATTGTTTCGAGAAATTTTAGACAAAATTGTCTAAAACAATTTAGAAAAAACAAACCCATATATATATTGGTAAACAAATTGTTTATATTTTTATTAAAAGATTATGATGTTTAATTACAATATAAAAATTGCAAAATAACGTAAATAGCCAATTCATACGAATCTGTGAAAAAATGGAACTAATAGGTCAAAGAAAAAAATATTTTGCAATTGTTACTGCAATCCCACGTTCAGCCAAAGTATGTGTATGTTTCGAGGCAATTATTGAACACAACTTGTGCGCACTGGTTTCAGTTCTTACGGTTATATCATAGGAGATGACTTTCTTGTTTAGATTATAGTTCACACAGCCCAACTTGACAATTCCCATGAGACTGTCCCAAATATAACTTCTTTTTGGGATATTTTAAGGGCCTTTGTCCTAGTGAACCTTTCTGTGTGTCTCAGAAATAGGGTTGACATGCTTGAATCAAAATCATTGTGAGGGCATGATGTGATTAAATAATTAAATTCTAGGTCAAATATGATGTGATTAAATAAACATCGAATTGCAATGAATTTAGGTTAGGACGAGCGGAAAAATAATAGTTCAAACTTTATAAAAAGGTTTAATTATTAGTTGATTTTTAGTATTGTGATGGACCAAAGTGTCGTTGAAATTGGAGAGTCATTATCATAACCACCAAATTATGAAGGGAAAGGTAGGGTCAATTTTAACAATTAGGATTCAGTCAAAGTGTATTGATTGAATCGCTATTCAAAAGATAGCATAGATTTTCCCAGCAGGCGATCGTTAAATATTATATGATACATCTCGCAAAGATAAATACTAATATTAGGGGTACGTTGATGCAACAAGGAAAAATAGCATAGGAAAAGTAGTTAAGTCATAGTATAATTTATTATGTCTGTTGTTTGATAATCGATCGACAACACAAGTAATTCTATAAAAATTATAATAATAAAATTTGTATGGGTAAGTTTCATTTGATAAAAATTCTTATAACTTATATTTTTTAAGATTTTTTGTAGTAACGTAATCTTTTTTCTTACTTTTAATGTGATGCCAAATTTAATTAGTAATAAATTATGAGTTATAATTTTCTCTAAAAGATTATTGGATGCTTTTGAAAACATCAATATAATATGTGAAAAGCTTAAGGTGTTGTTTGGTTCAGGATTTGTTAAAAGTTGCCTATCCAAATCAAACTGGCAAAGTAAGAAAGCAATGATTTGGTAGACAGTTTTGTAAAATTTCACTAGGTGTTATATTTGCATAGGATTTGATATTTGTTCGTAGAAAGCAAACAAAAATAACTGTTTGTAAAGAGTGGTGTTTTGCATTTAGCCGGCTAAATGACAACCCACTAGCAGACTTAAATACCCTCATCTAAAGCGCCAAGGTTTCACTTTCTTTATGGGATTATATTTATAATTTTATATCACTTACCCATCAATATTTTATTCTCAACCAAACATAGGTTTCAAAAACTTTAATCAATTTGCCTGGTAATATTTGGCCCAACCAAACAACTTTTTTTTAACTTTCCTATCTAATTCACTTTTCCTGTAGAACCCTAATAATTACATTTCCCGGTAAACTAAAATTTTCACTTGAACCAAACACCCCTAAGAGATTCCTTAAGGAGGTAATTTGAGAGATTTTGCATAGCCGAGAAACTAGTTTCTCAAGTCAAGGAATTTGATTCCTTAGAAAGCGTTTAGTACGCGAATTTTTTTTAGAATGACCGGGAATGCATGGTGGGGGAAGAATGTTAGCAACATTTGGTAGCTCAAATGTGATAACTTCTCAGGGCAAATTTATTTTTGGAAAAATGTGTGTGTTAATTTTTGTAAGGTATGACAAATGTTTGATCCATAATATATGTGGATTTGTTGAGTTCTCGAGGAAGTAAAAGGTGAATCTACCAAACCACCCAGATCTATTTCTATTTGTCTTCAGACACATTAGTTGTAATATTTGAATCAAAAGGCGAAGGTGAGGTTATTTTAGTAAAATAACCTCACATTCTTACTAATATTTCATAACCAACCAAACACAAACTTAGTAAAATTAACTTTATTTTTCCGGGAAAATATGGATCTACCAAACACATTTTTAATAATATTCCAGTAAAATATATTTTCCACTATATTTCGGTAATAATTAATTTCTTGATAAAATTTTTTTTTCTCTTGTACCAAATGTTCCCTTAGAAAATTATGAGGTACGGAAATAGATAAGATGAGGTAGGGATGCTATTACAAAGTACAAAGCTCTGAGACTAAGAAAAGTATATGCTTAAAAAATATCTTAGTAGAATTTTTTTTATACATTTGTGATGCTAGACTATTTTATGGTATTAAGATATTAGCATTATTCAATTAAAATCGTAAAGGGTATTTCATGCGAAATTATGGCTAAAAACACTACATTTTTGTGAAAACTCTTCAATTGTTATCTTCATTAGGATAAATATATCATTCTGTGTGTGTTTTCACATAGGGAGAGCAAATCCCAAAGTAAATATTGTATGTATCCAAGGAAGAAGTATTATCCAATAAAGTCTATGTAATCAATTATGAAGTTTTGTACTAAAACATAATTATGTTTTGGTTGTGGTAGTTATATTTTGTAAGGGTAACTTAATACCCTATGTTGGTTTAGTAATTTGTACTTTAACATTTTGAAATAATGTCATTGGTTGCAATACTTAGATTTCAAGTGTTTTTATGATATATGTGTAGAATTAAAAATCAAAGTACATAAGTAATATTTCTTAGTTAATAATTGAGGAATGTTACAAATCCTAGAGATAAGTTGTATAAAGGGTATTGTAGAAATGAGTGAGGGAAGGAGAAATTGTAAAAGAACACAAATTTATATAGGAGTAGGGGCCAACGGCCACGATTTTGCCACGTGGTGTAGGATGATGAGTCCTATTGTCAAACATAGCAGGTCCTGCATTTGTTGGGCTCAACAACGAGATTTTATTTTGTTGTGTCTTACAATGGGTCTTGAATGCTATGCCATGTGACAAAATGTGTCATGTTGGGCCAGTAGCTGAATGATGCTTTCCGGAAGTATACCGATCACACAAGTAATAAAGTGATAAATAAGTTCGTCTCCACAGGGATTAGGATCTAATATCAAGTAAACCTTTTCTTAAAGAATGGAAGATTTCAAATAGGGTTTGTGTGACAAATATTGTCATATTGAGTGAAATTAAAAATAAAGATTTGTTTTTGTGTTTTTAGATTGAAAAATAAAACAATAAAATTGAAAATTGATTTGTAGAAAAATATGATAAAAACATTGTAGCCAGAGTTCATTCACCAAATGATCCCCGCTTTTTACTCCGGATTGATTTATAATAATCATTTATATAATCACTCAGATAAATTATTATCTAAAAGATTCAATAGTTAACCCTCAATTCCTTGCAGGGTTAACCCTTTAATCCCATGAGAAACCCCAATTCCTTGCAATATTTCTCATGGGATCAAGCAATGAGCGCGATAATTTAAACATCTGCAATCGTATACACGTCTATTCCTAGCACGTATACAGATTGTTATCTTACCCCCTTTCCAGATCAAAACCCCAATATTTCTATCTAGGGTTTTGATCCTCAGAATATCCCCAACTATCAGATTGATCAATTCTAACAAGGGGAATATAAAATTCGCACAGAGTAAAGATAAAGATAATTATATAAATTAAAAACCACAAATCAATCCTTCATGTCAAGGGTTTACATATGGATCGTGACCCTGACTACAATAAAAATGATCTAGCCGATCAACATACTGATCGCTGATCTAAAATTCAACATAAAATTAAAATAAAAGATAAAGAAATACTAGATGTAGATGAAGAACGAAGAACAACTCCACTGCCCTTCTCCTCCAATCTCCAGATCTGCCTCTTAACCCTGTATCTGTGTTCTTTCTTTTTTTCTTTTTTTCTGATCTGCCAAGTCTGCTGACCTAATTCAGCAAATGTCATTTTTATAATATTCTTTTCTCCTTCCAAAAATGCCCTCAGAAAAGACGGAGATCTGTTCCCGCAAACCGGCGCTAGTTGGCGCCGAATTGGCGCACGTTTGCGCCACTCCTCCTCTTGGCGCTGGGTGGCGCCACTCTTCACCACAAATGGCGCTAGTTAGCGCCAATTTCACTATTCTTGGGCGCTAACTAGCGCCAACTTTTTATCCTTTTAGGCGCTAGCTAGCGCCAATGCACTGACTTACAGCGCTAGCTTGCGCCATTTCCTTCGTAAATGGGCGCTGGCTTGCGCCAATCTTCTGTGTTATTGCGCTGAGGAGCGCCACTTTCTTTCGTAAATGGGCGCTAGGTTGCGCCAACCTTCCGTGTTATTGCGCTGAGGAGCGCCACTTTCTTCATGAGTGGGCGCTAGGTTGCGCCAAGGTTCTGTCTTATTGCGCTGAGGAGCGCCACTTTGGTGCTACCTCGCGCCACTTTGATGTCCTCGCTGCAAAGTTCGTAATCTGGTGCGGTTTTGCGCCAGTTTGGTGCTGACCCGCGCCATGCTTGGAACTCATAGTGTGCTACAACCGTGTAAAATTGCATTAACAGGTTTTTTTATAATTCTTCACTTATTTTTCCTGTAAAAATACAATTAAAAGGTGAATATTATTGACATTCAAAGAATCAATATAATTAGCAAATATGTATTTAATTCGCTATCTTATGATTCAATTCTTGTCAATTTTATCCCAGAAAAATCACACTTGCCAGAGGCACATCAAACCATTCCCAGATTTAAACGTTGCTGTCCCCAGCAATGTAAAAGACTTAATCCAGGAAATATTCACTTAATCCAACATAACAATCATAGTCACTCTCAGACTAAATATGCCATGTATGCCTGACTCAATATCATGAACTTCCAATAATGCCATCAGCTTCTTACATAAATCCAGCCACTTACAAGAAAAGAAGTCAATCTGGCTGACATCCAAATTATCTCTCTTGATTTTTTTTACACCATCCTCCCAGCTCTTCCACTGGTGCATATGTATGTATGCGGAAATCAAATTAATGTCAAGCCTAAATTAGCATCATGCTCTTCGTGCTCTATGATCACAACGAGTATGTCTTGAAGTTATTGCAATGCCACCTGATTGCGGAGAAGGCTTGGCACTGGCAAGTAGAGACTCCAGCAGAGAATCAAAACTATTGTTTGCAGAATAGACTAAAGCAGCAAAAAAGTTCTGCTGCAGATCTAGACCAGTTTGTGTAACCAATCTGCCAGTTTTCAACAGCTGTACTGATTTGCTTTGCTGAATTTTTATCCATAACTCTCTTAACTTGAAGAAGTTATGAATTTGCCGTAGTGTTTGTCCAATAAAATATCGCCACGTCAGCCACGATCCGCAACTAGCTGCTCTCGACCGTCCGATCATCTTGATCGTTTACCGTGACCGACCACCGTTTTGTTTTTTTATCTCTTCTCTCTCCTCGCATTCTAATTTTCTCACCCCGTACAGGATACCTATAAATATGCTCCTCTCCCTCCCTTTCTCAAAACTCACATTCCATTGATTTTTCAATGGAAAACATCGGTCAAGATTCTGGTCCTGAACAAAATGCACAAACTCCAGCTGGTCAACGTGTACCTGCAGCCCCAATATCTACTGACTCATTTAGGACACCAACTGGTGCGGGCTCATCGCGAAGGACTGCCCGAAATCGGGGACAGTTTACAGAGGAAGATGGAACTGGGGATAGGAGGTTGAAGCGCAAGTCACAGAAGAATGTTGAGACGGGTGAAATTGACACAGGAGATGGGAGGTCAAAGCGCAAGAAGAGTGCGGAGGATTCTGGTGGTGATGAATTGGATGCTTTGGCTGATGAGTTTCTCAAATTGTTAATTGTCTGATTTCTCAGGTCTAGCTAATGGAACTATGGTAGCAGACCAACTCTTTCTTTTTGCAAGTTCTAGTGGATTTGGCAAAGGCAAAGGCAAAGGCGAAGGCTTCTTTTATGCAATTTATTTCTTCTGTTAGCTTTTTTTATTTTAGTCTCTTGGGAAGGATTTTGCATAGTATATTGCCTAGTTTTATTTTAGTCTCTTTGCATGGCTATGGCAGACAGCAAGAATTATTATGGGTTGATACTTTATTTTTGGCAGTTGCTTGCCCACAAATAATTTGTTTTAATCTCATTTAGAATTTAATTTGTTTTGTTATTTTAATTTAATTTCTAGTTCAACCGTGAATATTTTTAAAATCAAATTTTCCATTTTTTAAATTAAAAATCAAAACATAAAACAAAATCAACTGAAACACGTATTCTCTAAATTCTAACAAACAATTTTTAAAATTTATGTATAAAACATATCTTATCAAACAAATTTTTTATTTTTTATTTTTTTTTCTAAAAATCAAAAGACTATTTTCAGAAACCGTATTCAAACAAGACCTTAATTACGAAAGAGCGATCAAATTGCTACTTTCATACTTTCATTTTTTATTTATAAAACATACATTCATTTTTTTTTATTCGGAAAATCAAAATTTCCATTTTTCTAAATTAAAAATCAAAACATAAAACAAAATCAAATCAAACGTATTCTCTAAATTCTAAAAAAAAAAAAAAAACAATTTTTAAAATTTATGTATAAAACATATCTTATCAAACAAATTTTTTAATTTTTTTTTAAATCAAAAGACTATTTTTAGAAATTGCATTCAAAGAAAGACCTTAATTACGAAAGAGTGAGTGCTACTCTTTAGCAAAAAAAAATACCCAAGCGTTAAACTTTGCTACCCCTGATACCACTTTTCAATTTCAATTAAATAGTCAAGTTAGGATCTTTGTTTGTTTTGTTCTAAAAAAAAGAATTTTTAAAATCTTATTTACAAAACATACTTTCATTTTTTTCTTTTCTGAAAATCAAATTTTCCATTTTTTTAAATTAAAAATCAAAACATAAAACAAAATCAACTTAAACGTAGTCTCTAAATTCTAAAAAAAAAATAGTGATCAAACAAGATCTTAATTACAAAACAGTGATCAAAGTGTTACTGTTTGGCAAAAAAATTTACCATGTCACCACGCGTTAAAAGTTTGCTCCACCTAATACCACTTTTCAAGTAAATAGTCAAGTTAGAATCTTTGTTTGTTTTGTTCTAAAAAAATAAAAAATCTTTCTTTGCCCCTCCATATGAAATATGTACTATAGGTTTTATATGTGATGCTCTCCGGCAAGTATACCGATCGCACTTCAGGTTTACACCCATTGAAAAAAATTCTGACTTGATCACCATTAGTCATGGGGTAATGAGGACATCTCCTCATCAGATCCTTGAAGCGGTTCCATGCTGCACATATAGTTTCACACTCAGCCTGGGTGAAATTGGTGATATCATTCACCATCTGGTTAAACCTCTCCATGGAAAAGAACTCAGCAAAGAATTTATTTGAGAGACTCTCCCATGATGGAATACTTCTTGCTGGTTGCCTTTCCAACCAATTCAAAGCTTTCCCCTTTAGAGCAAAGGGAAACAGTCTCAGCCTGACTACATCATTGGACACCTGGGGGTGTTTAGTGGAGTCACAGATCATCAGAAATCTGTCAATGAACCTGTGAGGGTCCTCATCAGCCTCTCCACCAAACTGAGCTCGCTCTACCAATTGAATATTGGCAGATTTGAGCTCCCAATTGTTGCCCGCTTCTGGATGAACAATACTTGAATTAGGTCTGTTGAGTGCTGGTGTGAGGATTGTATCCATGAGTGGATTGTCCACATCATCATTGTTCCCAGCCATTGTTTTCGCTTCTTCGAACAGAATTCCCAACTCGTTGAATGCAAGCTTTTTCCGAGCAAGTTTTCTGTTCCTCTTTTCTGCTCTAGTGATCTCCAAATTAAGTGGAAATTCTGGGAGAGTACCTCGCATACAACTTCAGAAAAGAGATCAGTAGCACTTGTTCAAATAAAAATAAAAACAAATAATTGAAGAAAATATTCACAAATCCAATCTTAAAGATCAAGATTATATGATATCAGAAACGCCAATCCCCGGCAACGGCGCCAAAAACTTGATGCTTTCCGGCAAGTATACCGATCGCACAAGTAATAAAGTGATAAATAAGTTCGTCTCCACAGGGATTAGGATCTAATATCAAGTAAACCTTTTCTTAAAGAATGGAAGATTTCAAATAGGGTTTGTGTGACAAATATTGTCAAATTGAGTGAAATTAAAAATAAAGACTTGTTTTTGTGTTTTTAGATTAAAAATAAAACAATAAAATTGAAAATTGATTTGTAGAAAAATATGAGAAAAACATTGTAGCCAGAGTTCATTCACCAAATGATTCCCGCTTTTTACTCCGGATTGATTTATAATAATCATTTATATAATCACTCAGATAAATTATCATCTAAAAGATTCAATAGTTAACCCTCAATTCCTTGCAGGGTTAACCCTTTAATCCCATGAGAAACCCCAATTCCTTGCAATATTTCTCATGGGATCAAGCAATGAGCGCGATAATTTAAACATCTGCAATCGTATACACGTCTATTCCTAGCACGTATACAGATTGTTATCTTACCCCCTTTCCAGATCAAAACCCCAATATTCCTATCTAGGGTTTTGATCCTCAGAATATCCCCAACTATCAGATTGATCAATTCTAACAAGGGGAATATAAAATTCGCACAGAGTAAAGATAAAGATAATTATATAAATTAAAAACCACAAATCAATCCTTCATGTCAAGGGTTCACATATGGATCGTGACCCTGACTACAATAAAAATGATCTAGCCGATCAACATACTGATCGCTGATCTAAAATTCAACATAAAATTAAAACAAAAGATAAAGAAATACTAGATGTAGATGAAGAACGAAGAACAACTCCACTGCCCTTCTCCTCCAATCTCCAGATCTGCCTCTTAACCCTGTATCTGTGTTCTTTCTTTTTTTCTTTTTTTCTGATCTGCCAAGTCTGCTGACCTAATTCAGCAAATGTCACTTTTATAATATTCTTTTCTCCTTCCAAAAATGCCCTCAGAAAAGACGGAGATCTGTTCCCGCAAACCGGCGCTGGTTGGTGCCGAATTGGCGCACGTTTGCGCCACTCCTCCTCTTGGCGCTGGGTGGCGCCACTCTTCACCACAAATGGCGCTAGTTAGCGCCAATTTCACTATTCTTGGGCGCTAACTAACGCCAACTTTTTATCCTTTTAGGCGCTAGCTAGCGCCAATGCACTGACTTACGGTGCTAGCTTGCGCCATTTCCTTCGTAAATGGGCGCTGGCTTGCGCCAACCTTCTGTGTTATTGCGCTGAGGAGCGCCACTTTCTTTCATAAATGGGCGCTAGGTTGCGCCAACCTTCTGTGTTATTGCGCTGAGGAGCGCCACTTTCTTTCGTAAATGGGCGCTAGGTTGCGCCAACCTTCTGTGTTATTGCGCTGAGGAGCGCCACTTTGGTGCTACCTCGCGCCACTTTGATGTCCTCGCTGCAAAGTTCGTAATCTGGTGCGGTTTTGCGCCAGTTTGGTGCTGACCCGCGCCATGCTTGGAACTCATAGTGTGCTACAACCGTGTAAAATTGCATTAACAGGTTTTTTTATAATTCTTCACTTATTTTTCCTGTAAAAATACAATTAAAAAGTGAATATTATTGACATTCAAAGAATCAATATAATTAGCAAATATGTATTTAATTCGCTATCTTATGACTCAATTCTTGTCAATTTTATCCCCAAAAAAATCACACTTACCAGAGGCACATCACTGAACTTTATCCACGGCAAATTGGGAAAAAGTTTCAGAACTGTGGTTTTTAAGTAAAAAATTTGCCAAAATATATCATTTTGGTCGTTATCCTTAAAAATCTCTAACCATCTTCTTTTATATTAGGTTGACGGGGAAACCACTTAAATAATAAAAAAAAATCTTAAAATAAAATAATACCAAACAAATTAAAATGCTTAACAATTTATGCTCAACCAAGTTGTCAATCTCTCAACAGTATGAAAACAATCGAGTATCAATTTTATAATCTAAAACAATCACACTTACATGATCCAATCACACTCATAGGGAGGAAACATGAGATTGTGAGAAGGATAGACAGAAGGAGAGCAACAATTGGATTTTGGTTGAGATGGAGAGAGATTAATGCACAACATCATAGGTCGAGAGGGTAGATTAAGGTTTAGGTTCAACAAAAGGAGAAAACATTCGGTAAAACTGCTATACCTACATCCATACTAAAAAGGCAAAGTTTTTGAGCCTTAGAGCAAAATATAAAGAAAAGAATTGGTTAAAATGAATTTTTCCCTATTTAGTAAAAAAGGAGTAATGAGTTCGGTACTCGCATTGAATAAATTTCCCCAAAAAAGTCACCCATCGTAATCTGTGATTTTTTTTATTTTATTTTTAAGAAAAAATTCAACTTGAGGAGTTAACCTACACCCGACCCATATTAAAATTAAATTGAAAGAAAAATAATTATTAGAGACTATAAATTTGAGAATTAAAAAGGAGATAAGTTAATTAATTTTAGTAAATTATAAAAAATATAAAAATTAGAAATTATAAGATAAAAACTATTTAAACATATACAAAAATATAATTAATTCAATAGAACTTAAATTTAAAATTCAAAAATAAAAACTTTTTGAGAGACATGGGTCACTTTTTAACAAAACATTGATTAAGAATTTTAACTTCCCAAAGAAATGGATTGGGAATAATTTATATATAAAATGATGATCTTATTATATGTGCAAAACTTATTGAATCATATTATTAATTATTTAATAAAAACTCTAAAATTAATTTATTTATTTTTTTGAAAATATTCCAATCGGTTGCTTCGCAACTAATCCGATTCGGGAAGGGTTCGGGATTAAGACTTTAAACCCCTTCCAAAGGTGGTACTGTGAAAAAAAAATAATTTATTTTAGTGACAAGAATTTTTTTTCCCTTATCAAAGATTTCGAGTACATGTTCTGATAATGCTGTAATGGAGAAAACGAATAGTATTGGGAGAGCCGCCCCAAATATGGTTTTGAAGTGATCGAATAAGGTTTAATTTGATTATATTCAACACCACCTGTTAACAAGACATAAAAAATCGTGTTTGGGTCAACCTATTTTGAAATTTGTGACATGTTCGTGTTTGCAAAAATTAACATGAAAAATTTGTATCGTGTTGCATATCAACCAGCAAACAACATTGATATTCTTGTAAGTTATTTGTGCCGTGTCGTATCAATTCGCATAATAAGTGACACATTTTGAGGTTGCAAGTTATTCATGTCATGTCATGTCAATACAAACTGTCACCCATATTTTAATATATATATATATATACAGGGGTAAATATTTCTACAGCAATTTTAGATAAACTTGCTTACAGTTGTCATTTTTAACTATGTTCTTCCGGGAGAACATAGTTATAAAAAATATTAAAGTAGGGTTATTTCTGTCTTATAAATCATGTAAGAATTTTCCACAAGAGGTGGGTATCTAAGAATACCATCTACCTGGTGGTATTATTCCATGAAATTCTTATTCGCAATTTTAATTTCCAGGAATCTTGTTTTTCTAGGAGAATTTTAAGAATTCTTGTACCAAACATAGATAACTAGGATTCTAAACGTGAGTTTTAGGGGAATATAAAATGGGAAAACATTTTCTCATGTTGCATGAGAATTCAATTCTCATGTTGTGACTTTTCGATTTGCGTGCAAAGTTTTTCTTTTCATTTTTTCTCTTTTTAATAAATGTGGGGTCCACAACTAGTTAAGTCACAACATGAGAATTGAATTCTCATGCAACATGAAAAAATCAAACCTCATATAAAATTTATTGCGAACCCTTATAGTCATTTTTAATATTTATTTGTAATTTTGTTCATTTATTTTTTTCTTTTCTATCAATCTTTTCTCACTTTATTTGGATTCATCATCGCCTATTCTAACTAATTCAGGATAAAAGTATTATTAGATGTTTATGTTGATTAATAACCAGTATTGCATTGAGCATTTTATAATATAAATAGAAATAAATTAATATGTTCTCTTGCAACAGATAGGAAAAAAATTAATAATATGATAATACTTTTATATTTTTTTATAACTTATTTCAGAAATATATAATAAAATAGTCGTAAAATTTTTATGTACAATACAGCTTCATTATTCATAGGGAAAAGCTTATACACCACCTTATGGTTTATTCTTTTATTACTTATATTCCTATGTTTTTTTCTTATCAAATATCCCCTGTTTTTTTTTTTTGTTTTCGTTTTGTAAACAACACTGTCTCCCTATGATTTTATTCCATTCAAATCCATGTTTAACATCATTAGTAATTAAACTAACTTGTCCATTTTATCTCTATTTTACTTGTTAAGTGATCTGATATAAAAATATTGGGCACCAGTAATAAATAAACAAAGTTTAGGTTCATTATAAAGATAGATCTTTCTTTTATCTCTATTATAAAGTTTATCTCTATTTTTTTTTTTGAATGTAATCACTTTTAAATAAATAGATCTTTCTTTTATTATTTTTGAACCAATCCCCCATTGTTAGACAAGCAGTTACCAATTTTTTTTAATGTTATCATAATAATTTTATTTACGTGTCACTTATATACAGTCACATTACAAATCATTTTGTTTATATATATATATATATATATATATATATATATATTTCAACATTTTTATTTTTGAATAGAAAAAAGTATAATAAATGACATTAAAGTATGGTGTATAGGAATCCTTCTCACGATATAATATTAATATTGAATTATATAGATAAGAGGAGAAAGATAAAACAGTCACTTAATTTGCATATTAATGTTGGAGCCAATGCTCTTTGATTGTTTGTTTTTTTTGTTTTTTTTTTTGTAGTTGTTGTGATTTCCTTCTTTCGTCACATCTAACAATAAATTGCCTTATGTGAAATTTTTTCAAGTCCCCCTTCCAACGATTATTGTTCTCCCATTTGTTACATGTTGCTTTTTCTAGTCATAATCAAGTAGATTTTGTCACCATTTTTTTATTTTTATAGTGAGATTTTATTTGATAAATAAAACTCCAAACATAAAATAAAAGTAACATAAACAAATTAGTTTAATTACTAACAATATTAAATGTGAATTTGAATGAAAAAAAATCATAATTTGATAAAAGGAATATGGATATAAATGATAAAATAGTAAACCACGTAAAATTTATCAACTTTTCCCTTATTCATAATCACAAAAATAATAGTGTTTTATACTACTTTGCATGGCTCATCTAGCCGAATTGAAGCGGAGGACCAAGCTGAATGAGGAAAGAAAAATGTTCTGCTATCATTTCATAATGACGTGAATATTTAATTTTTTATATTTCTAAATTTACATTTTATTTAAATATAAAATAAATTCCATCCTAATGTAACTATTTGTCTAGACGTAAATGGAATTCACCACTTCAAAGTACCATATGACATTTGGATTAGTTAAGAGTTCTCTTGACCACATGGTTACATAGTAGTCAAAATAAAAAAAAAGTTAACAATTTTTATTTTTTAAATCCTTAATAAATAAATAGACACCCCTACTATCCGGTTGACATCAGAATCAGAAGAAAATACCCACATTTTCATGCAAAAATAAATAAATATAGGGTTTTATAAAAGTTATGTTGCAAGAAAAATGATTGTGTAATGTTATAGAGATTCATTTTGCGTGCCTTAATTTTTATTTTTTTGTTTTAAAAAGTGTGGGCCCCACTAAATATTATGTGTGTAGGAAACTTTATTGTGTCATATTAAAGGACAAAACGAAAACCCATAAATATATCCATCGATATAAGTTTCTTGACAAGCTTAATGGCGCATCATCTTGATAGTGCATATTTAAGTTGTACACATCCCTAAGCATGTCTTGCTGAATGCAATACATGATATAGTTCAACAATTTGTGTAAATAAAATACTATTCTCATTTTACATGATATAGTTATCTCATTTTGTAAATCTCATCCCCTTCTTTGTTCTTTTTCTTTTTAATGGTGAATCCCACTTGATCTCTCTATAATATGAAAGAGTTATTCCCATATAACATAAGAGTAATATCGCCCTTTGTTTGAATGACTTGAACCAATATCTCTTTTGTTATTTATTTATTTTCATTACAAGGTCGAAAGGCTGGAAATATCATAATGTCGGTAACCCCACGCGCTCCGTCTGAGAATGGGGAAAGGCAATGAGGTGAAAGCAACCTTACCAACCAGAGGTAAAACTACCATGCAGACAAGCAGCTGCACAATATAATATATTTTTTAAAAGTAGAAACAGTGAGTGAGAAAGAGAGAGAGAGAGAGAAAAAGCACACCATCCCAGAAAACACAAGTAACAAAGAGTGTTACACACAGAAAACACAAGCAACAAAGAATCACATTCATGGCTTTCTTCTTTTACTTCAACTATTTGGAGCTTAATAAGCCACAGATCCAGAAAAAAAAAAAACAAGCTTTAAAAACCCAACAAAGATTCATTCATATTCATGGCTCTCTTCCTTTACTGCAACTATTTGGGGCATAACAACCCACAGATCCAGAAACAAAAAGACATGCTTTATAGGAGCTCAAGTTTGTTCTTAGTGTTCATCAACAATTTTGAATACCCCATCAAAATTCAGAGCTTTCTTCCAATCCAAAACCTCATCTTTTTTCGTTTCAGCATCTGAATTTGCTTAATTTCCAAGCCTTGTTTCTGGATTTGTAAACCAAAAGAAAAAAAAAAACCATTTTGTCTTGATTCCTGCTTTCAAATAGGTTCTGGGTTAAGTGTGGGAGGAACAAAAGGTGCTAACTTTTGAAAAACTGGAGTCTTTTTTGGGTGGTTGGTTTTGTGGGCAGTCTCTTATTGTTCTTCTTTCTTAGATGAAGGCCATGCCCTTTCCTTTTGAGGAATTTCAAGGGAAGGGAGTGTTGGATTTTTCTTCTGCATCAGATTCATTATCACTGCTTTTGCATCAACAACAAAAGTGGACAAGAGACAAAGAGTATTGCTATGTGGGCACTGAACCCACCTCTGTTCTTGACTCTAGAAGAAGCCCAAACCCTTCTACTTCATCCTCCACCATGTCCTCTTCTCTTGGCAGCAATAGCACCGGCAAGGGTGGTGGTGGTGGTGGTTCAGCCAATAACACCACTTGTGCAGCCACAATTGTTTCTGAGAACCCACCTCATGAAGCCTTGGAAACTCCCACAGATAAATGTGGTATGAGAATGGAGGAATGGGAGGGTCAAGATCAATCTATTCTGAGATTAATCATGGGTGATGTTGAAGACCCATCTGCAGGATTGAGCAAACTCTTCCAGGGCAGTGGCTGCGGGTCTCAAAATGTTGATTTCAGTGGAGGTTTTGGTGGTTTGGATCAAGGGTTGAATCTGGTAAGTATTATTGACCCTTCTGTGCCTGGGAATTACCCTGGTTTCCCTTTCATTGCTGAAAATATAGATAGCCACAATGCAAAGACTGGTTCTATCTCGGTTTCAGAATCATTTTTTCCTGCTTCTGGTAACAATAACAATCCTTTGTTGATGTCAACATCCCCGGGTGTGTTTAATTCTCATCATCATCATCAGCAGCAGCAGCAGCAGCAAGTGATTGGTGAAGTAGATGAGAAACCTCAAGTTATCAATCCTCAGTTTATGTTAAACCAGAATCAAGTTCAATTCTCAGAGAGTTCTTTCTTTGTGCCATTGAATTACCCTCAAATGCAAGAACAGCAGCAAGTTTTCTCTCAGCAACAAGGAAAACGCCCTCCTTGTGACACAATTGGGCACAATTATCAGGTTCCAAGGTTACCCTTTTTGGATTCAGGGCAAGAGCTATTTGGTAGGAGGCAGCAAACACAGCTTCCATTGTTTCCTCGTCATCTGCAATAACAGCAATCATTGGTTTTGCCATCATCAAAACAGCAGAAGGTGAGTTCCACCGGAGATGATGCAAACCACCAGCTTCAGCAGAATATCTTTGATCAGCTATACAAAACTGTTGAGCTGATAGAAGCTGGTAATCCGGTTCAAGCGCAAGGGATATTGGCGCGGCTCAATCACCAGCTTTCCCCTACCGGTAAGCCTTTTCAGAGGGCTGCTTTTTACATGAAGGAGGCCTTGCAGTTATTGCTTCATTCAAACATTCACAATTTCAAAGCTTTCTCACCACTTAGTTTCATATTCAAAATTGGAGCTTATAAATCATTTCCTGAGATATCACCTGTTCTTCAGTTTGCCAATTTTACTTGTAATCAAGCCATCATTGAAGCTGTGGAAAGGTTTGATCGAATTCACATTATTGATTTTGATATTGGGTTTGGAGTGCAATGGTCTTCTTTTATGCAAGAGCTTGCCTTGAGAAATAGTGGTGCACCTTCACTTAAAGTTACTGCTGTTGTATCACCCTCCACTTTTGATGAGGTTGAGCTCAATGTTACACAAGAAAATTTGAATCAATACGCGAAAGAGGTCAACATGTCGTTTGAGCTCAATGTTTTGAGCATTGAATCATTGAACTCTCCTTCTTGTGGTCAGTTCTTTGATAATGAGGCAATTGCTGTGAATATGCCAGTTTCTTGTTTCACAAATTATCCATCACTGTTTCCTTCAGTCCTTCGCTTTATAAAGCAGCTTAGGCCAAAAGTGGTGGTCACTTCGGATAGAAATTGTGATCGAATTGATGTACCATTTTCCACCAATGTTGTCCATGCTCTTCAATGTTACTCAGCCTTACTTGAATCATTGGATGCTGTAAATGTGAACCTAGATGTCCTCCAAAAGATTGAGAGGCATGTTGTTCAGCCAGACATTAAGAAAATTATACTGAGTCACCACCATTCACAGGAAAAATTACCTCCTTGGAGGAACATGTTTCTTCAGTATGGATTCTCTCCATCCACGTTTAGTAACTTCACAGAAGCTCAAGCTGAGTGTTTAGTGCAGAGGGCACCTGTGCGGGGATTTCAATTGGAGAGAAAGCACTCCTCTCTTGTTCTATGCTGGCAGAGGAAATAACTCATCTCAGTTTCAACTTGGAGATGCTGAGACTGAGAAGCAGCTAATTAACCTATATTTTTAAAGGTGCTTCATAACTTACTATTGTAGTTTATGTAATTTAGACTTTTTTTGTTGAGATCAACCACCTAAATGTGCTCTTGACTAGATGGGTTGATTTCTACAATTCCTACGTTTCTATTGCTAGTATGTCACTTTGAATATGGGTATTAATTATGCCTTTCACCATTTCCATTATCTAAGATTGGTGATTTCTCTTTGTTATCTTGAATGCAAAGCAAATTGCTTTGGATGAAACGAACAATGTAGTCAAGAATGTTGTCTCTATATTTATCTCCATGCTTTATTTTGGCGCATATGATTTTAATATGTGGTATGAATATCTTTTGCCAATTCAGTTATTTTATAGGTGCAGGCATTTTGTGAGATGAAATTGCATTTAATCTTGTGTACTTGAGGTGATTTCAACTTAAAATGGTGCAACATTAGTTAGTGCTGCGTAATGTGCACATTCTACAATGACAAAATGAGATACTGTGTTTATTTATTTTTTTCATGCATATTTTACATACTTCTTTTGAATAGGCATATATCATATTCTCAATTGACCTTTTTATCTTGTTTAACTTTTGGTTGAGATTGTAATTTAACGGTCTTAAAAAAAATAGATAAAGTGAGTATGTAAAAAGAAAGACATAATATCTTGTATTCTTTTATTTAATAAATAATTATGGTGACATTGTGTAGTGTAGGTGCAGGGGGGGAACTTTTTTCATGTATTAATGAACTTGAGTAATGAACATGACTCCCGAGTTTTAAATAACAGACTATTATGATAGGCTAGCCCAAACGGGCCGTACCCCGATGGTATGGTGCCTGGAGAAGGTTGAATGGGGATATCTCCTGGGTAATGTACCAAAGAAAATAACAGACTATTGTTGACAATGGTTAATTTAGGGGGCTTACCTCCTTTTAAAAGGGAATATGATAATATCTTTTGTGATTTTTAACTTATATTTTTAAATTATTTTGTAATTGGTTGAGTCCGCGACTTTTACAGAGGTACAGGTGAGGAAAATAAATGTGGAAGAGGGATAAATAGGATGGAGGGATAAAAAGGATGGACAGAGAGAATCGACTCATAAGAGAAATAACAAAATCGCTTAGAAGGTTCCATACTCGGAATAGAAGATACAAATTTTTATTAAAAATTAAACCCCCAATTTTGTCCGATTATTAAAATTAAACATAATTTGAGTATTTGAAAAATTTTAAATGTGGTTAATTTATCCCAAAAAAATATTCTTTTTTTCTGTAATTTGTTTGTTTATTTTGCATTTATTACTATTTTTGTTTACTATCTTCTATTTTGTATTCTATTTTTTTTGTCAATAATAATAATAAGGGGGAAAAGTTTATGATTTTAAAGGATACAACTTTGTGTCATTTTAATACATACTTATTGATTTTTTATATTCTTTTCATCATAATACTTTTATGGTTCTCAAGTGGATATATAAATTATGGTCGAGATCATGGGTATAAGTATACATGGTCTCAAGTAATATAGAGATAGAGAAAGGGATATTGTTTATTCAGTTGCATTCCACAATGTTAGATATATATAATATAAAATTATTGATGGGTCTTTACTTAATAGCTTCAGTTTCGGATTGAATTTGGTTCTTTACATGAATTTCACTAGAAGGTGGGGGACGATGAGATTGAACTTGTGACCTTATGATCGTCAACAATGTAAATCATTACGCGAAATGATTTAAGTGATTTGTTACCTAAAACTTACTTGAAAATACCAACTAAAATCGTAACAATAAATGTAATTCCACAGTCAACCAACTCTTAGTTAGATTGTGACAAATTGTAGAAATTTAATAGAATTTAAGCAGGATCAAGTATGACTTCCATCCTTAATGTTATGTCTTCATAGAACATGTAACATCTCGTACGCTAAAGATTGCATGGTTAGTGGAAAAGCTAATATGCAATCGAATCTATAGATAGTTGAAGAGCTAGCGTACAATGTTCCAACGGGAGAGGTATATGAATAAATTGAAATAACACTCGAACAAGAGGGATCCAGAGACTGTGCAGGTATGAGACTTATAATTGAGGATGACTTATAAGAATTAATAGGTACTACCTATACTAACAAGATGCATCTACTTTTCGGTAGTCCATAACGGAAGAACTCTATCGTTAAACAAGCTTGACTTGGAGCAATTCTGGTATGTGTGACTTTTTGGGAAGTTTCTCAAAAAGTGTGTGAGTAAGGACAAAGCACGCTAAAGAGTCTTATGTTAGTATCTGAGAACAATCATTGACCCTGAAAGTTGTTGGGCGTTATAATTGGTATCAGAGCAGGGCCTCTTCCCCATTACGGTGTGGTTCGAGGACGAACCAAGCGAAAGCTAGTGGGCGTGTAACGTCTCGGATGCTGACGATTGCATGGTTAATGAAAGAGCTAATGTGCAATCGAATGTATAATTAGTGGAAGAGCTAACGTACAATGTTCCAACGGGAGGTAAATGAATAAAACGAATCAAAACCCGAACGAGAAGGATCCTGAGACTTTATAGGTATGGGACTGTACAGTTGATGATGACTTATAAGACTTAATAGGTACTACCTATACTAACACGATACATATACTTTTTGGTAGTCCATAACGGAATAACTCCATAGTTAAGCGTGCCTGATTTGGAGCAATTATATGATGAGTGACCTTCTAGGAAGTTTATCAGGAAGTGTGTGAGTGAGAACAAAGTACGCTGAAAAGTCTTCTGTTAATGTGTGGGGACAGTTGTCAAGCATTACAAATAGGACTTGTTATAGCAAATTACTTAGTTAACTAAACCTGTGATGACGCATTAGCATTTCCCATCACAGTGCTTTGCTTGGATCTAAGATAGCATATTCCTATGTTACCTTAGTTCATGTGTCCTTTCAAAACATAGGTATTTTGACTATGAGGGTCACAACTATTCCTAATCATGATTGTAATCATCCTTACTATTTAGTGATTTTTCAGATTTAATAATATCCTAATTATTTAGTTAACATTGGCCAAATATCAACTAAAACAAATCTCTCTCTTTGTAATAAACAAATCAAGATCAATTCTACAACAGTTCAGTAATTGTTTGTTGAACTCAAAACATTTCAGAGTTTCATCATATCATGACCCAAAGCTAAGTTTGACTCATGTTATGCTTAATAACCAAATTAACAAAGTATAAGAAGTATATAGGGACAAGTAATAAAATACACAAACAATACCTTAAAGTTTCAATTATGGATATAGAATAACAACAAAATACAAATGAGGAAAAGGAAAATTAAATGGAGACAAGGTTCATCTAAATGTGATCTTGCAATTTCCTAGCATAAATTCACCACTTTGTTGCTTTAAATCCAGTTTCATGCATGTAAATTCCCATTATGTTCTCATATCCAAATGAATAAAAAGGAAAAGAAGAATGGTGAAGGAAGATGGAAAATGTGTGGATTCTAAACTTCTGAAAGTGTGGGAAGTCTAACTCTCCAATTCCTGTCTTATCCACTTTTTATGCCTTTTTTCATGTTTTCTTCCATATTTAATATCAATCGTCCAATTCCCTTTAATTATATGGTTTCAATGCCTTTTATCAATGAGTGGAGGTACTTAAGTTCTCTTTTGTCATGGGACCTGCATCATCTGCACCTTTTAAACACCTCTTCCATTTTAGTTGTCTCACCCATTGTTGTCAAAAACTAGTGTAAAAACATAAAAATTAGTGTTAAAACGCAAGTAAAAACTATCCTTAGTAAAAACTAGTAAAAACGCCGTGTAAAAACGTAAAAACTGTAAAAACTTTTGTTTTTACCGTTTTTACTTAAAACTATTTTTTTTTAAGATTTACAAAAAAAGAAATTAAAAGAACCCAATTTTCATTTTCCCCAAATCATATGCAAAATATCTTGATATCTTTTTGTTTGGATATATGTCTATCATAATTATATCCTATAAACCTGCAATTCTATTATAAGTTATGCTATGAGAATCATTATGTGTTTTTGGATAATTGTGTGCATTGAAAGAACTGGAATGATATCCTGATGAGCGATGATCCAAAATCTTCAGAGTGTATGAAGCAGTTAAAGCATGTTTGTTATCCATTACTTGTTAGTTATCACTATTTATAATTTTGATACTTGGTTATCAAAAAAAAATTTCCTTTTTAGATAGATAAGTGACTCAACACACATGTTCATTATACGATTTTTTTACATGCATATATATATATATATATGAGGTAAGATCCTTTGACACTGGTGTCAAATTTCAAATTTGACACCTCATCTGATAGCCATTACATAAAAAAAGATCAATGGTGTCACATGCTTACAAATCAGAGCCGTTGATCTTTTTTTATCTAACGAATCTTAGATGAGGTGTCAAACTTCAAATTTGACACCGGTGTCAAAGGATCCTACCTCTCTCTCTCTCACTATATATATATATATATATATATATATTTGTATCTTGACCTCAATTAGTAAAAAGTAAAAACTTTACGTTTTACGTTTCTACCACTTTCGTTTCTACATAGGAACTCGAGTTTGACAACATTGGTCTCACCTTGTACTTCTATCAATAAATATTAAAATAAAATGTCACTTTCTATTCCAAAAGAAATTCACAACAGTCATCCTTTATTTAAAGCACATTAAACCAATTTCCTACACAAATTTCATATTTTCCAATCAAATTAACCATTTTCATTTCCTTTTTCTCGTCGTAAAAACTCACCTATAAACATCTTAACAAAACACCTAAACTTAAAACACTACTCGTCCTTGAGTAGATTCAACAATAAAACTCACCATATCAAGCATCAACCATTATTGGAGTAAAGAGTGTGTTTCACCAGCTAATGTTTACTAACAACCAAGTGCTGTATTAATTCAGAATTTCTTAATTTGTGCCTTATCTCCTTACCGCCATGTAATTAATATCTTACCTCAAGGTCATTGATGAGATAAATTTTAAGGTAGTAATGTTCTCATATTAAATTGTTGAGAATTCCAATCTATAAACTTTTTACATCGTGAAACACTTGCCTATGATTAATGATTCTTACCGTTCAGTATGTCTCACTCAGCCACTCATTATATATGGGCAACGTATCACTCAATACCATCCTCTAAATAAGTGTACTTGTTATAAGCTTGACTAGAATCTTATCTATTTCAGTAGTGTCACCTGAATTTTCCAATCCAAGGATCTTGCATAGAGTTATGATGTGGCTTAGGTTAAAGGTGGTTGTTTAAGAGGATAAGAGACTATAGTTGTGAGGAGAAAAGTTGCACATCAGAGAACTTCGAAGTTAAATTGTAGAGTTGAGGTGTTGGAGGGAATTATATACATTGATATTTCTTTCAACTTCAGAATTCTTTCCTCTCTATTTTGTACTTCTTTTTTCCTTTTTATGTCTTTTTGTTCATTTCTCTTTCATTTTTATTTTAATTTTTAATTTTTTACTGCTTGAACTCATATTTTTCTTTTTATTTTTGAACCTTTGTTTATTATTTCTTCTCATCATCATTTTTTATTAATTTTTTTCTTTTTATTGTTACCTCTAACAATGATATATATATACTTCTTTTTTTTTCTTCTTCTTCCACAATACTAAAACTTGACTCTCTAACTCCCTTATGCTAACCTCTTCTCACAAATTTGATTGGGTTTGGGAAAATAGTCTTATGTAGATTTGGGGTTTTACTAAAAAAAAAATAAACAAACAAATGAATAAACAAGCCAAGACTCAAAATGGATTGGCAAAGGCTATTAAAGATGGTTAGCTATTTTCACCCAAAAAAAAAGATGGTTAGCTATTTGACTCTGGTTTACGGAATGGAATGCCCATATTATTTCAGAAAAAATCAAGGCTACACACCTAAGATGGCAAAAAGAAAGACAAATTCTATTACTTATTTAGTGAGGTTTACTCTTGAAGAAAAAGTTCTATTTGGCTCAAAAATCTCACAAGTTATTTTCATCAATTACAAGCAAGTGTCCCCTATGACTAAGTTTGTTACAATTCTTCCAGCAATCCAACATAGGAAATTTGCAGGTCTACCATAAAGTTCATCACTGGACCAAGATGATTAACTATTTTGACACACATATTCAACATTTCATCAAGTTAATTGCATACATTTCATTGTTCTTAAACATGCAATCTTAGACTATGGATCAACACTCTCCTAATTATTTAACACTCACATAGGAAATTTTGTACAATCTAAGTCACATACACTACAAGAAAAAAATTGTTTAGCAACAGAATTTTGATATAATTTTTGTCGCAAAATTTGCAGCTAATTCTATTTTCGTAGCAAATTCTGTCGCTAACAAGGTTTGCGACCACGAAATTTGTGACAGAAATTCAATCGAAATTTTATCGCCCATGCTGTATTTTCTAGTAGTGATAACTCATCATTTTTTTTCACATTTGATACCAGAAAATCTCCAAAATTTGTACATCCATAAAACAATCTCATCAAGTTGAGTTCACGAGCATTTGAAAAAAAAAAAAATCAACTTCCACCATCAATTTACATTCTTAAAAAAAAAATAAACCAAAAATGACAATTTATTAACACTCCAAACAAATCGACACTAATACTGATACGCCCTGCATACCAACTGACAACTACAAGTACACCTCATTAGAGCAATACAAAACAAGGATGACAAGTCATAAAATTTTGGCAAAGTAAGAAAGTAAAACATGAACATCTAATCTGGGGGCCATAATTCTCTGGCCCTAATCTTGCAACTGCACTGAATGGTGGTGGTTACACCATCCCAAACTTAATTCTTTGCCAGTAAGAAAAATTAAAGTATTAGTACTCATTGTAAAAGAAATGTAGACTTTCTTTTTTAAAAAATAAAAAAAATATCTTTGGACCAACTCATGGAATTCTTTTTTTATTTTTTTATTGAAAAAATAAAATATAATCATTAAAGATAGATTTCAAATTTTGTTGGTCATTTTAATAATGATGGTACACTAGTTGTTGGTGGCTACACCATCCAAGAGTCAATTTAAATGTTTAAGTAGTTACTTCAATTCTGATGTAGGTAGTGATTCAATAGAATGAATTGGATGCTTGGGTTCCCTCTCATGAAAATTTCAGTGATTCAAAATGCTTCTCTTTAATCAATCTTTTTGGTTATTCATCAATCCCAATCTCCAATAGACTTTTGTCCAATTCTTTGGCTTTAGCATCAAACTTGGTAGCTAAAATAGCTTCAAAATATTCCTTTTTTGTTGCCACAAATTGGTCAGCCACCTATTCATCCTCAAGAGTTATAGCCAAACAATCCTTCACATTCTCACCAATGTAGTTCATTGCTTTGAGAACATTGAATATAACTTTATTTTGGTTGACCATTATTGTAAGCTCTCCCTTTTTTACATCTATTACACCACCGATAGCTAAAAAAAGTCTTCCCAAAATAATTGACACCTCTCTATCTACTTCAAAATCAAGGACGATAAAATTAGTTGAGAATATGAATTTATCAACTTTGACCAAGATATCTACAATTTTTATTCCGGGTGGCAAGAGAATAATTTGCCAATTAGAGTGTCACAACTATTGGTCTAGCCTCTCAAACTCCAAGTCTCCTGAAAATAGACGTAGGCTTTAGATAATACTAGTACCTAAGTCACATAAAGCTTTACCGGAATAATTAATGTGAAGTAATATTAAAATCATTTTTCATTAGTAAAGCTTAAGATTTAGGAACTAAATTAATGTCTTTTTATAATCAATTAATTAAATTAATGACACCTTTTTGAAAAGACAAATTATTGTTACTTCCTATAATTAAAATATTAAATAGATGTCGACTATTTTTAAAGTAAGTTTAAGACACGTATTTAGGAGACTAAACTTGATATTTACTCTAATAACAGTTATATAAAAAAAAATAGTATTTTATAAATGTGCCAACATACATTTTAATGATAGAATATGAAAAGTTATACAACTATATATGGTGAATGAAGATTAAGTTTTAAAAAGACATAGATGAATAACTATCTTATTATTGCATCTAATAATTGCTCAAGTATTGAAATCTATAATTTTTTTCATATTTCCATTCTTGATCCGTTTGCTGTCTGAATAATTAGCAATAGATTTATCTTGGTAGATCTTCAAGGCTTGGATCTTTAACATACCTGCATCCATAGATTTTAACCCATCTTCAAAATTTATAATACAACTAATTAGCTCAATCATTTATGGTCGGACCGGTTGACCCAGATATATATAGATATAAAAAAATATATAAATTCAGTTATATTTTTCATATTTAAAATGAATTAACAAGGTTCATTAAATAAGTTCAAAAACATGAATCATAAATAAATAAAAATGCATGTTATTACCATGTCAATTTAAATTGCAACTTAGAATTCCCATAAATATACCTCTCAATAACATTGAACTCATATTTTTCAAATACAACTACATTAAGAATGACATATGTCACATTCTTTTAATTTATTATTCCGCAAATTGCTTCATATTGGAAGCTAAAAGTTGAGGTCATTGTAGAAGAGTATACTAGCAAATAAAATTATAAAAAGTTTTTAAAATGAGTTCTACATTTTTTTTGACAAGATGAAATAATTTTGATTTTTTTTAAATGCATGACCCGACCGGGTCACTGGGTCACTGGGTTTGACCAGTCTTGTCCGGATTTGACCAGATCGATGTATGACCAGTCCAATACTTGATCTGAACCGATCCGATGACCGGTTCACCGGGTTTCGGATCGACCCGGCCAGGTCGCGCCAAGTTTTACAAGTATGATTTCGCCTTAAGAAGTCTTCTAGATTTATTAATTACCATTGTCATTATACATGTATGGTTGAATATTTTTAGATTTTATTTGGCCACTATATATTATAATAAGATTATGATATTTGCACATCAAACAAGTTATTGTTTTACATTTTTTTGTTTGAGGCAAAAGAAAAAAGAAGAAACAATATATTAAGATTTTTTTTTGTTACAAAATACAAAAATATAATAAAAATGATGTTCAATTAAAATTAATCATCATATATTTAACTCTAAGTAGTTTGGGAAATTATATTTTTAAAATGTATACTCTGGTGAAATTACAATGTCTAGGATGACTGGACCCACTTGAGACTAACTCTGTGGCCTTGGATCTTTTCATGCATTTAACTGCGCTTTCATCAAATACAATCATAGTTTTTAATGATTGAGGCCATGTTGCATGAGAGGGATGTTTGGCGTCTCATATTGTAATTGTTGTTCTTTTCTTATATAAATTCAAAAAGAAAGAATGCCAAACACGTAAGCTCCATGCATGGACAATTGAGTACTCTACTAGCACAGCACATCAAATTAAGTATTTAGAAAATATATTTTATTGATTTTTTTTTGGGATAATACAAAATATATTTTATTGATATCATAGTTTAAACACATGATCTACTAATAGCTAGTTTTAAATTTTGTGAGAGGAGAGGAACAAAATAAAATTTACATTAACATAAGCATAATAATATTATAGTGGATCTATACGTAACAAAATTTTAAAAACTCTATAAGTTTTTTTTTTATACAAAAAAAAAAAACTGACGAAAATTCAAAGATTGAACTTCATGGTTGAATGAATTTATGCTAAATTATATTTTTTTTTAAGTTTGACTACAGTAAGACAAAAATTTATACGAACTTGAGGGAATGATCGCCCCTCCTAATCTCTTCGTGGTTCCACCATTGTGATGTAACATGGGATGATGGGATAGTATTTAATTTTTGTCCATTGCTTGCTTTCGAGATTATGTTTCAAATAATTAAATTAATTAAGGGTAAGAAATACACTGCGGATTCTTATAATATTGATAACAAAACATGCCGGTGGTCCTGTGCGGCAGGACTGTCCCAAAAGCAAAGCAGAAAATGGAGAGGACCACCCCTCAACCAGTGGGCAAGTTAATAATAACTAAAAAGAGGGAACGGAGGTGGGTTTCTTTATCCTTATTTCTTCTATTTTTATTTTTAAGTAAAAAAATATTTGCTGGATAATTAAAAGGCCAGGACATATGAATATTATAAAATATTTTAAGCATTGGCACATAAATGAAGAGTATGCCTACCCTGGTTATGCCTTCTTAACGTCTAATAGACTTTAGGAAATAAAGTAAGCAAAGTTATACAAGCATACATGGTTAAAATGTCTTTGGAATATTATTAGGTGTAAATCAAAAAAACGAGTACATGTGAATATAAAATATTTTTAGCATTGGCACATAAGTGAAGAGTATGCCTACCCAGGTTATGCCTTCTTAACGTTTAATAAACTTTAGGAAATAAAGTAAGCAAAGTTATACAAGCATACATGGTTAAAATGTCTTTGGAATATTATTAGGTGTAAATCAGGTATTGTATTTTAGTCTATTGTCTGATTTGTTATTCTTCCTATCTGTACCTAAAATGGTAGTTTTGAGACACTTTAATCATGTTAGAGAGTTTTTATGGTAGTCGAAAAAGTATAAGTTTTTTTACGGTAGTAAAAAATGATAGTTCTCATTTACCAAGATTTTTATTTTTTTTTCTTATTTTTTTATAGTCCTCGATCAGAGATGGAATGAGAATATCTATTAACATATGTCACACTCAAGTTAGCGTCCGAACAAGAAAGATGAGGAAGAGTGTAGGCAAGAAATAGAATATACCTAAGATTACTCTTAGTGTCTGTTTAAATTAGAAGCCTCAAGAATAAGTCTCAATAATGGGGTTAGAAAATTTTGTGAAGGGCGACAAAATTGTATGTGTAGTATTTTTTGTAATATGTTGATAACTAAAAAATTCTTAAAATTTGAAGGGGAGTAATCTCTTTTTATATGACTAAAAATAATACAAATATCACGTATAACTATAGGTTTATATAAACTTAAAGGGAGCCGGCCTTCCTCCCTCCACAACTATTAATAATCTGGTGAGTTATAATTTTATCTAAGCATATTAGGGTAATACTCTAGCTTGTCACGTATGACAATAATTCTGTTTTGGGGAATTTTTTTTGGAAAAAATTATTTTTTGTTGTTGTAAAACATGAATTTTACATATGGATCACTATTCAAATTTCAAAGATTTATGTAACAATTTTTTTTTTTTACTTGATATGAAATGTAACCATCATGCATAATGACAAGAAAACTCCTATGCCAGCACGCGCCTTGGCACCTATTTGGTTTTAAATTTTTATTTATTATATATAAATATATAATTAATTATAATTAACAAAGATTAAATTTATTATTTGGCATCACCTAAATAATTATAATTATATTTATTTTTTTAATCAGAAAAATAAAACTCAATACCCAAATCTTTTTAACTGATTCATAAATTAAAATCACATTCAAAGCTCTAATACGTGACTTACAATGAAGAAGAATCTGTTTGACTATAAATGTTATCCGTATGCTTTAATTTATAGTTAATATCTCAATTGTAAAGTGAAATTTATAGAAAAGTATTATATTTGTGTGTTTTCATATCCTTATGAGAATGTTTGGTTCATTACTTATCATGCTGTGAGAGGAAAGTGAAATTCTTAGGTTTGAAATGCTTCCCGAAAAGATTAGTGCCTTTTTATATATTTTCTTTAATATATAATCATTCAGAAAAATATTTCTGCAATTAATGCATATAAGTTATCTGCATTTACTCTTAAAACGATGTCGTTTTGGGATTGAAAAATAAAAAAAATTTATATTTATAAAGACTATAATAACCTTAGAATAAATTAAAATTATAAAAACACCATAATTTTCGTCCCAAAACGACGTCGTATTGGGCTTACTGCACATAACTTATCTACAGTGAACTGCAGAAAAAATAAACCCATAATCATTAACGATTGTTCATTTGAATTTTCAATGTTATGTGATATTATTTAATACATAATTTAGATGATTATGGTAGAATTTATAATAAATTTTTTATTAATTTAAGTAATTATGGTAAATATCTTGATAATTTTATGCGTTAAAATTTTTTAGCACCATCTAAACTTTTTTGGTCTGACTCCGCCACTGCATAATGATGCATTGATGTATGATCATCCTCTCTATTTATTTTTGGAGTCATATATAAGACATGTATTTTATCATCAGTGAATTAGAATTTAGTGATATTCTCCTACTTTCTCAACTCTCAAGAGCTCATATATTTTGTCTTTTTTTTTTTTTTTGATAAACATATATTCTCTCTTTTCACTTTCCTTTTTCTATTTCTCCTCCGTTTATTTTATAAAAAAAAATTTGTATTTAGAAAGAGTTTTTTGATATTTTTTTATTATTAGATAAATCTTATTATTAGATAAAATCTATATTGATTTATTAATATAAAAAGAGTTTATGTATAAGATTTTATGCAACGATAAATAAAAATTAAAAAAGGGAAAAAAATAAGCTAATAATATTTGTCTAACTAAAATTAAGATAAGGTTTTCACCAAAAAAGAAAAGAAAAAGATAAGGTGATGAATAACGTGCTTATGATTAGACTTGTGGTTTTGGGTCTTATAAGTGGCAGGTTAGGAATTAAAGTTGAGGAGGAATATTCTTGCCATCAAAGTTTTTTATTAACAACTCATTACCTATCTAATTATTATTAGATTAATATTTTCTTTTTTTTCAAATTTTTTTTAGCATTCTCTCTTGGATTTGGTGATTAGATAGGTAGTAAATTAATAACATAAAAATTTGGTAGTAACAATATCATCCCTACTTAAATTTTATGTTCCAAACATATAATAATTCCAAAATATTATACACAAAAATGTACTTTTTCATTATCTCATTTCCTGAATAATTCCAAAATAGATACATGGGCGTGTCAACTGTCAAGTAATCCAACCGTTTTTTGAGGTATGGTAAGTAAGAAAAAAAAATTGTGACAGAGAGAGAAAAAATTGTGACATAATTTTACTTTACTCTAATAAAATTTAGAAATATTTTATCAAAAGGTAAAATTATAAAAAAGATAATACGATACTCTCTTTTAGAAGGAATAATAAAGTCTAACCTTTTTTTTTCCTCTTATGTGAAAATGGTTTCTAGGTTTTTAGACATTAATATTTATACCGTTTAAATTTCTTAAAATTAAAAAAACTAAAATAAATTATATGATAATATTTATTAATACATATCAATAATATAAATTAACTAAAAAGATACTAAATAAGTAGGAGAGGATATTCTACCTATTTTTTATGTTTAACTAATTACCTACTCATCTCTAGAATTCAATACCATTAGATCGAAATCTCAATTAACTTTCATTCTTTTTCTCTCATCTTACAATTTTGATCTAATAATATTAAAGATGAATAGGTAGAATATGCATGAAAGAAATAAATATAATATCCTATCCCGAAATAAATAAGGCATTTTCAGAGTCAATAAACTAACAATTAATTAATTAAGGGTTTTATAAGAGTTATGTTGTAAGAAAAGTGATTGTGTAATGTTATAGAGATTCATTTTGCATGCCAGAATTCATATATTTTTTCTGCGGGCTCCACAAAATATTGTGAGTGTAGGAAATTTTTTCTGATCATGTTAAATTATAATGATAAACCCATTAATTAAACCTCGTTTCCCTTTTACATGCATTCATGATAGTATAATCAATTCTTAAATTGCTCAAGCCTAGTCAAACCAGAGTATTCCTGGTCCTAATTATTTGGGGAAATTTTTATTGGGATTTAATAATATTATCCAGTTGCATGGGAAACATTGATCAAAGTGTCGCTGTTCATCAACTTTTTTACCTAAATGACACGTGAACAGTCTTATTTCCCAATCTGTCACGGAGGCAACTTCGCTACCCGGTGTAGCGAACTCGGTTTGCTGACGTGTCACGTTTTTAGTGGACACAAAGTTCGCTACGCGGGATAGCGAACTTCAAACGTTTTTTTTTTTTTGGGTACTTATTATCCACTATAAACGTGACACGTCATCAAATCGAATTTGCTATACCAGATAGTGAATTTGCCTCCATGACAGATTAAGAAATAAGACAATTCACGTGACATTTAAATAAAAAAATTGATGAATAGTGACACTTTGTCACTGTTCCGTTGCATGGTTATTGTCAATGAGTGGGCTTATTATAAAATGATTATCATTGTATGAAACTATACAGAATTTACTTTTTAATAAAGGGTACCAAAACCCATGTGAAGGGTACCTAATATGAAGCCTCCCTTTACTGGGAATATTTGTCTGTTTCTGGTGCTAAGTTTAATTTTTGCGTGCATAAAAAAAAAAAGATAAATTAGATAAGAAATTATCACATATATTAATCTTCTTTAATTTCGTCCCAAGAAAATTATTAATCATATTGATGAAGTTTCACGTTGATTAGTAATAAATGAAGTGAATTTCATTTAAATGAGAGGATATATAAACCAATATCTTAAAATTTAGGATTAAAATATGGTGTTGCACTTATTTATTATAATTGGGCTAGTTTAATCCATTGATGATGATCCTTTATTATGGACTCTCTTATCCCGCCCAATATAGAATCAGAGTCGGTTAGGCTCGAGAAATATGGTTAGAGGCGATTTGAATACTTAAGCATGAGATATTCAAAGAGGAAATATATCAATATGGAATTTTAATTTTACACTTCAAGGAGAAATAGTTTATATTTTCAAATGTGATAAAGTCTCTCATTGATTAAAAATTGTAGCTTAATTTATTGGTAGGTGGCCTCCCGCCATAAACTTTCCCTAATTCGCCGACAAATTAAGCATTAAATTATATTTCTATCTTCAATTACCATTATCTAATTTTAAATTTAATATAAAAATCCAACAAAAATTTGACTTTGGTCGTGGCAGTTCTGGCTAGGACATTTGCATGTGTCATTTAAATGAGGAACTATCTATTTAGTAAAGATAACAGAAAAGAAAAATGTTAGAAAATAATTAAATTATTAAAAAAATTATCATTTGATACTTTAAAATCTTGAGTTGAATTAATTCTCTAGATAATATTAGAAATTCAAAAATTACGAGATCCTTATTATCTCATTATATAAAATGATGGATCCTATTATATGATTATCCCTACAAGAGGAGATAATTACTTTCCTATTGGAAAACAGTAATATAGCCCAAAATAAATATTAATATTTTGGTTTCCAAAACTTACAAGTTTCAACTTCAAAGTGAGAAGGGTGATGTTACAGTGGTGCACGCGCAAACGAGAAAACGAGTCCAAACAAACGAGTGAGGCGCATGCGACACAAAAGGGCGTCACCATAAGAACAAGAACAAAGAAGGGTCCAATGAGAAAAGGAGTGAGTTTAATTAGTGGCACAGTTTATATCAGAGACCCCCAACTCATAGCGAGTGTGACATATTGTCTCATATGATGCCATTTGTTGTGGACAGTGGGATTAGACAGTGACCCATGATTTACCCTTCACAATCCACAAGGCCAACTTGGCTAGGACCCATTTTCCCTAATGAATGGTCTCAATCCAAGGCTGCAACACGTGTACGGAGATTGTACACCATGACCATGACAACGCAGGTACTACACTACTTCACTAGATCATAACAAGACCTAAAAATATCCATGGCCAACAAGGAAATCCACCAATTTTAGTAGGGCCATCTCAAATCCATTAATGGGTTGGAGTCTTTCACGATTTTGTGCTTCAAAATAAAGATTGAAGCATGGCCCAAGAAATGAGCAGCAATAGCATATTCAGTCACTTCTTTACTCTGAGGGTTCAACTACATTGAGTCTTTTTTCTTTTTTTTGATAAACAACTACATTGAGTCCTTTACCATTGTATGTTACCAGCTTTGAGGTATGTACCATTAAATAATTTCTTTGTTCTCTGATTCACATCAAAATTGGCCTTTCTTGATAAAAATAAGTATTTTGGTAGGGCTTATCATTTCTTAAGTTACTGGAGATAAAATTATTTCCTGCTACTAAATTATAACCGTACAAAGATGGATCAATTGTGATAAAGGAAGAGAGAGAGAAAAAGGGAATCATAATCATTCAAAGTGAATCAAAAAATATAACGAAATAAATAACCAAATCGACGTAGTTTTGGATCAGCTGCTCGAGATAAACCCTAAACCCTAAATTAATATTTTGGGATTTGCATATCAATTATTTTAGAGTGAAAAGTATCTAATGTTACTTTAGACATCTTTGTCTAATGTTCATCGAAACGACGTCGTTTTGGGTTGAAAAATTAAAAAAATTAGAATAATAAAGACTATTATAAATGTGAAATAAATTAAAATTACAAAAACACCGTAATTTCTGCCCCAAAACGACGTCGTTTCGATGAACATTAGATAAAGTTATTTAAAGTAATTTTAGAAAAAATAAACCCATTTTTTTATGATAAAGTGTGGCTATATTAAAAGTGTAGGTCATATTTACCAAAAAATAAAAGTGTAGGTCATTGCTCAATAACTCATAACTTGAGAGTTATTATGTAAATAATTATATTTGCGTCAAATTCTCGTCCCGGCTATTTCAATATATATTTTAGGAAAATATTATATTTATAAATAGACTCGGTTAGAAATGAATTCTTTGGAATAGTTTATAAGAATTTATAAAAAAAAAATTATAAATATAACCTAACATTAATGGCAGGAAAATATTGCTTAACGTGATTTCTGGTGCCACCTTGTTCGATCATTAAATGAAATAAATTCTACAATTATATTTCACCAAAAAAAATAAAAATTCTATAATTATAAGCTTCCTGACTTTAATGCAAATACAATACAATACAGAAAGTTGGAATATGTATCAGCCTTTTGGTTTTTTCGTGAAGACCCAATTTTGATGTCCTATAAATAAATCAATTGACCAAATAACTTTTTCATTATAAAAATCTAATTAATTAATTAACATATATAATATAATTTATATTTTAGGCGCAACTGAACACACAGAATACTACACCCATTAAAATTGGAAGCAACATTTTGTTGCAAAGAGGTAACTAACTCACGTATGTAGGGAGAAAATTTCAGCATTATATTTTTCTGGTATAAATCCAAAGTTTTATGGGTTTAATATAACCGACGTCCCTAACCTATGACTTTTCGGCACTGTAAAATCTCTAATTTTCAATTCTAAATGAGTATAGGATTCAACCCTGACCAAGTTTGACATAATGTTATATTAAATATAGAAACACAACATCGTTCTCTTATAATTTTTTTATCCGAACCAGTTTAATCCAATCTATTTCTATACGACTCATTGGGGACGGATGTCCTAACACTATTTTATTATATTCTGAAGACTCCTCTTACAATTTTGGTCAAGTTTCACCACTGATTTGTACCATTTTAATCCTTAGATTAATTTAATTTAAACTTGTGCGTTTTTATTTTATCCTTCCATCTTTTTCTCATCACTTTATCAATTAAGTTGCGTTACGTTTTTATATTTATTTCTTATCCATTAACCTGCATACGTAGAGTTCAATTTAAATCTTCATCTACTCCAACCTTTTGAATTAAGATGGCACTGCAAGTTTCAAATTTTGAAAATTTAGCACAGAAAATGCAAAATTTTCCCATGCTTGCATTTACACCAAAATCAATAGTGTCTCGTTAATCTATTGATTCCCCTTGGTAATAGATTTGTTCTCACCTTGGACAAGAGGCTTGTTCTCACTACAAGAAATAATCTTATTAGTGACGAAATTTTATGAAATTTTGACACAAATAATCGCAATATATTTTCACAAATTCTGTGTCATAAGTTTATTTATGTCGAAATTTAATTATTTGTGTAAAAAATTATCATTTGTGATGAAATTTATGACGAAATTTTTCGTCACAAATAAACGTTTTTCTTGTAGTGTCTAACAAATCAAGTCAAAATTATAATTGTATAGATGAATGGGAATTTTATAATTGTTTTAGAAATACACCATATATAGACATTTTTTGAACAGGTCTTTTTTATGCTATAGAAAATTGGAGTTGTAATAGAAATTAGGATAATATTGCATCTCCATCATCCAATATTGGACACTTGTTAGACATAGATTTAAGGAATGCACTTTAAAATAGCAACTTTTGCCTAGTCGATCCTTCAACGAAATCACTGTTACTTTAGGCTTGACTTTTTTTTCCTTCAAAATATGCACCCATCGAATCAATGCACTTTAAAGTAGCAACTTTAGGCTTGCCAAGACTTTACACATTTTGTGAGTCATCAGGCACCAACCATAATTAATGTTGAATATTGTGGGATACAATTAATTCATGTATGAAACTCTTCCAAGAACTATAATTGAAGAAGCAAGGAATATAGTCTAGGAACAAAAGGAATTTCGATCTGCTAATGTCATTTTCCGTTAAGCAATGTGTTTTATGCGCTTTGCAAGAGGTGTAACATTTGTCCACTGACGTGAGATGTAGAATTTATAAAAAGTTGTAGTATAGGAAAAACCTGTGGCAGTATCCTTTGATACTAGTGTCAAATTTTAAAATTTGACATCAATTTTTTGGCAACCGTTGATTTCCACCAATCAACGGATATCATTTATCTGAAATTAATAATTAATTAATAAGTGTAATTCCCAATAAATGATAACCGTTGTCATTTTCCGTTAAGCAATGTGTTTTATGCGCTTTGCAAGAGGTGTAACATTTGTCCACTGACGTGAGACATAGAATATATAAAAATTTGTAGTATACGCTTTCAAGGAATTTGCATAGGATTAAATCGCTCAATTAAAAATAAAAAGTTAATTAAACGGGGGATTTCTAATTCGATTAAAATTAAAGCAAGAGGTAAAGACAAAATTATCAAATTAAAAGCAACCAACCAAGAATTGAGATCCCTAGACATTCAGCATTGACAATCGCCTAGCATTTAATCAAACACGACATGTTCACTCGTCTAATCGCACAATATCAACCCGTCTTGACTTAAGTTCCTTAGGTTAATCAACATGGATATTAAATCTAACATTCAAACTCTTCCCTATGATGATTGCCTCATCCTCTCGGATTCAACACACACAGCTGTGTGATGTCCAACTCGAGTAAAAGGAAAAGAAACAAATGGAGTTAAGGGAGACATAGGTCCTCCGGATTCAACAATGGAATCCTTAACTCATGGATTGATTAAAGAACACTTAGACTAGCATGGCTAAGTGGAAAACAAAAATTGAAATAAAAATAACAAAGAACAGTTGAGAGAAAAACTAAAAAACTTTGTTTGATCCTTAATTTCCCAAAACAAAAATTGCGTAATCTTTCCCAATCTGGTCTCTTAAACCTATTCAAACTGGGTTAGGAAATCCATCAATCCGGTCCAAATTAAAAACAAATCAGAAAATAATGACTTTGGATCTCATGTACATTAGGTTCTTTATTACAAAGTCAGGTCCAATTGATTAAATAAAATTCCTGAATATGTGTCTGATTTAGGCTCCAATTTTGACCATTCGAATTTGGCTTTCAAGTCGCATACCATTTGTAGCTCTCTGAATTATCTGTAAAATGAGATAAAAGTGAGGTTAATCGAATACCTAGGACAATAATTATACTCAAAATTACTGGAATAATATAAATCTAAAATTTTAGCATAAAAATGAATTAAATTCAATGAGCCCAAAATTCAATTTAGCCCAAAAGACTATTATTTATACATTAAACATTCCTAAAATTTAAGAGTAACAAATAATTGTGATAAAATTCAATTATCACCCACCACAAATTTGGACCCACCCCACATATGAAGGTTATGGCCATGAGTGGCTTTCATCCAGCAATAACCTTATGGACCATGGTTCAACATCACGGTGACATATCCCAATCACAAAGTTAGAGTATCCCGAGCCTAAGTTTGGCGGATATATATGATGCAAAGAGAGTTTGGTTATTACGAATTAATAATTAATTAATTAGTTTGGCATAACCTCAACAATGTGTATCCTTATATATAATGTTAACATCAATTTGAATGTTATCTCAAACAGTGTGTACCTTTTGGCCACATTGGGAGAAGAAAGGGAAAGAACGTAAACAAATGAAAACAAAAGAGACCCTCCTTTATTCTTTTTACACAACCTAACTCGATGGCCTCATAGACAAACGACGTGCCCCTCCTCGAAAAAGTATATAATGATAAACACCTTTTTATTAAGGAATTCAAGTAAGCACTTTTGTCTAGAAGAAGCCTTCCCTTTGGAATGAGGGATTCAGTTATTACTAAGAAGAAAGATATACTATAAAGACAGACATTTGGCAGCTTTTTCTTCCCTTCAAAGTTATACTGATCCAACAAAAATTTAAAAATTTTAAATTTAAATCCTCTTTGAACAGCTATTTTTTTATTTTATTTTTTTGGAGATGAGTCCATTAAAATCGACAATCCTACACTACTTTCATGTAATCATAAATATTTATAGGAAATACAATTGTTCCTCAAATTGTTACAACTGCATAACAATTATCTCCTACACAACATATAAATAACCCTGTGTCAACAGAGAACGTTTTTTTTTTCGAATGAGGAATATCATTGCTGCATCTACCATGCAAGTTAAATTACTTCCTATTCTTGATTATGGTTTATAAAACTCAATCATAAATATTTATAGTGCAAATTTTCTTACAATTGTACCTCAAATTGTTCAACTGCATAACAACAAAGAAGAACAACATATAAATCAACCCATAAGGAGGTCTCAAAAGAGAAAGTGGCATGCTATTTCGAATGAGAAATATCATGGAAGAGTGTGAAGTAAATAATTCATTGCTACATTTACCATGCAAGTTAAATTACTTCCTATTCTTGATTATGGTTTATGAAATATCGATAGAATGAACGATGAAAGTGTCTCATGCGAGGAGTATGTGACTAATTCAGGGATTAATAAATAATTAATTAAACAATTAAGGATTAGATAATTATATAATTGGGTGAAAGGGAAGCATTTTTCGAAAGTAAATGCAACTTGATGGAAGTAAGCAAATGAAAAGGGTTATCCTATTGAACGTGAAGCAATGTCATGCTCTTGACATAAGAGTATTCTCTTCTCTCACCATCACTTATGCTGAAGCAATAGAAGTACTGTCAAAAATTAGAAATCAAATTTCAAACTCTTCAAGCAAATTAAAAGAGCACTGTATATTAGAGAAAGGTAGATAATCATCTTTCCTTAATTATTATTTATGATTGTACATAAATTGAAATCATAAAATTTCAAGATCATGTTGTAGTTATTAAGGTGGGAAATTCTTGTTTGATTTAAAGAAGATTATTGAAAAATTACAACTTAAAAATGACTGCATTTAAAGTAACAAGTAAATAAATGCGATTAATATTTCTCATTTTGTAGCTACATACATAAAAATGTGTTGACCCATATGAAAAGAAGAAAAATAAAAAACATGGGTCTCATGTATTTTCATGTATATGTAGGAGATAAAATTATCTTTTAATAAAAAACATTAGACTTTAATGTTTCTATAGTGAATGTGGCTAAGTTATCTACAATTAATCCTAAAATGATATCGTTTTGGGTTAAAATATCACAAATTATAATGAGAAGATTATTATAACACTAAAATAAATTATAATTATAAAAATATTTTGATTTCTGCTCCAAAACAATATCATTTTGGATTTAATGTAAATAACTTATCTACATTGATTGCAGAACAAATAAAAGAAAATGAACCCAAAACATTAATCCATAAATATAATGACATCTATATTTTTCTTTATGTTTGCTTATATTTAAGAGAGATAGTTCAGTAGTTAATAGAACTTTTAAATTTATCACTAAGCACGTCATTGAATTGATAAGAGACTATTTTAATATTTAATCAACTTTCTCGAGTTCGAATTCAATATGTAGTTGTGTTAAAAATTTAATAGAAAAAGCTTTATTGTCATCCTTATAATGTTACCCGGTTCGATTGGATTAGATGATTAATCCATGGTTGGGAGGAAAAATCTTAAGAAAAAATAAATTAAATTTAAAACATATTTCCAAATACTTTTGTTTTTGATAACATATTTCCAAATACTTTGCAAATGAGCAAATACGACTTGAAAGTCAAAAAGCCAAAACACCATGTGAGCATCCAAGGCAAATAGCATAGTAAAAGTGATGTAAAGAAAAGCCAAAAATTTGTCCGAGGTGGAAAATGGTGTGGGGAGAGATGAGATGCAAGGGAGAGCGTGTCAAAAAAGTTGCCATTTTGTCATGAGACAATCTTTTACCTCTCCATCTTTCGTTCCCAACTTTTCTAGATTCTTTGCCCACCATATCTTCTCCGACACTTTCTTAAAAGCTTCCTTCAATATTTTGTTTCTCTCTCTGCGCCTCTCTTATTTTTCTTAGTCAGCTTAGAAACAACGCTTGCTTCGTATCCCACACATTTTATTTTATCCCAAAACACAAAAAAGTAAGCACTGATCGTATGGTTGTCAAAGGTCACTCATTGTTGGCCCTCCACAATTTATTTTTTTAGACTATATCTCATTAATTTCATAAGTTCTTTATGGACTAATCCGGGGCAAGTTCAGGATTAAGGATTTAAATTTCTTTCAAAAAGAAATTGCAGAGGATATACATACTCTCACCCTAGCTGTTTAACTCACATGTCATCCACAAATTCAAAACCATTTCATGCATGCACAACATGCTCTTTTTATAAATGATGTTATTGACAAGATTAAATTTCTTGTGTATAGACACTCACATCTAACCCACTTGTACTAGGCATATGCGCTTGTGGTCTAGCTCTAGCTTGACTTATTCAAAACCCTTTCATGCATGCACAACATGCTCTTTCTCTCTAACACACACAGATTCAGACATATTGGGTGGAGCTTTGGCTCCACATAGCTTTGCATTAAATGAGTTGGCTAGCTTCCAATTCAGGAATTCGCTTCCTTTTATCCAATGATCTTCTATTAAAGCATCCTTTTTTTTTTCCCTTGTGTAGTGTGGAAAACACACACCGATATATCCATATTGCTGTCCTTTTCGTTAATCATTTTTCTCAGTGTATTTCCTCTTCATTTATCAAGGTTGGATTTCTTTTTTATATATGTCTTCTATTAAACATGTTTTTTTGGTTTTATTTCCTTGTGTAGTGTGGAAAAAATATTATTTTTCTGCTTCCTTATTTATAAAAGCATATAAATATTGGGTTTTATAATTTATCAAGGTTGGATTGCTTTTTTATATATGTAGTTAATTCGAAACATGTTTACTTCCTTGGTCAATATGTCTTCGTAATTAATAAAATATTATTTTCCTCCATTCTTATTTATAAAAGCATATAAATATTCTCCAAAATTTTACAATTTAAATTTCATGATAAATTTTAAATTTTCAACAAATATGTAACTTTTGTGTTTTTGATAAAAAAAAAGTGTTATAAATTTAATTAAAAAAAAAGTTGTGAATTTTTACAGTTACAAACAACAAATGGAGTTGTTTATTTTCTAGAAAAATATGTGGTTTTGTTACTAAATATAACAGATTATAATATATTAATGACTAAATACACATTTATAACAAATTTGTATCTGGTAGAACACTCGTCTCTTTACTTTCTATCATTAATGCCCATCATTTTTTTTTTTTAATTTTCTCTTCATCGACTTTTCTGAGTCGTCATAATTTAAACTTCCTAATCTTCTCTTTACTTTCTATCATCTATGCCTTTTTTTTTTCTAAATAAAAAAGCTACATCTGGCAATTGTATTTAGATGTTTAACGAGCTAGTTAGCGAAAGTGCACTAGTTGTTTAGATCAAGTAAATATTTTTTTTTTTGTTTCTTTTTCGATACAAAGAAAAACCGTGTTCATGCACTTAAAGATACCAGTAAGACAACACATTACACTACAGCATGTCATATACAATGATATTTTCTTATATTAAACAAAGAATAAGAATAAACTACTAAGACAAAGAAAGAAATATTTTAATTAAACAACCAAGTTAGTGTATGCAATCCCACTTGCAGCCAAAGTTTGAGTATGTTTAAAGGCAATAATAATTGATGACAACTTGTGTGGTTCTAGTTCTTTCGGTTATATATGATAGGATATGACTTTCTTGTTTATATTATAGTCCATACAGCACAACAAATTGACAATGCCCATTTGAGACTGACCCAAATGTAACGTCTTTTGGGGATATCTAAAGGCCCTGTCGAACCTTTCTGTGTGACTAGAAGTAAGGTTGACATATTTGAATCGAAATCATTTTCAATGCATGATGTGATTACATAAATAATGACTAAGTTTGACATATACATCACCATGCAATGAATTAATTTAGCTTAGGACACGGAAAATTATGGTTCAAACTTTATAGAAAGGTTTAATTATTGCTATATTTTTAGTATTGTGATGGACCTAAGTGTCATGCAAATTGGTGTCATTATTGTAACCATCAAATTATGGAGGAAAGGTAGGGAGACTATTAACAATGAGTCATTATTATATACACACATTCTTGATTTCTAGAACAAAGAAGTTTTTTTTTTTTTTTTTAGTATTAAGAAGCTTTTACTACCAACTCAAACACCAAGCATGTCAATCACCTTGTGTTTAGTAGAGAAGAAATTTTTTTTATCTGAGAATCTCAATTTTCAGAGATATAATGAAAATATTCAGTTTACATTAATATCCAAAAATTAAAAATTTAGAAAAATTTAATTTTTCGGAAATCGCAAAAAATATCGCGTACCAAACGACCCAAATGTTAGACAAGGTACTACTATCTACTGTGGGCAAGTTAAGGAGAATAGACTAAACTAAAAAGACAAACTTGAGTGTCTATATAAACCTTCCGATCAGCCCAAAAATTAATGGGTCGTATTTTGTGTTTAGTGACCCGAGTATATGCGGAACAAGCCTGGATATGATCTTTGTAGCCCAACTTCTCACTCTAGACTCAATTAGATAGCAAAATCTTTATAAAAAAATTCAAAAATAGGAAATTGCAAATGATTAAAGGTTTAAATTGTTTGCTTATCATTGTTAACAATTGATACATAATTGTATGACTAGGTACTTCGGATCCAACCTGTGCAAGGTTGAAGTTATATAATAAGTTGTACAGGAAGTTATATAATACAAAACAGATATTTTTCTTATGTTGATGTAGAGAAGTTGTCTTATGTTAATGAAATAAAGTAATAAAAGGGACCCACAAATGATTGGAAAGAGAAAAAATAGAAGTGAGACCCATCTTTGTTACGTGTGTGTAGGAAAATGAGTTATCTCATGTTAAACGAGATAAATATAACCCATACAAAAATTATTTTCAAAAACCAAAAGAGAGATAACATGAGATGTACCAAAGATTTAATAAATATTATATGAAATAATATAGTAAATAAATATTTTAGTTAGTATATGATATCTTTAAATAAATTGTTAAAATAAAATTAAAATTTAGTTAGAAAATTATTTTTAAAATAAAAAATAATAATAATAAATATTTTGTAAGATAATATTTTTATATTTAAGTTTTTTATATAAAACCAAAAAGTACATATAACATTATTAATTTAAATATAAATCTCTCTACGACTATGCTTTATGAGATTATAAATATATTTCACATTTTAACCAAACGTCATTTTGAAAATATTTTAATTGTGCTTTTAAAAAAAGAATATATTAATTAAAATACCTAGCTAATAGTTAATTTTTATCAAAATTATAAACATAAATATTTATTTTAAACAATTTATGGAATACAAGATTAAACAACTAAGGGTCTGTTTGATTGTGTTTTATTTTTTTTGTTCTTAAAATAATTTTGTAGAATAATTACGAAAACAGTTATTTTTTGTGTTTTTTATTTTGAAAGTTAAAAACTAAAACAGAAAACAAAAACAACCAGACCTGTTCTCTAAATTTGATTCTAACGATAAAAAATAATTACAATTTTTAAATTTTTTTTTTACAAAACAGATTTACCAAATGATTTTTTTTTTTTTTTCTGAAAACTAGAACTCTCTCTTTTATAAAACAACCCATCCGCAATATAATTATATTGTATTTTAGTTAATTCTATTTCGTTATATTTCATTCAATCATCCTCCATTCCATTTTGATCAAACTATATCCAAACAAACCTAACTAAAACCCATACCCGCCCAAAACCGTCAAACTGAACAGTGAAAGAGTATAACATAGATCAATCCGAAAAATGTCGAAACGCGACACATCCGATTCGGAATCCGAGGATGCCTCAAATTCAAGCTCAGAGTCAGAGGAAGCAGAAACCATGTCCAATGGGAAGAAGAATCAGCAGCAGGGCGTGTCGGAGTACGAGAAACAGAGGCTTTCGAGAATTGCTGAGAACAGAGCGAGGTTGGAGGCATTAGGGTTACCCCAAATGGCTTCCTCTTTCAAGGGCATGCCTCAAAAAGCGAAAAACAAGAAGGGTAAACTGAAGGTTGAAGATGATGATGATGATGATGAAGAGTATAAACCCGAACATGATGGAGAACCCAGATCACAATCTTCAAGCGAAGAAGATGGGCACGATAAAGATGAGGACTTTGTAGCTGAAAATGCTGCTGGGACACGGAAAAGGAAGGTGGGTACTCAAAATTCTTCAATAAAAAGACCCCATTTTTAAAGTTTTATCTTTCAGTTCAATTTAAATAAAATAAATTTTCTTATGCAGAGTTTAGATTTTAATTTAACTGGGTTATTGAGATATGATTTTTATTTTCTTTCTTTCTAGTTTTACTTCTTTGCAAAATTGAGCTATTTTTGTTGGTGGAATGTTTTGTTTTCAGCTTTAGTTGTTGTTTGGTTTAAGGGTTTTATTAATGTCATATTAAAGGAGATAAGTTATCTGATATGTCATAGAGACTGTGTAAAAAACTTGTGTGTTCCACCACTTGAAAAATAAAAAGAAAAGAAAATGAAAAGGTGGCACAGTTATCGAAGGATGTGTAGGAGAGAAATTTACCACATGTAGCATAAGAGTAGTTTTTCCCTTGCTTTAATATGTACATAATAAGATGCTTTGGCAATGTGCTTAATTTGCAGTTAATGTGAATAGCCCTAGGAGTTCTGGTTTGAAAAATATTTTGGCATTTACAATTGTTTTCCTTAATACCAACTGCAGGCAAAGAACAAAGGTTTGAAAATGAAAGGTAGAGTCTCTGGGAAGAAGCATGGAACTAATTCAGAGCACATTGATGAAGATGAAGCTTTGAGGCAGGTAATTTTGATGCTTAGGTCCTGTTGGTTTTGTTAGCTATATGTGGTTAACATTTTGCCATGCTGCCGATCAGAATAATGCTATGAATTGATATAGAATCATGTTAACTGTATGATATCTATGGATAGGCAATTGCTCTTTCCCTGCAAGACTCTGCAGAAGGTTCATTTAGCTCTGACAAGAATGTAGTGAACATTAACAATAACAAGGCTGAGAAAAAGGGAAACATTCACATTCATGAAGATAAGGGAAGAACAAAGAATAAAAAATCGGTTTGTATTGAGTTTTCTGTTCATGGAATAATCCTTCCTTCTTTATGATTCTTTAAGTTCGTATTGGAGTTTTTCTTAATTCTCTTTAATTGTGTCAACAGTTTACTAGTCGGCTGCAAATGACCGAAGATGAACTCGTTTTACACTTCTTCCAGCTTGATGGTAATTTGATAATTTATGTTCCTGCTAACTTTTGTTTTGTTGAGGGCAAGGAATAGTGGCAAGATATTGAATAGTTAGAAAATAAATATTTAAAACTTCTTCCAGGGTATAAAAAGAAATCTGGTTTGAGAAGCCACTTTTTTGCCCTTACAAATCTGTAGTTAATTCTTATTATGTAAGCAATTTGTATTACTCTCTTCTGGTGGATCTATTGATTGTCCTATATATGCACCATTATTTCAACTTGTAAGTGTATATTTGGAGTTTGAAGCATCAGAGATTTGTCATTGGTTTGGATGAACTCAAAAATCATATTTTTAATAGTTTTATTAGACCTGAGAAAAAAAAAAAAAAAAACAAAAACAAAAACAAAAACAAAAACAAAAACTGAAAACAACTTATATTAAATGCTTTTGACAAGTTATTTCAGTTTGCTTTAACTAGTGCGTATCTGAAACTTCGAATATGATGGCAACTTACACCAAATAAAATTTCTCTCTCCCTCTCTTCCATAAACCAAAATTAAATGATAAATAACATAGAAGTTACTACTTAAGCTCTAAACTATAAGTCTGGTACTTCAATAATGCTATAAGCATCTAGTTCTTTTATTGAGATTAAGTTCTGATTTCAATATTTCATATAAAAATGTACAAAGAAAGCTTTTTCTCTCTTTTTCTTTGCTGCTTTTAATTCATGCACAGGCTGTTGGTGATTGACAAGGGATGTTCTGGCATGCAGAAGCAGGAAAAGGAACTGTAACGATAAAGGATTTACAAAGGGCAGCTATAGCTCATGATTTTATATGGACAGACAGAGAGTTGGCTGATATGATTCGCTACTTCGATAGTGATGGAGATGGAAAGGTAATATTAGCAACTTTTTCAATGATTTTGTTTTTGGCTGGAGGTCAAGGAGATCATATAATAGCCTCTAGGATTTATAACTTTCAATTTGAACTTTGGTAGGTAATTGCTTAAACTTTTTGGAATATAGCATATGTAAGGACTTTATATTATTTATCCTTTATTCCTTTAGGATTTGTACACTAATCCAAATATATTATTGTCATTGCAAGTACTATGTAGTTAATCTCTTTCACTTTTCGTTAGTTATTCATATCTTTTCCCTATATCTTCAAGGTCAGAAAAGATAGATCTTCTTTCTTACATCTTACAATTATGAAAATCGATCATTTTGACCCTTTTATATAAAAAATTATGGAAAATTACTAAGAAACTTTTTGTAATGATAATGATTATTACTGTTACCTGCTTAAGTATAATGGGCTCTTTTGCAGATAAACCTTGATGATTTCCGGAAGATTGTTGTTCGTTGTAACATGATTAAAGGGTCTTAAAATTCTTGATATCAGGGATAGGATACAGCACCATGTTTTTAGGCATATATTATAGGATGGCAAGACCATTATGATTCCTTGTGTTCTTTTTGGTATCACTTTGGCAGGTTGAGGCCATGATAACTATAAAGACTCTTAAATGTATATATTTCTGTGGAATGAAACAGATTTTTAGTATTCCATCTTGTATTGCTGTATCGTTTTTATATCCTCTTGTTCTATATTGCTTTTCCGTTTTTGTTTCTTATGCAACTTTCACTATGCTAAGCTGTTTTAATTACCTGTAATTTGACACTTTCTCAACCCCTCAAGTTTTTTTTTTTTTTTTTGGGTCTCACTGAAGTCTGAACCCTTCTATAGTTAAATCTAACATTGGCCAAGGCATGTAGATGACACATGACTTGTAACTTATCCAAAGTGAAGTAGAGATCACCACGCAACAATGGGAAGCTGTAGGGAACAGAAAGAAAAAGGGATACATATAGAAGCTTCAAATTAGAGAATGGGAACATTGATCTTGGGAGTTCATGGTATTCACTAGTTTTTTTTATCATCACGTAAGGAATAAACTTGAATAGATCCATGATTCATATGATTGAAAATGAACATCACTACATAAACCCAATCTATCCCTTGCCATTTCCTTTCATTAATAGATTCTTTCTTTATAGTTGTTCTTGTTAAAACTTAAAAGCCTTATAGGCAAAGATAGAACCATTTTTCTTATAGTCAACTTCCTTCAAGTTGATGGTTATATGCTATGTAGCACCGATACTGACACGCGACACGCGACACGATACGACACGACACTCAGACACGTTAATTCTAAAAAATGTTAGATTTTGACACGTTAGGACACGTTTTGATATTAAATAATATTTTTAATTTATGTAGTGTATACTATATTTAATATTCAATATTTAACAAAAAAACGAAACTAAACTTATAGTATACATCAATTTTGCAAAAAAACATAAGATATCCCAAATACTTATGTTAAACTCAATAAAATGGTAATCATAATCCAACGAATTTAATAGTTAGAACTAAAAAACTCAACGCAACGCAACCTTTGAAATTTTTTTTGAATTTCTATAATGCGTGTTGGAGTGTCGGAAAGTGTCGGACACGACGCGTCAGGATTTTTGATGTATCAGTGCTTCATAGGTCATATGCACTTAGAAATCAATTTCTCATAAGAACCATTATGCCCTTGTATAAGTCAAAAGTTCATAAAATACATTTCACATGAGTTAATGATTTTCTAACAACATCTAGTTCATGGCAGTTGACACTAATGATGGTTGCTAGTTGTCTGGTTGGTTGGTTGACTTTGGTGGGGGTTAGGATTAATCAAATCTCAAGCTTAGTTTATTGTTTGATTCACAGGTCAAAATGCACATTAATGGCTCTACTAATATGATAGTGACTTTTTTGCTGTTTATGATGGTTATCATGGACTGCATAGAAATAATGTTATTCGTCATTGATAGGCCATCCACTAATTACTTTGTGTCCATTGCGCAAATAGCTGTCCACTTCTCAAGTTTTATGTCCACCAAAAAATAAAGATTTAGTCACAAATGCACATAGCAGCATTAAATAGTGAGATATTCAGTTGAGTTGAAGGTAAACTTGGATACATCATTCGTTTGTAGTGTTTCCTTTTACAACTGAATTGATTTCAAATTTTCTTGAGTTATTTCTCTTAATGTTTGATCTTATGCAAATCTGAGTATTAAGTTACTCTGATAGATCTATTTCTCTTATTGTTAGATCTTTTGTCTTTGTTGTCTTTTTTATGGGAGTTATGATTTTAAAATTTTGAATTAAACTGAATCATAATCTGATTACTTAACTAAGTTGTTTGGTTCGACTTTAAAAAGAAGAAGTATGATTTGGCTCTTGGCTTAGAGGTTATAAATTAAACCATATGATTCAAACCAAACGTAGATAACTTTATCTTGTTTGATCATTGCATTTTTATTATTATTATTTATTTATTTTTTTGCCAATATTAGTTTTTTTTTTTTGGTGGTGAATTGCCTTCTCTTTGTTGTTACTGCTTCAAATATATGTCTTTATTTTTTCAAATATAAAATTCTACACCATTTTTATTGGCAAAATCCCAACTGAATAACTTTTTTGACAAGAAAAAACTTACATCTTATTTGAAAAACAAAAAGATAGGAAAAGATAGAAAGCAATATAAGAATAATATAAAGATAATATACAAATAACATTGTTCAACAAATGTTGCCAACTATATCGTTTGAATAACAAGGCCAGTGATAATAAATGAAAGGTTTTGCTGACAACCTAACGAAGCTTGAATAAAAATATGATCCATCAAATAATAATTCAAGTTTTTAAATTTCAAAGTGTTAAAATGTTGGAAATAAGCAAATATGAAATAACTTTACTTGTGCTCTCTCTTTTCATTGAACCCTACTCTAGTGTATACGAGATCAAATTATCTACAACTTAGGAGAAAAAATATTAATTCCTTAAGTATTTTACTTTACATTTAAAACTTCTTATCTTTACTTTCTTAAGCCATGCCCTTAGAGCACTGACTAGACAAATCAATGAATGAAAACCATAAACAAATCGAAAAGGAAGGACGAATAGTAATTTTACTTTCTAAAACAAATAACAATTTTCTGTTACTATGAAGAATTTTATAGCTTATGGATTACTATTGAAAGACTCATTTCATGGTGCCAATGACTTTGAATTGATACAAGTAAGGTGAGGCGGGGAAATAGGAGCAAATAAACAAAATGAATCACATGTACCACATGATCAAATAACAATGCACTTCCCATGATACCAATTTCATCAACCTGTCTACTGACTATGATTGCTATTGCTGATAGAAGTAACTATATTTCAGATCACACATTCCAAATTTCTAGAAGCAATACACAACAATAAGACAATAATTGGTTTTTGCATATCACACATTTTTCTTCCTCTTGCTGCTTTCTACAATTGATCATCTTGGAGAAGCTGGCAATCACATAGGTCACGTCCTCTTCAATAGGAAACCCAAAATGATGCCAATCAAGCCAATAAGAACTACATACATAAATGGTATACCACCACGGCTTCTGTTGGCTTCACGCCTCAAAAGATCCTGTGCACGGAAGATTCCATGTCAAACCATAAATTCTAAAGAATCTCAATATAATAGTTATTAACTTCTGCACTAAACACTTTTCAATTATGGCAAATATTGGCCAAACAATAGCACATAAGACTCCTCGACTTGCGAGGTAGGAGTAAATATTGATTTTACACAGCATTATCCATGCAATTTTACAAAAAGGTTGTTTCTCAAACTCGAACCCATGACCTTCCGGTCTCAAGGTTGTAACGTTGCTCCAAGGTTCACCCTCTAGCACTACTAATGTCTAATACACATTGAAGGAAAATTATCTAGAGTTCAGAAGAAGTTTAAGTGGGGCCTAGTTTTAAACCAGTGGCTGACAAAGAAAGAGCAGAACGCAGAAGAGTGTCAATTAAGAGCGCACGACTATAATTAGAAATCAAAACATACTAGGCAATGAACAAGTCCTGTCCTTCCTGGTATGATTTCAGTGGGAAAGAGACAACTATAGGAATATTGCAACAGGCCATTTAAACATTTATTCTTTATATTTCTCATGTAGGTGATAAAATAGATAGGTAAGGATTACGGAATTGAAAAAAAAAAAGGTTATAAAACAATAGGCGAAATATAATGTGATTGGTAAAAGAGGTAGATAATTTAAGGATGTTCATAGGTTTGCTTCGGTTCATTTTCAAACTATCCCCCAACCAAACTATTATACTCAGTTTTGCTAAATGAATAACATAACTAAGCCTATGGGTAACATGAATTGAACCAAAAGGCTTTCAAGAATCATACGGTAGCAGATGTTCACACAGCTTACTACTTCTTGAGATCTGAGAGGCAAAAAAAAAAAAAAATTTAAAAACTGGAAACCAAACAGGTTCCCTTTGGTTCTCCTGCCTCCACTTTCCTGATCTTTTATTACTTTGAGTCAGAAAAGTTTTCAAGATATTCAGATACACTTAATTCATGAATAGATTGACTAAGATGACCTCATCTTTCCCAAACTGTAACACAAGAACAAATTAGATAATAGGTCCATAACTTAACACAAGAACAAATTAGAAGTATTGAAAGAGTAAGTCATTATAACTTCAATATAGAGTGCACTTGTCGAAAATAATAAACTAGGAATACCATAATGAGTATATTAAAATTTTCTGGGTGGTTAAGATCACCTAATGACAATATTCAAAATAACACATGTAAAAGCATGCTTAAAAGAAAAAAAATTCAGAATAAATTTTATACCAGTTCTTGTTGAAGCCTTTTAGTTTGCTCAACAGCAGAATTCCTCTCCTCAGTTGCCTTTGAAATAAGCGTTGTTGCCTGAAATAATAAGAAATTAAAATGAGAAGCATCAATTTTTCAGAATCCATATCTCACTGATGGAACCCAGAAAAATATAGCACTAATTTCATTAACAATGGAGGCATGGCCTCTTTTTACATACACTAATACAAAGATAAAGTGCAGAAAATAAATCCCAAGAGACCTCAACTCCCCCTCACAGCCAACACACCTAGGCTACAAGAGTTCCTCAGAGGACCCCAAATTTCCCCATTAACCAACTCTGCATTCATGCATAAAGAAACCCATCCTAAACATCTATATATATATATATATATATATATAGCTAGTTCCTAACTAATGGGCTTGGATATTTTCTTAGAGCCCATCATTCACCAAGAGCAATGCCTCTTCTTTGAGTTAGCAGAGATAACCACTGAAGGCAATGGAGTCTACCAGCAAGTTCTTCCAATAATAGGATTATCAATGTAAATAGATGACATGAATCAATCAACTTCAAAACAGTTTATCTGTAAGGGCATTCCTCTATGACATGCTTAAATTAAAAACCATAGAAAATCATAGTACCACAAGACTATGAAAGATCATTGATAAAAGGCCAGTACAGCAATAAAATGCTTACATAAATTCAGAATACTTCAAATTTATGCATTTCAAAAACATCTGAAAGGTGATTCCAACCTCGTAAAACTAAATTAGAATCATCATGATTTTTTATATCTCTACAGTCTACAATGACATGCAAAATTGCCCTTTTGGGTTGGGGTCAACAGGAGCTATTATTGCATGCAAGTTTGGGTTGGGGTCAATTGCCAACATCAAGCATTAAAGTATTTTGTGCTGCATAGAAATTATAATGTGAACTGGTTTTTTTTTAATAAGAAAAAAAAACCTTGTTATTGTTAGAGAGAAAAGAGGGAAAGTATGACTGGCGAAGGACAAGATATCCTTCTAAATGTCAAAGAGCAAAGATGTGAGATATATATGTCACCTCAAATGAAGCATCTTGATGTTCAACCTGCTCATTGAAAGCTTTTGAAGCCTACAGGGAATGTTTATCACAACAAATAACCAACATGAAAACATTAAATGTTTTGATTAAAAATATATGCAAACCCCACTGGTTACTTCATCAAAATCAACGAGACCTTTATCCCAAACAATTGGGGTCTGTGGTAGATGAATCCAAATGAAAGATACGAAGGGATTTAAAAAAGCAAACCCCACTGATTACTTACAGGCATAAATTCCAAAGCACTTGAATGCCCATTTTCTGACACAGATGCACGAGGTGAAGAATCTTCATCAGATCCTTCTCGAACTGGGGATGGTGGTTGGGGAGGAGCAACATAAACAACTCTCAATTTGCACTCTTCCACATCATAGCCAGATTCTTTATTGAACTATATGCAATGAGCATAGAAAACCATTAAACAATGCAAGGTGAGGTAAAACTGTAGCAGATGTCACACTCACACAGAGTTATTCTATCAAGAAACAGTTTATTATTTGTTGAATGGTTACCATTTCTGGAGTGATATCTTTTGCTGTTGCTCCAGGGCTTGCTACTACACTTTGGAGGAGAAACTTATCCCTGCATTGCATGTCAGGAGGTGCCTCCTTTTGGGCTTGCATTGTTACTGAAAATATAAATAAGACACAAACAGTCAAAATACATAAAAGGGAAAGTTGCTTACAAATGTTGCACACAGAAAAAGGGAATCCTGGTGCTATAAAAACTACCCCAAGAGAGGCTTGTGGGTCAATAGCAGGCAGCATTTGCAAATAAATGCTGATTACATGAATCGAACCTGCGACCTAAGGGTCACAAATGTCACATATCCAACACCAATGTTGTGCCAAGGTTCCCTTATGTTACACACATACAAAGGGGGGGAAAAAACTAGCAAAAAATTAACCCCAAAAATAATTTAAAATATTTCACTAATCACCATGCATAACAAACTACCAGTTTAAGCATAGGGATACATAATTAAGCAATAGATTGTTCCTCTATGCATGCCTGTGTGCTTTTGTGTGCAAGGAGAGAGAGAGAGAGAGAGAGAGATACCTATAACATCACATGTAGACCTAGGCAACACAACTCCAGTGTTAGGTCTAACACAATACTTCTTTGGATTTGTCGTCTTAACCTAGAACACCATGAATTTCACTTCAAATCAAAATTACAAGTCTCCATACCACATATACACACACACACACATAAATTTTCAAATCCGTAAAACTAGAAATAAATGAAAAGAAAAAGACATAGAAAGTAAGTTAGAAAAGAAACACCAAAAGTAAAATTGGAACCTTGAAAGCCACATAGTTATCTGTCTTGTTAGACAACTGCAAAGAGCATGAGATCTGCTTCCTCAATTCAACTATATCGCAAAACCCAAAACCCAGAAAAAAAAAAAGAAAAAAAAAGGATATTAGAACAACACCCAGAAGCAGAAACCGAACAAAAATCCCAAAAAACCGAATTATGCATCGAAAAGTGAAGATTTTTTATTTTTTTGGAACAGAAGAGGCTCACAGCCAAACTGCAGCTCCTGAGGCTGTATGTGGATGAGCTCGCCGGAACTCATGGTGGAGGGATCGGAGGTGAATCGCCGGAGACCAAGGTCAGTGTTGGTTTTCCGGCGAGAAAAAACGGTTGTCGTAGGTAGAGAGAGTCAGAGAGCTGAACAACGTGGGACACTTGTTTAATCCCTATGGTCTTTGGAGAGTGATTTGGCTATGAGGCATGAAGATGAAGGGTATTTTGGTCTTTTCTCCCTCCAAAATAATGATCACACTAGCTAGTCCTATCTAAATATGTATATTCTATTAGTTTTATAAGAGATACGGAGGAAAACTGATTCTCTAATTTTATAGAGATTCATTTTAATTTTATAGAGATTCATTTTGCATGTTGTATTTCTCTTTTGCTTCAAAAAGTGTGGGTTTCACAAAAATATTATATGTGTAAGAAATTTTTTGATGTTATGTGACATGCAAACCCATATTTTATACATTATCGTACTAATATTCTAAGTAGTTTAGCAAATTTTAATGTAATAATGTTTTGTTTTTAATCCAATGGCACATTTGATTGTGTACTGTCATTTATAAATTGTAATAGAGCGACTCTCAAAATACATTTAAAGCATCTCCATCATGATGTGTTTTCTTTTTTGTTTTCCCTCCTTTTAAATTCCTGCTTCCTTGTGTAAATTTCTTTCCCTTTTGTTTTTCTTTCCAAGGTTGATATTATTCTTTGTGGGTTTGTCAAAATAAAGTATATATTCTTTTTTGTATGTTTTGTTTGATTTAATTGGCTTACTAAGCAGGAAATATTTTACCACACTTATTTATAAAAAAAATTGTTTATCAGACTAATTAGATAAGTTAGAATTTTTTTCAAATTTTATAAATAATTTTATCAAAAAATTTATGAAAATTTTCAATTCAAATTTTCTATAAATATTAAATAATAATTTTTTATATTTTTTTCATTTTAGATTACTCATTTAAAAAATTACTAATAAAAATTACTGGTTTATAATGCTTCTAGTGACAAATAAGCTTGAATTGAACCATTAGTAAAATTTCAAATATCAACAATTTGAGCTCGTGAGAAATTATATTAAGAGAGGAACAGTTTAATAAGAATTCAAAAAACCTCTTGAGAAAAAAAGAACAAGTTTACTGCAAAGTCATAAGTTGTCCTTGAAATTGCTTATGAACGAGTTATTATGAGAAGCATTATCAAGACTAGAGATATTGAAAGCACTTTGTTTTCAATCTCTCATGCTTTCAAACACAGAAACACTTTGCATTTTTCTAGAATTTTCCAGCTCTCATCAACAAAATAAACAGTGATCACCATGTATCCAACCACTTTGTAGCTTCCAAATGACTTTTAATCACTGTCAAATGTGTTTACCTTCAAAGTAGCATGAATTTATTAGCATTAATTCAAGCTGAAGAAAGTACCAACACCACTAACACCGAACTACTCAAGCGTAGCTGTCACTGCAAGCACAGATCCATTTGGAGGCTTTTCTTTTGGACTAACCGCAACCCATAAATTTGTGTACAATTTTGCTAAAGCATAGAGTTGTTTGGGGCCTATATAATAGAAACTTCTAATTAAACTCGACTAGTTAAGAGATTTTTTTTTTTTTGGAAAAAAAAGATTGTTGAGGATTTGATAGAAATCTTTTTATCCTAAGTAAGTTACGAAAAAATGTTTGATTGATGGAAATGTAAATCAAAATTATCAAAATATCCATGTAGTCATATAGTTTAGCAAGGTATTTTTGTCTCAAAAGATTATATTCAGAATATGAGAGAATGGGAAAAAAAATACCATATCCTAGGTGGATAATTTTTTAGCTTTGTGTAGTTCAAAAGGAAAATATTGAGAAAAAAAAAATTGCTAACATTTTGTTCACATTCCTTATACTAAACATGGTAAATAAATACTCTTCACCCCTCTTTCCCATCATTCCAACTAAAATACCCATAAAAGGGTAACTAAGGACAATCCTTATACCAAGACTTACTCTTATATATTTGCACAGGGTTCCGGATTTTAGTACATAAAAATTGGCTTTACTTCCATCATTGATCGTATTTTCCTCTTTAATAATTTACCCTGTTCTTTAGATCTGTTTGCCATGACAGTTCTGCAATGGATTCTTTATCTTTCTTTTATTTTCTTTTGCTTTGGTTTCTAGATTCATCTTTACGAATTCTGCATGATAAGTTATGTACAGTCTTATACGTGCGAATCCGTACCTAATTATGAAATGGGACAAGGAAAATGCTTGCATTTTACAGAGACAAAACCCTTCTTTTGGTAAATGGGACAAGGGTGTGTTTGGCACAAAGGTATTTGAAAGATTACTGGTAAACCTTCTTTTTGGTAATGGTATATTACCATTATTTGGTACAAGATACAAAACCCAGTTTCCGAATATCCAAGGTTTATCAGTAATTTGATTTACAAAGAAAAATCACTATTCAGATTACCAAAAATAATATGGTAATTTCCAAGTAAATGGAAAGCACATCAATAATTTTTGAGACAAAAATATCCCAACACATCAAAACCTAGACTCAATCTATCAATTACAAAAGTAAAAATAGTCTGGGGTTATTTTTGTAAAATAACCTCATTCCAAGTCATATTTCGTTCTAAATCAAATATGGAATCAGTAATCTTTACCTAATATTCCCGGTAATATTTTAACGAACCAAACACCTTTTTTATAAGGTTCCGGGTAAACTCAATTTCTATGGTATTCCCATTAATCATAATCATGATTCTCGGATACAAAAAAATTTCTCTTATACCAAACACGGCATTTTAAGGAAAATGTTCTCTGGACAAGACAAATATATAGGACCTTTCCCTAATCCCCTCCCAAACCAAACATTTGAGCAAAGCCCATAGCACCTTAAGGCATCCTAATATGAATATCCCTTGAATTGCCACAAAAAGTGTTAAGAGTGTTAGTGTGTTACGGTAGTCCAACAAAAGCAAGTTTTACTTGGGTATTACACTGAAGAATTCAGCATCATGCCAAAGTAAAACACAATGCCTTTGAAAATTTTAGAACATAAAAATGAGTTTTGTACAGTGTAAAACATGGAGTGTTCCCTCTGATAGAATTCACAATTCACAAGAACAAGTAAACTGGGAACCAAGAGAAAAGACAACACTTTCCCTTTTCCACAAATAATGCTAAGCACCAGAATCTTGAGAGCTTTGTATCCAAAAAAAAAAAAATTTATTTGAGAGCCACAATACATTCTATCTGGAAAAGCCACAATACATTATCAAAGATTTATCAAAAACAAGTAATTAATATAACTTATCCTATTAAATACAATTTATCAAAAATAATAAATCCCTAAACTTTTCCTTGAGCCAATAACGATATAGTTCTCCTTCCCTCTTCATAAGTTGAGGTACAAAACAGATCAACCAGTTTGATCACAATTGAAGATAACACACGAACAACCATCGATACAGCACAAATCCCAGATAATCAGATAAGTATTGTATCTAATTTACTTGTATATATTAGATGTACATCACTATCACTATGGTCTATGGATGGGATGGAAAACACCCATCACTAAATTTAAATTTTAAACCATATCGACTTTATCCATAATCAGTCTCTTTTAAAATAGTTTTCAATGGTATTAATCAGTAATACCATTAGCAGCAGAAGCATCTGAATGAGATAATTGCTCATTACGAGCTTGAGCAGTTAAACCAGCAAACCAAGCAACCCTCATCAGCTGTAGACCAAGAATTAGCACCCACCAACAAACCAACCCCCTAACTGTATGCATCATCCATGCTGGTGCATTGAGCTCAACCCCAAGCTTTAATCCCCTCATTAGCTGCAAGACACGGTAAGACTCGTAAATGACTGGGGTAACAAGCCAAACTGGTGATTGCCAATGCCAAGTCAATATCTCAGTCAGAATCTGCACTGACAAAAGAAGAAAATAAGGACCAAGTAGAACAGCAAATGAGATTAAAGGTAGCTGAGGTTGGAGGAAGCCCTTGTCAGATCCAAACATCATCAACAATGGGACAATAAATCCAGTAAGAGTTGCAACAATGTTCCAGAACTGGTAGCTGAAGGGAGCCTTGCTGTTACAGTCTTGTGTTGGATACTTTGGCTGGGAACAAGAATCAGCCATGAGGAGAAAAAGGGTTGCACCAAGGTTAAAGATGCAATCAAGTCCAACCAAGGAAAGCAGGCTGGCTATATTGGGGCCAAGAAAGATCGAAGACATTGGTAACCACAATGTTGGGACCATGCCGGTCGCAAGGAGAATGGAAGGGCCCAGAAGCCACATGGGCCATTTGAAAAACTGAAGTTGCAGACCTTGCTGATATTTTTTCTCTAGAAGCTCTTCAGCATTTGCTGTTGATGAGTCAGCTGTTTTACTAGAATCAAGTGTTTCAAATATATTGGCACTATTCTGCAAGAAACTACTGCTTTCATTATCAGTAGGAGCATATGTGACAGGTGATGGTTCCCATGGAGTCAACTTTGTGCAGCATATGCAGGATTGATTGATGTGAATACTAGGAAAAGTGAGTCCTTGGAGTTGCAATAGTTTTCCGGATTTCAATAATCCATGGCTTCTAGGATGTGCCCGCCAGAAAGTGGAGGTATGTATTTTATAATGTGTTTGAGTTAATGATGCCATTCCTCCATTCATTCTTGACTGCAGATGCTCTAAAGGTTTTTATGCTCTTTGTTCTCTGGCACCTGAAGTTAAAAAAGAACAAACCGCTTATGACACAAACACTGTTAACCTCCAAAATCGAGAAATCACAGACTCTGTTTGAGTGATGTGTACTGTTAATGGAAAGCATACAACACTATCTTGGATGCTACTTTAAGCAGAGAGTAAGTCTAGCAAATCTAACAATTTAAAAAGAAAAATGAAAAACAAATAAAAAAGTTGTTCAGGAGACATGTAAAAAGTGGATTACAGGAACTCTACTATACATTACATAATACTGTTCATCAATGCTGAAATAGGCACACAAATAGTAGTGTTTTCCAAAGTGAGACAGGGAAATCTTCAGTTACACCAGTTGTCCCCTGATTCAATAAAGCTAAAATTCAAGCCTATTTCATGTTTCACTTTTCTTTTCTTTTCCCACCAGTTCCCAACAAACAAAAAGGAGACAGTGGAAAACATACTTCAAGTGTAATAGACGTGATCCAGGTGAAAATCAGAAACTTGCTCAGATTTCAGAGTAACAAAGCCATATAAAGTGGTGAAGGTTTAAAGACCTATGCTATTTGCAAAGCCAAACAAAGATAACAAAAAGGGAAATCTTTTACCTAAATTGGGTGTGCTAAGTTAGCAATGCATCAGATCAATAAGCACAAGCAATTGGTTTATCTATGGTTATGAATTGTTCATCTACAAGTGTTCTAAATTAGCCAGCTAATTTCTTCATCTGTTAACAAATCTGTTACGGACGTGGCTAGGGTTGATAATTCAAGTATGCCTAAAGAATGGAAAGTATATCAAAGGAGACAAAAGAGTTAGTTAGGAAAAATTCAAAGTGTAAATAGTAATAGTCCTTGTGTATAAAAATAGAGGAAGTTGTCTTTTGTGGGCATTCAGTTGTAAACTTCTAATTGACCACGGAGGGTGCTCACTAGGTGTGAAGGGGTGCTTCCCTTGAAAGTGTCTTGTAACCTCCTTGATCCATATTAATAGAAATCCTAGTATTTTCTTGGTAATCTTCTTGCTTCCTGTTCTGCGATTTGGTCTGAAATCTTTCTTGGTTGGTAACAAAATCACTCAGCTCGAATCCCAAAACAGTAAGCCAAAATACCAAGCAAGTGAGCAAAGCAATAACTAAATACAAGTCGGCTATAATATTTTAGGATTTTAATTTAGTTCCTCAGGGATTTTAGTCAGATAGAAAGACAATCTAGTTAGCTGTAAAAATATTCTAGTCAATTAACATAGCAAAGTAGCTGACTAATTTCCATGAAAAATAGAGTTAGTATCATGATGCATTTTTCCAGTCAACAGCAACATTCTAGCCAACGAAAAGTGAATCTTTAGTCAGCTAGAATTCTATGAATTTGAAGATTTCAGACCTTGGTTCTTCAAAGTTCAAGTTTGTGCCACCAGTACACTTCCTTTGTTTTAAAATATCTATCAAATAAGATAATTTCACGAGACTTAAGAAAGCTACTAAATAACCTCAATTATGAGAAAATCTAAATACATTAAACTAAATTACCCCCTATTAAAATACTCAAAATATTAACATTCTCTGTTATTCCATTTAGGAAAAACACTAAAAGTCAAGGATTAAAAACGGGCAGGCAGTTGGTATAAAACTAAGCTCCCGCTATGTGCAGGGTACGGGAAAGGTCAGACCCATTGCTTGGGTCTATAGTAAGCATTAAGCACTCTTACCTTGCATTTACAAGAGACTAATTATATGAATCAAACCTCTGTGTTTGTAACCTCCAGGTCACACAGGGCGAAAACACCAACTACTGGGTGAATCATAACCCATTGCTTGGGTCTATGTGTGTGTGGAACCTCTGTGTGTGTCACCTCCAGGTCACACATGGTGACAACACCAACTACTGTGTCAAGGTTCCCCTTCTTGATTTTCTTTTGTTACATATAAAATCAAACAAAATTCATTATTTCAAAGGACAAATATTTTAAGAAGGAAGGAGTATTATCATTCTAAAACACATAAACTTGTGTCAAATGTTCAGAGTATCCTCAGAACTAAACTTCATCATAGCAACCAGTTTAGCTAGAACTTAAAAAATCATATTAGGGAGGAATCAATTTACACTATTGTAAAAATTAGAATTCTATTACAGTATTATTATCCGAGTATTTTATTTGCAAATCATTTAACTGTTCACCAGAAATAAAATCAAGGGTTATATTCTCACACGGCGTTTGTTAGAGGAGAAAAAAAATTTATCCGGAAATCTTGATTTTCAAAAATATGATTTCAATTCATGATAATATCCGAAAATTCAAAATTTAGAAAATTTCAGTTTTCCGAAATCCTAAAAAATACCCCCTACCAAAGGGCCCTAATTAGTGTAATTTTTGGTCCCTCCCCACTTTAATTTTATAATTCTCTCTATTAATTCACATAGGAGAATTTACACAGAAATTATTTCACATTCACCCACCCTACTTAGCTATGCACTATTCTCTTTGGCCTATTATTTGATTTACATATGCAGAGAAACATAGCTTGCCTAACCTAATTCCAAACAGAGATAAGAGAAAACAAAAACAAGAGGTCATTGACCAAACAGGGGACAACAAAAGCGAAAGGAAAGATTCAATGAAATTCAGATGCGAAAGGTAAGAAAATTGGAGTGTGACCTTTGGGCGAAGTAGCTGTGGAAAGCATCGGCTTGGGATTCGTATGAACACAGAAACGAATACACGAGGGGTTATCACTTACCAGATTTCCTGTTAGGTGGACGAAAATAAACAACTACCAATCAAATGAATTTTCTTATGGAAAAACTATTTGCTACAATTTTTTTTTTAATCACCGCAAACTTGAATATTTCTAAACTTTTTAATTTTGGATATTAATTTCTCCTCCTATATATGGAATTTGTTAGTTTGTTTGTAGGAAAATTATTTATATTATGTGGTACAAAATTATTATCTTATATTATTAAAAAAATTATAAATTTGACTCATATGGAAGAGGAGAAAGAAAAATAAATATGGGATTCACTTTCATTTTGTGTGTAGAAAAATTATTTATCTCATGTAACATAGGATAAATATAACTTTTTTTTTTTATATAAACAAATATAACTCATTAACTTATTGTGAATAATAATAATAATAATAATTTTTTATTTTTTTTACAATTCTTATAACTTTAACCATATATTTCGTTTTCGTTGAGTATAAATACTTGAGAGTATATTTTCCAAAATATATAATTGAGATTGTAAGAATTATAACTTAACCTATCCTTAATAATAATAATTATTATTATTACTATTATTATTAAATTGAGCTTGGTTATTGTTTGGAAAAGTTGGGTTGAATAAACCATTATTTGTTTCATAATCCTTAATAATGTTTTTTTTTTTGGTGCAGATGTTTACTTTATTTTTTTATTCCATATTTTAATGACTTTAATTATTTCTTTGGGGGCATGCTCATGAATTGATTCATTCATTTGGGGGTAGAGGCTTCGATAGATACGAGACTAATCACAAGTTAAATGGGAGACAATTATTTAATGATCCCCAAAGGTCTTCTTTAGGATTCTAACCCCGGTTTTTTAGTAATTTGTCCATCTTGAGATTTATATTGTCATTTGAGTCCATCGTTGAAACTTATTTTAATTTATTTTGGCATAGATAATTTGAAGTTAAATTTTAGACCTTGCATCGCTTTGAAAAGATCAACAACACAATTGAAAAGGAAAGAGGTTTAATGAAATATCAAGAACATATTGGATTATCAAAAGAGATTTAATTCTTCAAGAATTATTTTTCTTCTCTTCTTTTTCATTTCTTCACAGGTAGACGTCTATATATATATAGGGAACACGGATGAATGAGATTATCAGTATATATATTGTGCAGTTTAATATACCATTATTTAGAAATGCTAAAGATTATAACCATAAAACATATAATGACACCTAATAATCCTTAAATTATAATCATAAAGCCAAATAGCATGTAACTAACCTCATATAACGAAAGATAAAAAATTGGATCTACATAAAAGAGGCACATATAAGAAATTAAAGCTAAACATAAAGACACACACAACTTTTTTTTTTTTATAAATTAGCTTTGGTTCAATTATATAATCAAGTTTAAAGTTCAAACAATTCATGAATAACTCAAATTCATTTACATTCTTCTTTAGTAGCAAAATAATTCCACTAAAATATAATAAAGGGAAAAATTGTGTCATTTTAATAGAGAAAAAAAAATAGACAAAAAAGGAGAGAGGGTTGACAAAAAAAATAAAAGTGTGAGTCTCATCTCTTTGTGAGAATGAAATGACATAAATTGTGTCGTTTAAAAGAATAAACATTTTTTCCTATAATATATACCAGAAAATAAATAAATAAACACAACATTCATCAAAAACTAATCCTTGATCTTTATAGTTACTTTTGGTGTCTAGACTCTCCATATCGATGCATTTTTTCACTGCAGAAACTAGTGCAAATATGATGCGTTTGTAAAGAATATCACATTTGATTTCTTATCTCAATAAATCCAAAGATCTTATTAATTATTCCATAAAGCCAAAGCATGTAACTAACCTCATATAACGACAGACAAAAAAATCGGATCTACATAAAAGAGGCATATATAAGAAACTAAAACTAGACTTTTGGCATCTATTAAAAAGGATGAAGGATCCGTTTATAATTTTTTTTTACAAATTTTTGCAAAATATAAAAGATTTGTAAATAAAAAAATTTGTAAATATAACATGTCCCATCAAAAAGACTACAAATATAAAAGATTTGAATAAATTTATTAGCAAAATATACAAAAGGAAAAAAAAAATGTGTAGAGGAATTCTTTTTCATTACAATATTAATGGACTAGGGAAGGAACTTCTTTTCTATTTGGCTTACCAAAGCTAAATTTATATCAAGATAAAACAAAGTTTTTTACCCTTTTTGTTGGTCTAGCATCATGCAAATGTTGTAACATTGAAAGATTATCTAGACTCTCTAAGACATCCTTCATTGATGGACGGTTTGATGGAAAAAATTCTATGCACTGCATCGCCAGCAGAGTTATTGTAACACCATCTTCAGCACAATAATGCCAATCTTCCTGTAGATTTTTGTTGACAAAAGAACAATTTGGTTTGTACTCCTTTTTAGCCCAAATATGTATTAGATTATCCAAGTTTAGGGTGTCATTTTCTGTCTTCACAATGTCTGATATTCTTTTGGTTACTAATTCAAGCAAAACAATACCAAACGAAAACACTTCGGAGCTTTTATCCCATTCACCACCTGCCATTGTAGGGAAAAAGAAAATTGTTGTGCATTTTGAATATCTGTTTAGTGCCGTGAATCATCTATCCCAAAAACTTAAATTATTAAATGAAGACATGTCAATGATTTTATATATTTTAGGCTTCAATTTAAAAGAAAATAAGTCTATAATAATGATAAAATTGTTCTTTCGTGACTGATGGTTAGAATTGGTGATAGGAAAAGAAATTTTGGTTTAAACAATATAGTTATGCGGTATATTCTGTATACAAATAGTAACATATTTTAGAGTGTTATAGAAGCCTAACAAATTAAAAAGAAATATTTGTAATGCATTAATTAAAAGAATTACCCCTTAGAGAAAAATAAGGATCAATATGACTAGTTGACATTGTTAATTGCTCCTTCGGCATTTTCAATTCGCTAAGCAACAACAAATCAAATAGTTTTGGCCTGAAATCCTGAGGGAAAAATTGAGTGTACATGTTGAATGTCAAAATAGAGAAACTACGAATTAAGCAAGAAACATTCAATGTATAAAAATCATTCAGAAGTTGAGAAGAGAATTATTGCCATTATAGTGTGCTAACCTTGTCAAGAAGTATATGAGATGCACTGATATTTAACACCATGTTTTGCTTCTCCTGATCATGAATGAATTTTAAGATCTTCGCAAGTTCATGAATTACTTTTATTCTTTGAAGCCAATTCAGACTATCTGTCTCAGCAAAGAAATCATAACATGAAATCAAAGTAAATAATATTTATCATTGTTTCCTAGTACACCATAACAATTCAAGGACCTCCAAAAAAAAAAACGTAAAGAACCTTGGGATACACCATCCCAAAAGCTAGCTCTAAGGGTGGGAGTGCCCAAGGCCTTATAAAGGCCACATTAGTTGCTCTTCAAATAATGTGGGACTATATATCTCAACACGCCCCCTCACGCAAGAGCCTTCTTGGCTGCTTGAAGCGTGGATTATGCAACAGGCCCAATCTTTGGTTTATCTTTTGTGCTTCCACTTTAAAGTGGGTGGGAGTACCCAAGGCCTTATAAAGGCCACATTAGTTGCTCTTCAAATAATGTGGGACTATATATCTCAACACGCCCCCTCACGCAAGAGCATTCTTGGCTGCTTGAAGCGTGGATTATGCAACAGGCCCAATCTTTGGTTTACCTCTTGTGCTTCCACTTTAAAGTGGGGGCGGTGAGGATCGAACTTCAAGCTCTGATACCATGTAAAGAACCTTGTGATACACCACCCCAAAAGCTAGCTCTAAGAGTGGGAGTGCCCAAGGCCTTATAAACTCAACATTAGTTGCTCTTCAACCAATGTGGGACTATATATCTCAACAAAAAATATTGAAATGATTCCACTATTTGGTTGGTGACAAATTCTCATGTACTAACAGCAAAATTCATGTAGATGAATACCTAAAGTTTTATCAACTTACAATTCAATAACAACACAAGGCCAAGAACCCATTAGAGATTCTTTCATTTTTTCTCCAATGAAAACTAGTCTTGAAGTTTTCCCTCAACCGTTGACATTTGATGGGGATTAACATAAAAGCTTGTAAGGAGTAAAAAATGCAGAACACAGACAAAGTAATACCTTTCATTATTACACTTCCCAAAGTGTCAAGTGGATTGAGATCATAAACAACCCCCTTTATATCTCTCTCCCAACTATAACCAATTAAGGTCACCAATTTAGGATAACCTTTCAATTTTGGGTTTGTCCAAAATTTTATTTCCTCCTACAAAACAGAAACAAACAAGATAAGAAAAAAGTCACAAGAATGCAAAAAGGGAGAGAGAGAGAGAGAAAGAACTTGCTCTGATAATCAAATACTCATCATTATATTTGGAACTTAAGCATTCCAACTTTTCACTATCCCATATCTTCACTATTACATGTTGACCTCCAAGGCTGCCTCTAAAAAATCTTCCAAATTGTGTCAATCCAATGAGGTTGCTCTTATTGAAATTGTTGGTACATGCTTTCAAATTCTGAGATGAAAATTCAGCAAGGTTTGTTGAATCCATCATACCAAAGTTTTAACAAAAACTGATACATGGGACCTGACCACTTTTATATCTTTGGAACATAATTGTCAACCCCTTTTTATGAACGTGTCAAAGTTGTCAATGACAACATTTCTACTCTTAAAAAATCCCATGTTTTGATTTTGACTTTGTGATGTGAACAGATATCTAAACTTTAATGTTGTTCATGACAATAGGAAAATTTTCTTTTATAATAGTGATGCTTTCGTAAGCCAATTAGTGTAATGCTATACCAAATGGACGAACCGAAGAAAGGGTGCAATAGTGGCCATCTATCTCATCATTATATTCAAAGATCTTAGAAATTGTGCTCTGACTATAAGATTCATTCCACCATTCATCCACTTGCTTTTGTCATGCCACTTTAGAAAGAGATTGTTTGCAATCTACCTCTCATTTATATTCCGAAGATGTCAAGGATGTGGCTGGTAAATTATGTTCTTGCAGTGCCAAATATATCTCAAGAGTCATAGTTCAGAATCAGGAGTCCATTACGTGTCCCTATACTAATTTGCCATATATAAGGCTTTTATTATGGATGCTTTCAATATTTTGGGTAAGAGCACAATTTTATTTTATTTTTAATTTCATAACCCTAATTATCCTTTTCTGTAGGTGGAATAAAACTTCACCGCAATCGATGCAAACGTGAAATTCACTGCAATCGATGCATTGAAATTCAGTGCAACCGATGCATTGAAATTCAGAACATCAGTAATTCATTTATCTTAGGATACGTAAGCGAATCCTACGATTCTAGAATCCTAAAATAAATGAACTATAGCACCAAAATAATTTTCATATGAGGTTCTTTGTCTCACGACTCAAATAGGAAAGGAGACCATATAAGTCCCTAACATAGCGATATAACAATTATTCAACTTTATTATCAAAAATTCTTTTCAAGATTTGAATACATTTTTTTTAGGGCACATCCATGTTAGAGCTTATATTATCACTTGACCCAACTCTTGAGGTTTAAGAGCACAATTTTAAAACATGTTATACATATAACAAGCATAATTGTAGGTTAAATATGCTTAGTTTGGTAAATGCAAATAGGGAAAGCATCCTCCAATATATAGGAACCATTGCAGGGGTGATAATAATATATGTAAGAAGATATACATACATGTCTAGATATTTTAACCCAACAATTTTTACCGTTTCATACCATTTTTTACATCTCTTTAGCTGTGTTTCGAATTATTCAAAATTCAAGTTTATATGAATCCCATCTAATTTGAATTTTTTAACGTACGCAAAGATTAAAAGGAATTCAAAATCAAATTAATTATTATTTCATAACTTTTTAAGTAAATAATTTTATTTAAAAATCAAATAAATTTCAATTTTATCATTTTCAGAAGAAAGGTTTATATATCAAAGTCTTATCAATTCTCATTTTATAATATATATGAATCCCCAGCTAAAAAATTTAAAAATTACAATTTAAATAATAAATTATAAAAACAATGTCTTTTACCAAAAAAAAAATTATAAAAACAATGTTATTTTTAAATATTTTACACAACTAATTACGCATAAACTGATGGCTGCAATTGCCACGTGGCAAGCTATCGTGAGTTGCGCACATTTTTACGCGTAATTAATTGTGCATCAGTGTATATGCAACTCATATGACAACTGTGCATGCAACTAATTAATGCACAACTAGATACATGTCAATTTGAACATAATTGATTATATTAATTGCATAAAATATTTAAAAACAACACCATTTTTGTAATTTGTTATTTAAATTGCAACTTTTAAAATAAAATTCCATGAATTCCCTTATCTTGTTGAATAACAACATAGGATTCGGTTAAAGAGACAAGGACATAAATTATTAGAATTATAACCATTGGAAGTAATAATCAAGGAAAAAGTGTGTGTTATTATTTATTTATTTTGTAATAAGTTTGTGTTATTTAAAATGATATAAATTATGTCATTTCATAGACACGGAGATGTGGATCCTAATGAAAAATAAAAATAAAAATATAGGTCACATTTCTTTATATTTATGAAATGACATAAATTATGTCATTTAAAATGATGACACACATTCTTTCAATAATCAATCATGCACCGTCCTTACATAATAAAATTCCTATATATCTTTTTCCTCTTGGCGTGATTGTCATGTCACAAGAAAAACAAAGCTTTTTTTTTTTTTAACTTTTCAAACCAAGATTTCATTTATAAATCAAATTAATATGATGAGCTTATACTTTTGTGTCTAAGCAAATTTAACAGACCACTAAGGTACAGACATGCAAATACCTTCTTCTTTTTATTTCCTTTAAAATACATAGAAAACCCAATATGTTGTTGACCATATATATGACCCTCAAAATACAATGTAAAATACCTAAACAATTTAATTACTAAATATTAAGCCTTGAAAAAGGCTCTTAGTTACCCATCTCAAGTAACTGATGTATTTGACTAACTACAATGTTCATCCAAAATGTATTACATCCCATTATAACTAATCTATTTTCTGATCAAACTGTTGTAGCTATAGTCATCTAGAGACACAAGTTCAATTTTTTTTGATTTTTTTGTTTTATATACTAAACAATAGGAACAGCAGCATTGAGTTGTATTGATTGAATGAGATCAGAGTCTGGCAAGTTGAGAGGAGGCAGAGAAAAGGGACTCTGTGTGGAGCTACCATTTCTGATTTCTTGCATTGTAAGTAAAGCTGCAACAGTGTTTCTGAAAATGCCTTCTCCAGCTACTATAGTGGCTTCTCTTGCTCTTTCAGATTCTTCCTCTGCTGGGAACTCTGCATCAATTATGCTTTCACATTCCCTCACAAGTTTTGATATTAGATCGGTTGTGAAAAAGGGTTGTTCCAATACTTTCTGAATGAATGGCAAACGCAACAGCCCTCCTGTCCTCTTGTCATATTTCTTCAGAATTTTAGCTAACCCTACAAAAAACAAAAAAAAAACACTCAATTTTATCACTTATTGAATTCTTCATCAAATAACAGTTACTATTGTTATCAATCAATTATCGTACAAACTTTAAGTCCTTAGGTGAAGATATATGTTTTTTTTAATATTATTCATTGATAATCGATTACTCGATTAGTTCGATTCGAGTCAAGTAGAACTACACAGTAAAACTCTTCCTACCAAGTTTTAATATAATTACGTTTTTCAGAGATTCAAACTCAAAATCACTAATTAAGTTAGAACAATCTCTTACCAATTGATTCACATGTTTGGTGGTATAACTGACCAAGTAATTTACAAAGATCAAATTCTAAATTACTTGGTCATGTCTAAACTCTATCAAAAAATTAAGTTAATATATAAAAGGGAAAAGTTCACCAATGTTCTTGCGGTTTGCTTCAAAATCATCTATGTCCTTGTGGTTTTTTTTTTCTATAACATATGCCCTGTGCTTTGTAAAAAATTAGAAACCACAAGGGCATATGTGATAAAAAACATACCATTTTACAAACCACAAAAAAAAAACCACAGGGATAAATGATTCTAGAATAAACCACATGGGCATTGGTGAACTTTTCCCTATATAAAAACACAATATTATATTATATTTCTAGGAATTATTAAATACATTTTGTTGGGAGAGAAATGCATTTGCAACTATATGAAGATGTATTGCTTTGCCTTCTAATCAATAAGAAAACCCCATAATTTTAAAATTGTGTTGTTTGTTGAACCAATAAAAACTATAAAAATGCAATTCTTATTTGTTATAGCTAAAGCTTCAAAAACTTAGAGTTGAAAAGCTGTGGCAAACACCTTCACGCTCTATACCACGAAAGAGATTAATCTCGTTCAAATAATTGTAGACACATCTAAAAACTAAAAAAAAAAAAAAAAAATAGGAAAAAAATATTACCTGTATAATTAATGTTGCTGTAGTTTATTAGGAGAACCATTTCACCATGAAAATCAACAATAGCTCTTCGGATTTTTGCCATTTCCTCCTTATAATCCGCTTCTGAAGGCCTACTACCATTTGGTCCCCATAAATCAACTACTCTCTTGATCCACTGTTGTATCTCCTGCTTTCAACATCTAATTATTAAATATCATACCTAACATTATTTTTTCAGTTTCATTTAATTTCAGCATATTTTCCATGGGAACAAGAAATTCACCAACAAACAAACAAGAAGAAATAATCAAGACCAAAAAGGGTAACATTATTTTGCCTAATATAATTAATTAATTGCGTAATTATGTCCGGTGGGTGTAATGTACTGGCTGTCCTTGAAATCTCTATGCATAAAACGTGCAAAAATTGAAATAAGAAAATTATTGCATAAAGATGTTCACACCTAGCGCGGTGCATTAGATAGAGAGTAGGTGCAAAAAGGCGCTTGTAATGGACCCACAAAATAACGAGATCTGGTTTGAATTCATTGAACATTTCAAGGGTATGCAATAAAAAAAAAGGGCCCACTTAGTATCCATTTTCATAGATCTCAAATTGATGGGAATGTACGAGAAAGCTAAAAGGCTCAATCAAACACGGTTGACGGTGTTCCACGTGATAACCTAGAATGCTTCCACTTTCATAAATGAATACTCTTATGTAATGGTTGTAATTTAAAACAAAATTTTTAAAATGGTGAAATTGAAATAATTATTTAAATTATTAAATACTGATCTAATGATAAAGAGTTATTATTTTTCACGTGACATAATCATATTAATACGGAATAAAAACATACATTCCTGTTTTTTTTCTTATGTGTGTCCCATGAAAATATTTGAAGTGAATATGTTAATAATTTCACTTTTTATTTAAACGAGTTTGTCCAACTATAAATTATGGATTTTATAATTTTTATGTAACATGAGAATTGAAATCTCATATTGTAAAATTATGTTTAGGAACCATGTATTATATAACGAGTTTGTCTAACTTTTTATTCTATGTAGGAAGATTTTAATTCTCATGTTAAATGAGAATTATAAAACCCATAAATTATATAACGATTTCAATTTTGTAAACCAATAAATAAATTAAAAAAACAATTATGCCAATTACAAGCAACCAATCAAAAGGTTCAAAATGACATTACATTAATTCAACAAGAAATTTTTTTAGGCATTGTGTCTTAAAGACGAACAATCAATCAAGTTTGTCGGAAAAATGAAATTTCAACAATAAAAATTTTCAAAATCTAACGAAGGTGAAGATCATTGGTTTTCGTAATCCATAATATATAGTTGCTTCATGAAGTTTCTTCCTCGTCATCACTTTGGGCCACTTACTAAGCGAACCCGGTTTATTTTAATCATTAATTTTCTCACCAAGTCCAACACATGCTCGACACAGACACGTGATAAATAAAATCGAGACCGTTCAGAAAAACAATGTACGAATAACAGTGCGAGTTAAAGAGAATTTAATATAATATTTTTTTTAATTCCCATTTCTTTTGTGAGGAATGATATTTTTATTCACCTTTGTGAGAAATGAAACATTCGAACGAATATTCCAAAGGCATAAACGACGTAATTAAGACGAAGAATGAATTGCCCACCAAATTAAACGTTTGAACCCCATTACTTTAAAAAAAAAAAAAAACTGCAGTATCTCCAAATAATGTTTAAATTGCTACACGCACATTATTTTCACATCTAAGTTCAAATTACCTTAATTTTTTAAAATTGAATTTATATTTCTTTTATACACTTAAAAATTGAACACATATTCTACCCAAACCTCGACCAATCCTAGTGACTTAATTTATATTTATATAAAGAAAAGAGAAAAGAATTCCTTAACTCATAGTGTTGGACCAGACAAGTAGACCAGTGGCTTAATTTATATTTATACAAAGAAGAAAAAATTCCTTAACTGTTAAACAAGACACAATAATAGTGAACTATTACTCTGTCTTATCCGACAGAATTTAGGGTTTAAGGTTGAGGAATATAAATCACTTTATTTACATACATACTTTCTAGTTTTTTAATATTTTATCAAATTTAAACTATGAAAATTTCAATTTTTGAAATGAAGAAGAGTGACTTAGAACAGGAAAATAGAACATAAAATTACCTTATGGCGGATAATGAAATCCTCTTCCTTTTCCATGAAGAAGCCATTGAACTTGTCAATCTCATTGTTCAACAAGTACACAAACTCAGCCTCCGCCTTGGCGTACTCCGACAACGTCGGTGCCTCCGAAATCGACCCTATGAGCTGCTTCAATTCCTTGTACGACAAGTACTTGTCCCTCCATTCGGGGAGGGACTCCTGAATCTGTTGCTTCAGTCTCTTTCCAAACTTCATAACCTTAAAAACAACGAAAATTTAAGGAAAGAAAAAAAAAACAAAGAATGTATAAATATAATATATATGTGTGAATATGTTTGAGAAGGAAGATCAAATGAGAAAATGGGTTGGTGTGATATGATTATGATGATGATGAAGAAGATGGAAAAGAAGGGTGTAGAGGGGGGTTTTATTTGCAAAGGTTTGCTAGAATATTAGAAGGCATATGCTTAGCGTGATGAAGTGGCGGTTAGAAAAGGGCATAAAAGGGTCGTTGGAAGAGCATGAGAATTCTTGGAAGCATATTCGGTTACTAGTTATTTCATGGTCATACTTAAGACTTTGAAAAATAAACTTGCCCCTTTCCTTGGTGGTAGCACCATGTGGTATTCTAACTAGGGGAACATTAGGAAGTGGGGTTAGTGTAATGGGCCCTTTTGTTTTCTTTTTCAATTTTTTTTTTGTCAATTAAGAAAAAAAATAAAGTCAATTGACGAGAAATAAATAAATTATAAAATGGAAAATTAATATAAGGATAAAAAAAATATTAAAACAATTATCTCTTTATATTAGACTTCTCTAACATACCGCTAACACGAGAGGATAGTTGTTAAGTAAGGGTCTTTTTTTAATGATTTTATATTAAATTTATTTAACACACCCTCTCGTGCAAGAGATGGATAATGTATAAATTTACCTATATGTGGTAAGAAACTCTATTATTTTTCTTCAATTGTTTATTAATAGAATGGAGAGAGTGAGGATTGGAACTCGTAACTATTAAACTCGGTCCAATTATTGACCCGATCGAGGTATTGGGTCACTAGTGACCCAGTATATATATATGTAAATGTATAATTTATATTAAAAAACTATAAATATATTTAAATATCTGTAAAAAATATATATATCAATTTCAAATATCTTAACATGAAAAATAATAAATTACACATCATTGTCCAACAAAAGATCAATCAAACATATAATACTTGTGATACTGGTGCTTCAGGTGCAGTAGATGATATCTATAATTATAAATCAAATCAAAATTTGCTGCATATTGTATAACCAAGATAATAATTAGTGTTATAGGTACATAATCTATGTAATTCAATAAGCAACAGATCACTCAAACATTTCAAAAGAAAACAAATCATTTGTATGTGAGAGTAACAAAAAAAAGGCATCAATTAATAAAAACAATTTTTTTTTTATGAACTGAGTCGGGTCACTGGTTGAACTGACCTAGTCATCGATTTTTTTACAAAAATTGATCAGGTCGCACCAGTTCCATTACCTGACCTGTCCAATATGAAGATCAGACTGATTATATGACCGGATCACCAATTTTCCGGTTGATCCTGTCGAGTCGGTCCGATTTTTATAACATTGCTCATAACCAATTGATCATGGCTTTGATATTATATAAAGAACTATTTTAACCTAAAAATTTAAATTATTAGATAAAAATCAGGTTAATAGTTTTATATTATATTTAAAAACAAAAATAAAAACAAAAATTGGATACGTGATGTAGAAGGAAGAGATTGCGTTGGCTTGTCAGGAATGAAAATGTTGTTGAAGTAGGGGTAAAAGGGGTCATGCGGGATGTAGGGAGATAGGATGATTCCTTGGAATCTTCGAAGAATCGCCCATGGAAATGGAAAAATGTGCATTCATGATTATGAAAGTGGGAGTAATATATGGGACTTTGGCTATTGTGGAAGGAACCAAATTAGGAATATGTGGATTTTGAGCTACAAGGCATTTTTTAAAAAATGCTTTATATTCTTGAAGTGGGCCATGAGTATTAAAGATCACCCAACTTTTTTGTGTCATGGTGTGTTGGGTTGTTTATTTGGGCACAAATGGCATGTCGTCTATGTAACGTTTAAGATTTTACAGCTCTTGTCGTATTGGGTTTGGTTTATTTGGCTTTCTTAATTCCCATAAGGAACATGGTTATAGCCTTGCCAAGTTATCTTTGTGATGAAGTTACAATCACTACAGAAGATTATGGCTCCCTCTACCAATTGAATTGGAGTGTTTAAAAGTAAAATAAGGGAACCAATGCTCATTGTTCCTTTTAAGTTATAAAATTGAAACAAATATAACAAGAAACGGAAAGTAATTAAGGAAGTGAAGAACAAGACAAGTCCTTTTTACAAAGATAATTTCAGTGGTACACAACGTAGCCTATTCTAGGGAATATGTCAAAGGGATATTTCAGTATATTCGGCTGAGTAAAATGATACTTATACGACTTTACAATATTGCGTTCATAATATTGTACGATTATCCATAGAGGTCGCTTTATATGAGTTTGTTTAGTAAAGTATAAGGGTGATGGAGACGGAGATTGATTTGTTTCCCCTAATGAGATTAGTATGTAAATGCAAAAGTGATATATGAGCTCAAGGTATAAACCTAAGTTTAATGAAGAGTCATCGTGAATAATATCTGTTAAAGAATCACTTTAACCCAATATCTTAAGGTGTTGGGTGAAGGTATTGGTCTGTGCGCACAAGCCCATTTTTTATTCTGCCTCGTGCTTTTCTTAATTCCACCTGAAAGTGAGGTAGTGAGGATCGGTGAAGGTATTGGTCTGTGCCTCGTACTGCCCATTAGTTAGTCTGTCTCGTGCTTTTCTTAATTTCACCTAAAAGTGGGTTACTGAAGATCGAACTCATGATCTCGTGGTCACTCAAGCTCTGATATCATGTTAAAGAACTATTTCAACCCAAAACCTTTAAGGTATTTGGTGAGGGTCTTTTTACTGATTTATATTATATTCTCTAACAATATCTTAGGCGAAGGCCGAGAATCAAAGGGAATATGTTGGATATGATGGCTTTGTGTGAAGAGAATTTAGCAGCATAATAGCTATATGAATAGTGTGTAAAAATTTATCTCTTTTATAAAGAAAGATGGGTATATCCGTATATGTAGATGGAGTAGATTATCCAATGATGAGTGAGAAAATGAGATATAATCATTTTACTCTTACAGGTCTCACTGGGTATGAGACAAACACACTCAGAGGTGTAAGATGTGTTGTGTAACACCAGTAAAATCCTCTATAGTGAATTTAAAAATCTCACTTTAAAAATATAATGGTGTAAGTGTGTAATTCTTTATATGGATCTTAGTGGCCGACCTAATAAATTAGACCAATATAACCTCTCCAAAATACTTAGTCTCACCCAATTTGCCTGATTTCTTTTATTAGGATCAAATCAATTTATCCAGGTATAGAACATTTCAAAATGAAGCAGGAAAAGACATACCCTAGAAGATAAGGGAAGCATGTACCTTATTTTGTGTCATTTGAAACCAAGGGTAATTACATGGTTATGTTATGTCACGTTACATATGAAAGTTAAGATCTAGATCAATTAAATAGGTTTGGTTCAAATCATTTTCTCAATTTCTTTTGTATATAAGCAGCAATATAGAGAATTAAAATTCTATTAAATATCATTGATGTTGTAGATTTAATGTGGTGCAAAACTCATCAAGTGTTGTTCATTTTATCCTACATGAAATTTTGTCAGTATCCATTTATATCCATTTTTTTTCTACTTGTAACGGTGAATTAAATCTAGAGAAAAGTATTAAAAACGCCTCAAAGAATTTGTGAAATTTTTTTCATAGGAGTTGTTCGATCCTATCCAGTATTATCTTTAGAGGGGTTTAAAACTTTAATCCCGGGACCCGCCTCGAATCGAATTAGTGGAATATCTATAAATAAATAAAAAACAATTTCTCTCTCAGACAATCTTGAAGTCTAATTTCGTTTTGCTACAATGGTAACATCAATACTGCGAGATATGAGTTCGGAATTTGTGAAACTAGAAAGACCATAGTAGCATGAAGAAGAGACTATTGCAAAGACTTGTGCAAGGTATGAATGGGACAATATGGTTGCATATGCACTGGACTCAATGGCATGTCTAATGCATCGTTTGATGCCTACCAAAAACATGCCAAGACCTGTTTATTTATTACCACCAACCTCTAGTGCTTTCAAAATTTGGAATTTAATAAAAGATTTAGCTATAAACTCAATTTTTAAAATGTAAAATATCTTCCCATACCAACCACTATGTTTATGATATATTTTTTGTCTTGTTATCGTAAGCAAATCAAAACCCATAGAATATACTTGCGCACAACTATATCTAGTGTACGGTTACATAATTGACTGGCAAAATTAATACCGTTGCTGTATTTAGTATTTTATTTCCTTTTCAGAGTTAGAAATGGCTATGGGCCTTAGAATAGTGTATTCCACTCTATATCCAAAAGATGGGTAAACTCCCCATTGAGCCCACAACACATGGTTAGTTAGTTCATTGAGGCTTGAATATAGTAGAGGAAGATGCGAGAAACATACTAAGCTCTTATGTGTGTGTGTGTGAAAGATTTTTATTTTTTTTTTAAGCTTTTAAGATATATTTTCTTCTCCTACTGCTAGTTGGAAATAATTCAAAATTATCATTTTATAAATTTAATTTAATTTTTAAAAAAACATGTGTTTATCTTAAATATCATAGACAATATTTCAAGAAGTTTTTGTTGGACAAGTAGCTTCTTTATAGACGATGTTAAGGAATACCTAGATGGGGTGAATAGATGTTCTCAAAAAATTTCAAAAATCTTTTTACAAGTCTTGATATATCTAGACAAAGCTTAACTAATCAGTTAAAGTAGCAAATAATTTTGTAAATTCACTTCAGATAACAATCACACAACTATAATAATTTTACTAGTTTTACCTTAGGTCCCTATATATCCAAAATAATTTCTATATGATGTATATCAATAGAAAACATATCTGACCTTTTATTTTACAAAGCAAACGCAACAACAAGTTTTCTTACAGAAATCAGAAAATGACTAACTTCCAAATATTAGAAAAAAAGTTTAAGTGTTACAAGAGTTATATCTACAACACTTTAAGAAACATAATAGAAATTTGCTACATCAGAAATATAACAAACCGGAGACAGTGTTACTTTTAGTCTCAAAACAGAATATTCAGAAATTAAATTAGAGAGACAGAGACACACGGTACATCTTGGTTCACACCCCTTTTTTTGCAAAGGGATGCTACGTCCAGACTGAAGTAGCCGCATATATTTTTTTGATCTCAAATGTACCGTTTTACAAACACGCGTCATACTGGAAATCCAACAAAATATCAAAAATATTCCTAGTGTCTACACTGCTCCATTAAGAATTATCTCAAGCCAAATCTAGGAGTTTACCAACTCCCTTACACAAGAGCTCCACACTCCCTTGTGGATTCTCGAGACTCCAAGTCTTGAGACACACTCTCAAGCCAAACACAAGGTAACCAACCCACTTGATGGCATTTACACACCTAAGACAAATTTTTCACACACAACTACCTCACTTTTAGAACGCCAAACAGAATTTTCAGACTTGTCAAAACACAAAAATATTCAACCAATACAATGTCCTATCACACCAATATATATCACGGTAATATCAAACTAAGCTTTAAGAAATTATGATTAATGCATAAAATCAAACTGATGATATATGTCTCAAAATCTCTAAAATTAAAGCAATAAGGAATCTGGATTTTTTCAAGATCAAGCTTAATTTATGAGCAACAAAACAAAATCATAAAATCAGATTCGTAATTTTAATAATAAATCTCTAAACCAATGAATAACTCAAGAAATTTAATTTTCAGATTATACCACTTAAAATCCCTAAAGCATATAAACTAATGATATGGAAATTTCAGATTAAAATCTTCAAATCAAAGATTCACAAAGGATTTGAGTTTCTTAAATATACCATAAAATGCCCCAAATATTTTTGATTCAAGGGCTTTTATCTCACATGAAGAATCAAATTTTTCTCCAAGAAAAATTAGAATCAACGTTTCAGAATGACGAAGACTTGATTTTCTTTTCCATTCATTTCTTTTTGAAGCCACACTAAAATAAAATACATATGATACAATGGTATGCAATGGAGGTTAGAGAAACATTATGTGATATAATATAGTGTGTATCTAAAAATCTAACCACTTATGTCTCCAAGGTCCATTTTCAATTTGAAATTTCTTGTAAACCCTTTGTCATCATCAAAATACGTATTCCATAATGCTTAGGAGGTCTTCAATTTTTATTTTCTTTCACTTCTTTTAGAGTATTGTAAATACCATATTTTCTTTCAAGTTATTTTGGGCCTTATACCAATAATTTAGATTCAATCCATTACCAAAGTTCAAACTCAACTCTTACAAGAATTAAATCATGTAACCTAAGTTTTATAGTTCAATCTCATAATTGATTTAATTTTTAAAAAAAAGTCGAGTCAATTGTTTTTATTATCAGTAGAGAAAAATGCATGCTTATGAAAATGTCTTGATATTTGTGATTTTAAATCATTTTAAAATAGGAAAAAACTATTCTCATATTATATAAGGTATGTTTTTCTTCCTACACACCATTCGATAATCGTACAACCTTTTTTCTTTTATTTTCTTTTTCATGATTGTGGGCCCCACAACTATGTGTCTATGACATAAGATTTCTTCTCTCATGCAACATGAGAGTAAATATTATGATGTTAACATTATTAAATTAAAACCATAAAGAATTTTTCTGCACTTAGTTATCGTTGGAAACATTACATTTTTATGAAAAAAAATTTAATTGTTATCTTTACTAGGATAAATATCTCACTAAGTGTGGGTTTTCTGATATGGATGATAGCCTAAAGTAAATGTTATGGTGTCTAAGGTAAAAATGTTATCCAACAAAGTTAGTGTGTTTATATTCGGTTGTGATTTTTTTTTTGGATAAACCACATGCATCTTTTATGAGAGACAATTTTATTCGGAGCGGGTCCAGAATTAAGGCTTTAAATCCCTTCTAAAGTTGGTACTGAGGAGAATCGAACACATGCTATCACCCTGCTCAATTGTGAAATTTCGTATTATTCTATAATTATATTTTGATTGTGGTTTTTGTATTTTGCAAGCATGAGTTAATATCCTATGTCGGTTTGATGATTTATATTTTGACATTTCAGAATAAAGTCATTTTCTATAAACTTAGATTTTAAGTTTTCGTTATAATATATGTGTATAATTAGAGTTTAATGTAAGTAAATAATGTTTCTCGATTAATAATCTAAGGTTGTCAGATTAAGTAAGTTAATTTTATCAATCTTAGTAAGTAATGCTCTTCAGTAGTACTACTGGGATACTATGAAGATATTTTTTTCTAGAGACAATACAATGATTTTTATAGTTATAGAGAGGGGTGAAATGGTTAAACGATTGATGTAGCAATTACTCAATTCGTCGGTGGCATAAGTCACACGTGACCGAGCAACTACTTGATTCAATGAAGGAAAAAATATTATTGCTAAATTTCTCACGTTTTGTTTGATATGAGAAGACAAATTTATTACATATTTTAGTGGAGCTGAAAATATGCTGCCTAGCTTGCCTTTGATCAAAGGTTGGTGGCATAAGTCACACGTGACCGACCTATGTTGGTAACATGTAGCTATCAAGAGCACCCAAAGAGTCATAAACTGGGATCAAATTCGCCAATTCAAGATTTATTACACTACCAACTTTTACTCATTCATATGAATATAATGTACACTTAACATTGCACTATTCCTACTTCTTCTTCTTTTAATCATATATATAATTTTTTATATTCTCAAGAACTTGAATACAAGATTTTATTGTTGGATATGACTCATATTTCGTATTCATATAAGAACCCTTGTTGGTGGGATCAGTAGGAAGCCAATTGAGGTCCTACTCACCCTTGTTGGCCTAATATTATTGTGCGACTCTGACTTATTATATTATCATTTTCTTAATAGTTTTAACTTGAATTCATGAATAGCTATTGTTAGGATTTTTACATACAATTTCCCTTATAATCTAAGAGATTTATAACAAGTGTTGGTGAGGAAAATATAATATAAACAAGCTGGACATAATCTACGTTGAATGAATCACGATAAATGATTCTATCAATTTATCTTCTCTTTTTTATTTTATTTTGATTGTGTGTGTCGATTTCCAATACTTAGTTAAACCCTTTCGTTACTTCGCCTTCTTTACTTCACTGAGCTTAGGTGGCTTGAACTCCTTATCCTCTACAATACACCTCTTTCAATATCATTTAAATCGGTAATTAGAAAATAAATAAATAAAAAGCAATTTTTCGCTTGCATTGTGGTACTTTAAAAATATGTTAAATCCAAACTAATATTTACTTACCTCTGTGCAGCATAGAGCAGTTTTATATAAATTTCATAAATGAAAAGCTGCAACAATTTCAACCACGTATGAGGTTGTTTTTCATAAATAATAGCCAGCACTCTTGTTTTTGGAAGCAGCATATGGTCTTTAAAAAGTATAAATTAATGTTCTATTTTTTTATTCTTAAAATTATTTTATAGAATAATTAATGAAATAGGTGTTTTTTGAATTTTTCTTTTAAAAATTAAATATCAAAATACAAAAAAAAAAGTCAGACATATTCTGTGAATTTGATTTCAAAAACTAAAAAATATTAATAAATTTTAGAATTATTTTTACAAAATTTATATTTTTTAATTATGAAAATTAAAAAGCTATTTTTAAGAAGGGTTTTATAATTCTCATGTAACATGAGAATTGAAATATAATGTTAAAAGATATAAAATATTAATAAATTTAAAAAAAATTATTGTTTTTACAAAATTTATATTTTTTAATTATAAAAATTATAAAATCCTTTTAAGAACTGAAATAAAACAAAGCCCATCATTATGGTCCACAGTATACTGCCAAGTTGATCTGTTTTGATTAGTAACTGGCGCAAAGAAATTCCAAATGAATATCCAAAAGAATATCCTTTCAATAGTTTTAACCCTCATCATCTTCGCTAATGTACCACTATATAATTTAATTTACTTGCACACTCTAACCCAAGCATAATAAACAAACCAAATGACTAAGTAAAAAACAAAAATTAAAATCACAAAACCTCACACAAAATGTAAACAGCTATTTATTCTAAAATAGAATTGTATTTTTTATTTTATTACCAAAGAGTACTTCTTTTCAGTATCCCAATAAGTTATCACTCACCATTTGAGAGACTGATTCTTGAAAGTGCAAAATAGGAGGAACCATCATGAGACCAAGCTTCTTCTGCTACGTGCTTAAGCTCCTTCACCCTTTTACTCATAGCACATCCTTCTTTGTCATCCGTATCCGTTATCTTCCTTATTGCTTTCACTATATCCTCCTTCCTAACCATGTTGGTATTAGAAAGTTGAACCTCTATTCTAACTGCAATACCAACTTCCTCCGCTAACATTGCAGCATTCATCTTTTGGTCTGCATAGAGTGGCCATGCAACCATTGGTACCCCACATGAAACAATCTTTATCACTGAGTTCTGTTAGAGAATAATATAAACCATTAAGAAGACCCTCACCTAATACCTTAAGCTGTTTTGGGTTGAAGTGGTTCTTTATATAGTATCAAAATTTCAGTGACCTTAAGGTCTAGTTCGATCCTTACCATCCCCCGCTCGTGGAATTAGATAAGATAAGGTAAACCAAGAATTGGGCTTATGCAATAATTCACGCTTCAAGCCTAAAGGGTTTTTGCGTGAAGGGGTTTGTTAGAGGATAATATAAACCATTAAAAAGACCTTCACCTAATACCTTAAGGTTTTGTGTTGTAGTGGTTCTTTACAAGTTCCATCCACAATGAGACACAGATCCACCCACCAATAGATGAATACCTTAAGGTTTTGGGTGTTATAGAAGACAGAGGGTGATATCAAATCACTATTGCCTTGAACCCATGTATTTGACAGAAGGGGTAGATGATCAGAGTTATCACTGTGTAATAATAAAAAATAAGAATAGACTTACTTGTAATCCGAATACAGAATTAGTCAGAAGAATGTATGCAGGAGAGGATTGAATCCGAGCCCACAGAACGTGTCTCCTTAAGACAATTTGCCCCCTCACTGATGCCCAAGGTTGATGGACACTTGTCTCCCAGGATAGAACGGATTCCGTCTGAAGAATGGTGGCACTACCAATCAACAGCCCAAACGAACACAACAGTATGCCAGAAGAATTCACACCGGAGGATGAAGAACAGTATGCAATACCGGAAGAACAAAAATTCTGGCAGAGATTTAGTGCAGAAAAAACCGGATAGATTTCTGAATGTGTCAGTGTCTATTCATAGACACTGACCGGTCACGATGAGCAGTCGCCGGCGGCGAACCGCCGTGTCTGACGGCGGTGAACGGATATGGCTGGGTCAACAGACTGTACTGGATATGGCTGGGTCAACCGTTGTGGTGCATGATATCCAGTACAGTCTCTAACTTGGCTATCATGCGGTGGATGGAATGGATGCGTTCTAACCCCATTTTTTGGAGGATTCTCTGCTTCAGTTCATTGCATGTAGTGCCCACTTTGATTTTCATCGTTTTTGTTTTTCCTTCAAATCGGACACCGTTCGGACCTTCAAAATGCCTTCCATTGTAGTAAATAACTATAGGAACCATGTTTGGACTTGAACTCATCCTTCCCACGAAAATTAGGTCTAGGTTTTGGGTTTTTGGATGTTGGTTCGGATTTTTTAGAACAAAATGTGTGTGTGGAGGTGCAATCTCAATGTCCTACAAAGATCAAGCTTTATGGATGGATGAGATGAATTATATGTGTGATTTTTCAGAATAGAGAGCTCAAGGAAGAGAGATTTGGGGAACAAAAACCTAAATCACGCAACAATGGCCAAAACCCATTGATATTGGGGTTTCTGGTCGACACTTACCCGGGTACACACTTATGTACCCGGGTAAGTAATGCAAAGTGTGCCCAGTATTGAAGAACTCTACTCGGGTACACACCTATATACCCGGGTAGGTAATAAATTTCAAAAAATACTCGGGTACGTAGGTGTGTACCCGGGTAGGATGTGTGGTCAATGGTCAGATTGGTGTTATGTTTGTGGGAGAGGTTAAATTTTCGTATTAGTTTAAAATGAGAGTCAAATTAGTAATTATTTATTAAATAAGGGCCATAAGAGTCAAAAAGTCGGCTACATTGATACCCATCATATTCGACCTAACCAATATCTATGTTCAAACATAATGATCAATTAATCATACGCACGTAACTCACGTGGATTATGACTTTGCTCGTTTTTTATAATAACAAGAAAAATTAAATTCATTCTAACAAAACTTTATTGTAAATGGGAAAAACGTTACCCCTTCACACATGCCAAGATATTCGTGATACAGCGGATGTGTCCTGTCCAGCAACATTTCGAACAAATCACTAGGGTGTATGGATTTGCAACCTGGGATTGAGATAGGTTCGTTATATTGTCCTTGCAGCTCTTTGTCTAATGTAGGAGTATAAAGACCAAGTGCAAGGAGCCATGCATTTGTTGGTGCAAAAGCATACATGGGCACTTTGAGATTCTTGGCCAGAGCTATAACTTGGCTTAGGAAAAAGTCAGTGGGTTGAGTTTCATGTTGGAGATTGTTGAGAGACAAAGAGTGGTGGGATTTCATGCATTATGAGTGCTATTTTTGTTTCTATGGTGGCATCTAAGGAGCCAAGTGACTTGGTGATGTCAAGTGAAGGAAGTTGGATTATTTCAAAGAGGTTTTCCTTTATGGCAGATTGGAGTGGATGGAACAGTGCTTTTGATTGAAGCAAGAAATAATGTTACTTTGGGAATGATGTGGTGCCTGACTAGGCTTTTTGCAAGCTCTAGAATGGGGATTATATGACCCATTCCTGGTGAACTTAGAAGTGCAGCATGATTGAGAGTTTGAAATGATGTTGAGATATATACTGCAACATTAGTTGTATCTTTAATTAATGTGGAGTTTATAAGATCTTAAGCACTCCCACTCTATGAGTTAGCTTTTGGGGTGGTGTATCCCAAGATTCTTTACATAATATCCACAGATAGGCTAGGTCTATTGCATTGTCCACCTTTCAAATCCATGGATACACTTTTCATGGTTTGAATATTCATTGAGATGGATGCAAATAAAATATTATCCATCTTTGGTTTGAATATATTTATTTTCTCTATCAAATCGTCAGAAAAGATTCCTACTTCATTGTATATTCGTATTTAAAAATGCCTCGTTTTTCCTAAATTGCTAAAGAATCATAGAAGGTTATGCAATCATAGCACGACAACCCGAAAATGGACGACATTATATTTATATGATAAAAAAAATACATAGTATCATAGGATACCAAAAAAAATAAATACATAGTATCATAATTAAAGATTTTCATAAATTTTGAGGGGATCATCAATGATAATACTAACCACACAAATTTTTTTTAAACTTAGAAGTTTGTATAAATTTAAAGGGAATGGTCATCTTTGTTAGCTTTGGTCCACCACCTTATTCTTAACCAAAGGTCCCGCAACCCAATATGAATTCTAAAATACTCTTACGTAATTACTAGTTTTGTAACCGTTGTAATATATTTTAGGGTTTTATAAAAATTACGTAATAGGAAAAGCGATTATGGTATGTATGTAATAGAGATTCATTTTGTGTGCCGTAATTTTTTTCTTCAAAACATATAGGCCCATTGTGGTTATATTAAATAATAGAATGCAAATCCTATATTTTAAGCTATTAATATTTATCATAGTGTAATAAATAAAATTATCTCTTACATATAAAAAGTATGTGGAATTATATAAAGAAAACATGGCACACACATTATACGTATATAAGAGAGAATTTATTTTCTACAATATAAAAATATTAATATCATATTTTAATAGCATTTATTTTATCTAATAGTGTATATAGTTTCGCATTACCTCGTGTTATATATCTATAATCAACGTACTCGTGCATGCTTATTGCATTTTTGCTTGCAAGTAAAGAAAATAAGCACGCTCCAGTTTTAATATAATAAATCCCTTGAGGACCTGTTATAAAAAAGAAGAAGGTAAATTGTTATTAAATTGTGTGAAAGGTAACGAAACAAAAGGAAATTCACTCTCGCTCACTAACATGATGATCCCTGTAAATTGCTGAAACCCAAAAACCACCAAAATTCCCAAATCAAATTAGAATTCTTCTGTGTCTATCATTCTCAACATTTCTGAGCTAACTCGCTCTCATGGCTCACCGTCAACTCATGGACTCGCTCACCTCACACATTTCCTTCTACCATTCCCAAATTCCAAATCCTAACCCTAACCCTCATGCTAACCCGAGAATCTCGATCCTCAAATGGTTCTCCTCTCTCTCAATTCACCAGCGCCAAGCTCACCTCACCATTGTGGATTCCGATTTCGTTCAGATCCTTCTCCAGATGATCGCGAAGCTTCAAGCTAACGGCCATGGCTGCTTTATCCTCCTCCCTGACCTCCCCTCCGGTGACCCGCCCTTCCTCCCTACAATCTGCTTCAAGAAGTCGCGCGGCCTCCTCGCCCGTGTCGCTGCCGCCGACTCGAATGGCGGCGCGGAGCGGTTGCTCTTTGAGTCCGCGCGGCTGTTCGAGTCGCGGGAAGGGGAGGAGGTCGCTGCCTGCTCGTGCTCGGCGAGGAGCCTCGATGCCGTGACCGTCGCCGAGGGCCTCGTTGAGGACGTGGACCGGTTCGTGGAGGCCATGGACCGGATCTCCAATGGGGGGTTCCTGAGAGGGGAAGAAACTGAGCTTGGGGCGGATTGGGTTGAGCTGAATTGGCTGAAATCGAAAGGATATTATGGCGTGGAGGCTTTTCTCGCGAATCGGATCGAGGTTTCGATGAGGTTGGCTTGGTTGAACAGCAGTGGTGGGAGGAAGAGGGGTGTGAAATTGAAGGAGAAGTTGAATGGGGCTGGTGTCGCCACCAATGTGTTTTGGAGGAAGAAAGGTTGCGTGGACTGGTGGGGGAATTTGGATGATGTCACAAGGAAGAAGGTTTTGTCAACCATCATGACGAAAGCTGCAAAACCTTTGGTACTTTTTTTGGGAACTTTTAAAACTATTAATATGATGGTGAATATTAGTGTAAATTGCATAATTCATGCTCGCTGTTTAACATTTTTCCATTTTGGTAAAAAAAAAAAAAAAGTTCATGGAAGATGTTAACGAGATGGTTTGGAAAAATTGATACTGGATGTTAACGGGGTACATTGTTTTAGAGGATGGTGTCCATTGGAATAGTTCAAAATGGTACATTGTATTAGAGGATGATGTCCATTGGAATAGTTCAACATGGGATTACTATGTTGTGGTTGTGGCATATATTGCTTATAAGTATAAACTTTAATGGATCCATTAAATTGTCAAAATTTGGCCGCCTAACATAGTTTGGAAAGATGGTGTGAGGGAGTCTAAATTTTGTTATCCACTTTTCACTACAAGTGAAAACTAACAAAAAAGTGACGCACCATTATATGCAATTATACATGCTTTGACAATTATATCAGAAAGTAATTATAATTCTACAAAATTGTTTCTTTCTTTAAAATGAAATTTTTACAATGTTAAGAAGCATGTGTTTCCATGGTTTTGGAATCGGAAAGCAACTTCCTTTTTCCTTTGTTTTAAGCTTAACTGATGTATGAACATTAGTGAAAGATACTATTGGTGTTTACTGGTACTGATGATGTTAATTATAAAATATATTCTAAACTTTATAGTCATTGGTGGCTACTTATTAGTATTTATTTATTTTGTGGGGGTGGGGTTACTGACCTGTTTGGGCGAAAGGGGCAGGAGAGAAAAGAAAGGGGAATGGAGGAAAAGAAGAGACTTTCTTAATAGTCACGTATGCTTTTATTTTTGAAATGGGACATTTTTCTTACTTTAGTTTAAGCTGCTTATTGTGGTTCCTTGAATTTGCTGATAGCTTGATATGATTAAAGATATATTTGCAGATTAATGTATGGTATTGCACGTAGGTTCAAAATCAATATGCTAATTTCTCAGTAAAAGAATTAGATTGTCTTATAGAATTATATTTGTCTTATAGAGTTTTGTATAGCATTTGATAATTATGAAGTTGTATTTTATCCAAAATAGTATAAAAATTGCATTTTTTTAACTATAGATATAATAATATAGAAGGCCAGTAATCTGAAAAATATATATATAATAATTAGTATCTGAAATAAAGAGTAGTGTATAATGATATAGAAGGCTGAGAAACTCTTTCATTTTTTTTAACTTTCATTTTCTTGTTCATTAAAAAGATACTATTGCAGGTATTGTAATATTTATAAACTAATCTCTAAATGACGTATTTGATGTTTCAAATCAGTTGCATGTTGGATAAAACTTGGTTCAACCAATTTTTATTCCAGCCAGATGCTTCATGTTATATGTATGTTAAAGCTCCTTTGCATTAACTAATCTTCGATATGATGAATATTTTTTTTACTTTCTGTTTTCATGACTTCACAATACCAGGGATTGTTATCAGTTAGTATATTCATACATGTTGCATTTTAGGTTAATATATTTGAGGCCTTCTCTAAGTACTAGGCTGACTTTTGATTCATAAGTTTTCAGACTTGCGAGGTTTTGAAAGTAGCAAGTAGTGCCTCTGAGGATGAGATTTGGCTATACACTGTGGGATCAAATAAACTACTGCAATACAATCATCCTCCGTCAGCTCAAAGGACCATTGCAACATTTCCTGATGATATAGAATTTGGAACAGTTATTACACCAGTCAATTTTTGTAAAAAACCTGCTGCTTTAGCCAGAGTCTTTAATTCCTTATTTGTGCTTCAGGATGTTAATAGGATGATAACATCAAGTCTTAATAGTGATTATGATATAGGAAACCTTTTCTTTAGTTCGTTGGGTTCTGTCTGTACAATATCTGATTGTATATTAAGAAAAATTCGAGGATTTCTGATGGTTATTTCACTTGACTGCACAAAACTTGAACTTCTAGAAGAGGAACTTGACAAGTCTTCATCAGTTAAACCAAAAGAAAAGCTTAGTGTTTCTAACCGTAAAAAGAAGGGACGAACCCGCAACCCTAAAAGGCAAAATCCTGTTCAAAAGATGTGTGTGGATGGTATTGCACATGAAAACCCACTGAAGGTACTAATGTATATTCAAAGAGATGGCTGAATAGTTTTATTGCTTTAATGCTTCAATTTAAAATTCTGATTTGTTCCATATGATAATATTCCAGGACATTGATTGTATAGTGGATAATAAAAGCAAGACTGATTTAGTGGGATCCAGAAAACTTCCTGATGTTCCTCTGGGGAGCTCATCATCAACTGCAAATATGGTTGCAATCTTTTTTCTTTAATCTGGATCATTTTTCTTGTTTAAGATTTAAATGGTTTATAACAAGCCACTTGTCATCAGGATTATACTGGAGGATTGGACATTGGCAAACTTCGATCCACTTCAAGAAGGAGTAGAAAAGAGAAAAATAAAAATAAAAATAAAAATACCCTTGTTAACAGTGCAGTTGGAGAGTCTCAAAAGTCGATTATGGATGCTGCCTCTACCCCTGTTATTCCTGAAGGTGAGGTGGCAAAATGTGATAGATTTTTTGATAGTTCTATCATTCAGAATGTCAAAAATGACGATTCAATTGGTAATGACATCCTTGCTTCAAATTCAAGCCTTTGTAGTTCTCTTAGTGGGCCTACTAAGGAGAAAAGTTCTACCAGGAAAGTTGAAGGAGAGAATATTGAAGATCTTGCTGAAAGTTGCAATAGTTTAGGTACTCAGTGTTGTTTTTTGTCAAATGAAAAGAAAACTTTGTCTTCTGGATTAGATACTGTAAATTGTGATGTAGATTGTAATGGTATAACTCCATCAGTATCTGTGTTGAAGCATGATAGTTCCTTCGGCAGTGAAGATACCTGTCCTTTGAACTCAATATGTGCTGCCGAAGCTGATGTAAAGTCAATTGTTCCCAACAAACCGATTAGAGAGGTTAATTTAAAAGAACATGGGCTGTTGAAGGAGCAAGATAGATCTCTATTTGAAAGTAGAAATTCAGCTTTCTCAAAATGCAGTCCATATGAGTGGCCTGGTGTACCTTCTATCTATTTTCCATCTTTTAACTCACATCTCCCTCCTGCCACAGATAGATTGCATCTGGATGTTGGGCGCAATTGGCATAATCACTTCTGCCACTCATTTGTTCCCGCATTACAGCAGGCAGGAAATACACCAATTGAAGGAAGATGCAACCAAATTCTGTCTCGGCCTTTTCCTATGAGTTTCGACTGGCCCCCAGTTTTTCGTGGTGGCATGACCGCACCACCAAACTGTAATTATGACTCTGGCTTTATGTCTAGGTGGCAGTGTACCTTTTCAAAAGGGTTGGCTGTTCACAGTGTGCAGGTTGATGCAAGAGCTCCTGATGATGAAAGAAAGTATTCTGGGGATATATTGGATTTACCTGATCCAACAAATACGCAGGAGCTAGCTGATGAATTTGATAATCACTGGGTATCAGAGGAAGAGTACGAGGTTCATGCTGTTTCTGGTATAGATTATAATCAACATTTTGGTGGCGGAATAATGTACTGGAACCCTTCTGATTATCCTGGAAAAGGTTTCTCTCGGCCTCCCTCTCTTAGCTCTGATGACAGTTTATGGGCTTTGCGGGAAGCTGACATGAATAGGACAGTGGATGACATGGTTGCTTTCTCATCATATAGTACAAATGGTTTAACTTCACCTACTGCTGCTACATTTTGTTCTCCTTTCGATCCTGTAGGGACTGGGCCCCAGACTGTTGGTTATGTGATGTCAGGTAATGAAGTAGTACCTGGAAAGGTGTTGCATTCTTCATCAGTTACAGATGCAGCAGTGGATGAAGATACTTCTGTTTCTTTGGGTAATAATTTACCTGGGGAGATTGAAGGTAAGGCAGGTGATTCACATCCATATCCCATTCTACGGCCAATAATTATTCCTAACTTGTCAAGGGAAAGGTCAAGATGTGTTGATCATAAAAGCCCTTGTGTTCCTCCTACCAGGCGGGAGCAGCCTCGCATAAAGCGGCCACCATCACCTGTGGTGCTTTGCGTACCGCGAGCACCACGTCCACCCCCACCCTCCCCTGTGAGTGACTCCAGGAAACAAAGGGGTTTTCCAACAGTTAGATCTGGTAGTTCCAGCCCAAGGCACTGGGGAATGAGAGGCTGGTATCATGATGGAAGTAATTTGGAGGAAGCTTGTTTGAGAATGGATGGTGCTGAAGTTGTGTGGCCTTCTTGGAGAAGTAACAATCTTGCAGTGCGACCTTTGATTCAGCCTTTACCTGCTGCCTTGCTGCAGGATCGCCTGATTGCAATGTCACAGATAGCCCGTGACCAGGAACATGTAAGAAAGATCCTTACTTAAAGTCATTCTTTATACATATATGTTGTTATTCATTGTGGGCTTTTAATTATACAGCCAGATGTCACCATTCCTTTGCAACCTTCTGAGTTACAAAGCTGCTCTGCACAGAGTGCATCTTTATCTTTGATGCATGGCCTTCTCCATGATGAGATTGACTCTTTCTGTAAACAGGTATAGGATTTATTATTTGAGTGATGTTACAAACACATGCTTACACTTGCACACTTCTCACATACTCCTTTGCAGGCCTTTTGATAACTCCCTGTTCCATTATTACTTTTTTCTGAATGATCCTGATCTTGGAATACCTTACCTAGGTTGTGCTAGTATCTATGTCCTTAATTTGTCATCATTACTTCCTATATGCATTCCAGTCCTTTGTTTAAATTTTTTCCAAATAGAATTGTGATTGAATCTGTAGACATCTTATATTTCTTTATATTATTACCACAAGACAAGATTTCAATCATGTTACTTATGATCATGATGGAATCCAAGGTTGCTGCAGAAAATATGGCAAGGAGGCCCTACATTAATTGGGCTGTCAAGAGAGTTACCCGATCTCTGCAGGTTCTGTGGCCCAGATCCAGGACAAACATATTTGGTTCGAATGCAACTGGTATGTCTCTTCCAACAAGTGACGTTGACCTTGTGGTTTGTCTCCCTCCAGTGAGGAACCTGGTAAAATTTGTCGTCTTATCCTCTTTTTTTTTTTTTTTACTTGGTATGCCATTCCTTGATGGATTAACCTTCTTTCTGTTTCTTTTTAATTTTTTTTTTAAATTTTAGGAACCTATTAAAGAAGCTGGGATACTGGAAGGTCGTAATGGTATTAAAGAAACATGTCTTCAGGTATATTGGCAATATATTAGGCCTTGTACTTGCACTTTGTACTCCCCATCTTAACTGTGTTGGGTGTGCACATCTATTTTATGTAGGATTTGTATAGAATTTGTGACACCTACAATGAATATATGAATTGCACTATTCTGATTTAAAATAATCTGAACTTGCCAGTTCATTGACTGGTTTCTTTCTATTACAAAGTTTACAAACTGGTTGTATTTTATTTGAAAGAATTGGAAATAACATATGGTGAGGTGATTGAGATTAAAAGATTTTGGAATGATGACAGTTGTGAGTGTGGATTTAATATTCTTTTGATGGTTTTGTCTTGAACATGGCTTTCGTGAAAAATGAGAAATTAGAATGTGTTTTGCTTTACCCCTATCACACTACGCAATGCATTTTTTTATGTATCTTGTCAAGTGGTCTTTCCAATTCTGTTTGAATGAGGTTTGATTGTTTGACATGTAAAAAGAATTTGTTTTTGTTGTACTTTATTCTTTGTAAAGAAACAATTCAACCCAAAACCTTAATGTGTTGGGTGATGGCCTTTTTAATAGTTTATATTATTCTCTAATACGCCCCCTCACAAGAGAGCCCATTAGGTTTGAAGAGTTGACAATGCATAGGCCCATCTACCTGTGCTAAGAAATTCCACGAGAAAGTGGAAGGCTGTGAGGATTGAATTCGGAACCACTCGATCACTGATGGGCTAGGATTAGTGGGCCCAAGTTTAGCTATGCAAAATTAGTTAGTGAAGTAGCTAGTTTGTCATGGAAATTATTCTAGAATATTCCTAAATAATAGGACATAAGGAGGCGGTGTGGAGTGTGAGGTATTCATGTATTCAGAATATTGGAGTGGGGTTTTGGGGAAAGGATCTCTTGGGATCTCTTTGGCCTAGGTATTTGGCTTTAGAGTGAGTGAGGTTTTTTTGGTGTATATTTTCTGTATTTCCTTCATATTTTCCCAAGAGAACCTTTTCCCAAAACCCCACTCCAATATTATGAATACATGAATACCTCACACTCCACACCCCCTCCTTATATCCTATTATTTAGGAATATTCTAGAATAATTTCCATAACAAACTAGCTACATCACTAACTAATTTTGCATTGCTAAACTTGGGCCCACTAATCCTAGCCCATCAATACTCCCCATTCAAAATTCACCTTGTCCTCAAGGTGAGGAAGATGATAGGGGAAGTAATTGAACATCCACCTGGGTCCCATTGCTTGAAGCATCTTGACCATGTCCCTTCAATGACTTGTTGCCACACCCCAGTGAATTTAGAAGGCCGTTGGGACTTTTCTTCTTGTTTCCGTTGCTCATTGTTTCCCTTTGTGTTGACCATTGTCTTTCACTTGGGTCACTCATCACCAGCCCCTGTCCTTGAAGTAAATCATTGGGCCATGTTATGAATGAGTTGGGCCCATTTCCTCTATTATTGGACCCATTTCCTCTATTGTTGGACCCATCCTTAGTAAGCCCTCGTTGAATTGAATAAGACAGCCCTCGTTGAATTGAATAAGACCCATTTTGAGAGCCCAAACCCACCCCTCCATCATCACTTTTCTGGTTCACATAAATATTGGGCCTATGGTTATTTGGGTTGAGGCCAACCCTGTTCTTTCCCCCTAGCGCATATCGTGCTTCAACCCTTTCTGACCAGCTCCAGCCTGTTCCACCTCCCCACCTTCTCAGCACCACTTCACGTTCCTCCACCATTTGCACCCACATCTTCCTTCCCAAACCTGCCACTGAGCGCAGGCACATCTCTGCGTGAGTCCCCTCCCTTCGACCGTTCAAGAAAGCTACTGCCACCACCTCATCATCTGTGAGTCTTAACGGAGCAGATAACACCTCAAAGTTCTCTCTTACTTCCGCTTCACACTCCTCATCTCCGTCTTGATCGTCTTTTTGCATTTCTTCTTTTTCTTTGTTTGATTCTGCTTTCTCTTCTTCTTCTGCTGCATGTGCTTCTGCTTGTTTTTCTTTTTTTCCTTCTCTGATTGCTTCTTCGATTTGTTCTTTTTTTTTTTCTTTCTTTCTTTCCTTGATCTTCTTTTTCTTCTCCAATTATTTTTTCTGTTTCGTTTCTTTTTTTTTTTCTCTGATTTCGTTTGCTTTTTCTTTTTCCTCTTTTTTTTTTTTTTTTTTTTTTTTTTTTTTTCTGAATTATTCGATACTTCAACTTCATCTATTATTAAGATCTCAGGTATATATCTTCCTATAAACGCTTTATCAAAGCTCCGCCAATTTACATTGGGACGAGCATACTCCAACGTCTGTACCAGCTGAGAGCACAACCTCTCAACCCCTTCACAGCCTCTTTCAACATATCAGCTTCTGGAATTTGGTTTGCTTGAAAATGTTGTTCAAGCTCGAGCAACCATCCCAAGCTTTAATTCCATCTTCGTCTCCTTAAAATTCTGGAACCATTGTATCAGATCTGGATTTGTTACTTGATTTTTTTTTATTTTTTTTGATCTGGACCAGAAAGCACCCCTAGATCGGAAGTGCTCTGATACCAAATTGATGGAACCCCGTTTTTATAAATCTGAAATTGCAGAAAATATGAAGGAAATACAGAAAATATACACCAAAAAGACCTCACTCACTCTAAAGCCAAATACCTAGGCCAAAGAGATCCCAAGAGATCCTTTCCCCAAAACCCCACTCCAATATTCTGAATACATGAATACCTCACACTCCACACCCCCTCCTTATATCCTATTATTTAGGAATATTCTAGAATAATTTCCATAACAAACTAGCTACTTCACTAACTAATTTTGCATTGCTAAACTTGGGCCCACTAATCCTAGCCCATCAGTCACTGAGGCTCTGATACCTTGTAAAGAACCAATGCAACCCAAACCTAGAGGTGTTGGGTGTGGGCCTTTTTAATAGTTTATATTATTCTCTAACATTATTGTTTTCCTTTCATTTTCTTTGTTACGATGTATTTGGAGGATATAATGATTTCTGCTTTCTACTTTGTAAATATTTTAGCAATAATTGTTAGAACTACACAATTTTCAGTATATCAGACAATTGACACTATTATGTTTACATGCCAGCATGCAGCTAGGTATCTTGCCAATCAGGATTGGGTAAAAAATGATTCTCTGAAGACGGTAGAAAATACAGCTGTAATATCTCTTGTCTTAAGCTGTTAATTGTTATTATCAACTTATTAGGTATACTCCTATCTTCTGTATAAGATATGATTCTGTTTCTTTTTGCAATTAGATACCTATTATTATGCTCGTGGTGGAAGTACCTCAGGATGTTATTACTTCATCAGCTCCTATTGTACAATCATTAAAGGAAGGGCCACAATGTACTCCTGGCGAACATGGTAATGGCAGTCATTCTGATATTATCCAGTCAGAAGATTCAGCTTTGCCAAAAAGCACCCAAAATAATTTTTGATGCCTTGAAAGAGTCCAAATCAGTTCGTGTTGACATCAGCTTTAAGTCCCCATCACATACAGGACTCCAAACCACAGAAATGGTAATTTCTCAGGCCTTGAACATATATGTTATGTTTTTCTGTCATACATCCCTGGTGGTATGTTTACAAATATTTCATTCTGGGGCTTCCCTGGTTTAGTAAACATATAACAAGAAATTGGATTAGACACAGCAGAACACAATTATTTTTTGGTGATTCTATCCCCACAAGAAATTGGATTAGAAGCGAGAGAACCCTATAGGTTCATTGATTGGAATTGTTCAGTCCCAGTAGTCTGCAAACAAAATCAATTATAAGTGAATGAGCTGTGACTCTATATTCAGATTTGATACGGCGTTTGATCTCCTGTGTGGGCTGCACTTCATTCTCTTCCATTACATTTGGTCTCTCTGCTGTCTGTTTGGATGGGCGTTAAATCAATCTCCATCCTTGAGCTAGAGTAAAACTTGAATAGGTGCTGGGATGCACATAAGACCACAAAAGCATTTTCCATTCTTCAAACAATGTTACATTAATAAATATTGATGTCAAATGTATCATGTGCTTCTCATTTTTATTGCTTGGCAATTAAAAATTGTAGAATATTCTAGATAGTATTTATTGATGTAGTTGGTAATTTTATATTTAGTTGGTAGTTATATATTTATTGAAGTAGTTGGTGGTTGTATTTATTGAAGTAGTTGAGGTAGTTGAATGTACTCAATATAAAAAAGACCCATTGGGTCTCTAAATGAATGAAGAAAGTATTATTCAAACAAAACACTTCTTCTTTTCTTCATGGTATCAAGAGCTGGTTATATTCCAGTCTCTTCCCCGTTCTGATTTGTTTTTTAAGTCATTTTCCTATTCCTTTTTTTTGGTTTTAGCCACTGCCCAAGCCAGAATCCTTACCTAGCCACCTCCAACCACGAAACCAAGGCCACCATTAGGTTCAAAACAAAATTCCGAGCCAACCCACAGAAGACCCGTAGCAATTACTGTTTTACTGTAGCTAAGATTGCTCTCATTCATTGACTTTGGCGAGCAACCCTCTTCCTGTTTTGAGGGTCAAAATCGTATTTGGAGGAAAAAAAAATTTTCTGGGTACCTGTTGTTAGAAAGCCATGGACGCTGAAAATTTTGAAAATTCGTCTTTTCATAAATTGATGTCTCAACATGCTGACACAACCAGTCATGTTGCTCAAAAAGGTATGGCATTCCATGTTGAACGTAGTAATCGTTGGATCCTTGATTCAGGAGCCTCTGATCACATGACAGGTAATGCAGCCTTATTTTTCTTCTATACCCCTTACTACCACCCATCACGAATAAGAACAGCTGATGGGAATTTCTCCACTATTGCGGGAAAGGGATCCATTAAACTTTTTGAGCAAATTATTTTGAACTCAGTACTTCATGTTCCCTCTCTTACTTGTAATCTCATCTCTATTAGCAAACTTACTGCTGAGTTGCATTGTGTTGCTAAGTTCTCTGCAAATGCTTGTATCTTTCAAGAACAGGACTCGGGGATGATGATTGGCAGTGCTAGAGAGGAAGAAGGGCTCTACTATTTTACAGAGGTTCATTGTGAAAAGAGGATTTTTTCGAACCACTCTCTATGTTTATCAGATGACTGTAATGATATTTTGTTATGGCATCGTAGGTTGGGACACCCAAATTTTGTTTATCTCCAGAAGTTATTCCCGAACTTATTTATCAATAAAAAGCCAAGCTCCCTTCTCTGTGATATTTGTCAGCTTGCAAAGCACTCTCGTGTCACTTATTCTCCTAAGAAATATCATGAATCTTCTCCCTTTACATTGATTCATAGTGATATTTGGGGACCTGCTCGTGAAAAAAATGTCTCGGGTGCTCGTTGGTTTATTACTTTCATTGATGATCATTCTAGGGTATGTTGGGTATATCTCTTAAAAGATAAGTCTGAGGCAGCATCCACTTTTAAAAACTTTCATGCTATGATTCAAACTCAATTTCAGACCTCTATCAAAATTCTGCGAACAGACAATGGTACTGAATATTTTAATTCAGTTCTTGGAGATTACCTAAACCAACATGGAATCATTCATCAAAGTTCTTGTCCTAACACCCCTCAACAAAATGGGGTGGCTGAAAGGAAAAATAGACATCTAATTGAAGTTGCTCGAGCTCTTTTATTCACGATGCATGTCCCTAAATACCTGTGGGGGGAAGCCGTCTTGACAGCCTGTTATCTCATTAATCGGATGCCTTCTCGGGTACTAAATTTTCATTCTCCTTTATCCTGTCTTACTAAATCTTTTCCCTCTTTCAGTGCTCTTTCTTCTCTTCCTCCCAAAATATTTGGTTGTGTGGCTTTTGTGCATATTCCTCCACATCAAAGGTCCAAACTTGACCCTAAATCCATCAGATGTGTCTTCATAGGATATTCCCCAAATCAAAAAGGTTATAAGTGTTACTTACCTTCTCTCCGTAAGATTTTTGTTTCCATGGATGTTACCTTTTATGAAACACAATCCTTTTTTTCCCTGACTTCTCTTCAGGGGGAGTCTATAGGTCTTGGTATGGATGAAGATAAGCCTGGAAAACCAAATGATGCTACTGTCTTACCTTGGCCTTTGGAAACAGGGGGAGTTATTGGGAAGGAAACAGGGGGAGCAACTATACCTGATTCTAATGATCCTCCTTCTGATCAAGCAACTATACCTGAGTCTAATGATCCTCCTTGTGATCCTCTTGGAAAATGGGGAAAATTTTACAGCAGGCGCAAAACACATCAAGATGCTCTAGACTGCCAGGATCCTAACTCGAGTCCTTGTTCTAGCAACCCACTTGAATGTACTAGTACAACCAACATTGATATGCCTATTGCTCTTCGGAAAGGTACTAGATCTTGCACTGCTCATCCTATTTCCCATTATATCTCATATGAAAAGTTGTCTCCAGGTTTTCGTGCTTTCAACACTATGTTAGATAGTACCAGGATACCAAAAAATATCCAAGAAGCACTTGATGACCCAAAATGGAGGAATGCAGTATTAGAAGAAATGGATGCATTGACAAAAAATGTAACATGGGAGTTTGTGACATTACCTAAAGGAAAGAAAACTGTTTGTTGCAAGTGGGTGTTCACAATAAAATTCAATGCAGACAATAACATCAATAGGTATAAGGCCAGATTAGTTGCTAAGGGATTTACTCAGACTCATGGGATAGATTATCAGGAGACATTTGCTCCTGTTGCCAAACTTAACACTATCCGCGTTCTGCTATCTCTTGCCGCCAACCTTGATTGGCCATTGCAACAATTAGATGTTAAGAATGCCTTCTTGAATGGTGATCTACATGAGGAAGTTTACATGGATCCACCTCCTGGTTTTGAAAAAGGGTATGGTTCTGTGTGCAAGTTGCAGAAGTCTCTCTATGGACTTAAACAATCTCCCAGAGAATGGTTTGGGAAATTTACTCAAGCTGTTAAGGGAAGAGGGTTCACCCAAGCTCAGACTGATCACACTTTATTTTTTAAACACTCCGACAAAGGAAGAATTGCTCTTCTGATCGTTTATGTTGATGACATAATTGTCACTGGTAATGATAGCGAGGAGATAACCTCTTTAAAAAAATGTTTAGCTGACCAGTTTGAACTAAAAGATCTTGGATCTCTCAAATATTTCCTTGGCATGGAAATTGCTCGGAGTAAGGAAGGAATTTCTTTAACTCAGAAAAAATACACTCTAGACTTGTTGCAAGAAACAGGTATGCTTGGGTGCAAGCCGGCAGAGACTCCAATTGAAGCTAATATCAAGATGGGAGTTGAGGACGGGGAAGATGTTGATAGGGAGCAGTACCAGAGACTAGTGGGGAAATTAATCTATTTGTCTCACACTCGTCCTGATATTGCTTTTGCTGTGAGCATGGTTAGCCAATTCATGCATTCTCCTAAGGAAAAACACCTTAGTGCTGTTTATAGAATTCTCAAATACCTAAAAAATACCCCTGGTCGAGGAATTTTCTTTAAAAAGGGGCAAAAAAGGATGATTGAAATCTATACAGATGCAGACTGGGCTGGCTCTGCAATGGACCGAAGATCTACTTCAGGATATTGTACTTATGTCTGGGGAAACCTTGTGACCTGGAGAAGTAAGAAACAAACTGTTGTTGCAAGAAGCAGTGCAGAAGCAGAATTTCGGGCTCTAGCCCATGGTATTTGTGAAGGAATTTGGTTACGAAGGCTTCTGGAGGAGTTGAAGATCTCTTATTCCCTACCTATCAGATTATATTGTGATAATAAGGCTGCTGTCAGCATTGCTCAAAATCCTGTTCATCATGACAGAACAAAACATGTGGAAGTTGATCGTCACTTTATCAAAGAGAAATTAGAAGACGGTAGTGTATGCTTGTCATATATACCTACCAAGGAACAGACAGCAGATATCCTCACCAAAGGATTACTTAAGCCAACTTTTGAGAATTTGATCAACAAGTTGGGAATGATCAATATATATCTCCCACCTTGAGGGGGAGTGTAGACTATTCTAGATAGTATTTATTGATGTAGTTGGTAATTTTATATTTAGTTGGTAGTTATATATTTATTGAAGTAGTTGGTGGTTGTATTTATTGAAGTAGTTGAGGTAGTTGAATGTACTCAATATAAAAAAGACCCATTGGGTCTCTAAATGAATGAAGAAAGTATTATTCAAACAAAACACTTCTTCTTTTCTTCAAAAATTATGATACTGCTGCCTGTAGGTGTTGTAAATATTGTATTGTATTGATTTGATGTGATTTCCTTTAAATTAGGAAAGTATTTGATTTTGTAATTATTAGGGATTATTCTCGTTAGTGTATATATTGTAGCTTGTACTTGACAAGTTGGAAAATTATATTCAAAATTTCTCCTTTCAACTGTAGGTTAGGCAGTTGACGGAACAATTTCCCGCTGCTACTCCTCTTGCTTTGGCACTAAAACAGTTTTTAGCTGATAGGAGCCTAGATCAGTCCTACTCTGGTGGCTTAAGTTCCTACTGTTTGGTATGCATGATTGCTTCCTTTTACATGCAATTTTCATTTCTCAATGATTTCTCCAAGTCCCCTTTGTGCTTAAGTAAGATGGAGCTTTAGCGATAGTCTATTGAATGTGATGTCATTTTTTGCTTTACTTGATGAGTAAATAATCTTGTTCACCATTTAATGATTTTTTCTTCTTCTGAGAAGGACGTGGATAGGCAGAATCTGTGGTTATATTTTATTTATATTTATTTAACTGCAAACGGCCTGATAATTATTTCTAACTATCTTGTCCTTGGTAGTCTAGTAATAATTAAGTGAGAAAAGGGAAAAAGTATTTTTGTGATCTCATTTTCTATGGGCATCCGTGCTTTAGATTTTTTGTTTTTGTTTTTTGAATTTGAGGCAAAAGCTGCTAGGAAAAACAGTATAACATGCCTTATTGCCTTCCTCTTTATCATTTGTTTTTGTCACCAATAGTATGTAATAAATTTTCTTTTCTCTGTCTGCTACCATGCAGCTGAAAAATATTCTTTCAGGATTTAAGCTGTCTTGTTATTGGTTTGGGGTGTTTCCTTGAACTTTGAATTTTCTTGCTTGAGAAAAATGTAGTTTGTATCTGCTAAACTAGCTTCTTTTTTTTGTGTGTGTAGGTGTTACTAATTATACGTTTTCTTCAGCATGAGCACCATCTTGGTCGGCCAATAAACCAAGTAAACAATGATCTCCTTAGTTATAGCTTACTGTTCATAGCCATCGAGGATTAATAATATTTCATATCACCTGACTTTTATGCTGAAACCAAGGGTTGAATGATACAAATTGAAAGGGAACAAAGATTCAGACTTTGCTCTTTTTCTTTTTTAATAAAAGAGAATTTATTATTAAAGAAGCAAGCAGGATCGCGGAGAGTTGTAATTTTTACGTGCTCAGTGCCTCGGTTCTTTTTTATTTCAGATATGTCACTGCTTCTAAATAAATCTTTCTTCCATTTTCTTGCAGAACTATGGAAGCCTTCTAGTGGATTTTCTTTACTTTTTTGGGTGAGAGAACTAATGATAATTCTATATTTTCTTGTTGCTATTAGAGTGGGTACTGTATAATCATGAAGTGTTTTTGGCTAGAAATCAATTTAATGACTTTTCTTTTAGGAATGTGTTTGATCCTCGCCAAATGCGTATATCAGTGCAGGGAAGTGGACTTTATATAAAAAGAGAAAGAGGTTGTAGGTAATAGAGAAACCAATCTTTCCATGTACACGGTGTGATATCCTTTTAATTTTCTTTTTCTCCAACTAATTGAAATTGAACTTTTTGGCAGCATTGATCCAATTCACATAGATGATCCTCTTTTCCCTACAAATAATGTGGGAAGGAATTGCTTCCGAATACATCAATGTATTAAGGTAATGATGCAGTCATAACCAAAAGCTCTTTCATATTTCCTATAGTTTGCCTTTGCTGTGCCGTGATAACAGAAAAAAGAAACCTGTGATTTAAATTATCTTTAAACAGTTTAGCTAAATCTTTCATGTAGTTGTTGCTGAGAATAATAAGGCTTATGTAATTGTTGCAGTATATACTATATAAATTTTTCTCTGATAATGCGTCTGAAATTTTTGAGGATGACAAATGTACTTCTAATTTTTCAATAGATCTACCATCTTCGTTAAAGGATAGCTGTAAATTCGAGTAATTTAAATATACAAATAGTAGCCTTTTGATTAACCGTGTGACGTGTCTCTTTGTTATTATCTATGAGAATCTGTGCAATTAATTTTTGAAGTTGTAGAGAATGGACAGATCTTGTTGAAGTATGGTAATCTTGGTAAACTTACTGCATAATTGACAGTAAATGATTAAGCTGTGCTGTTATTTTTTTTATTATTATGCATATAGCGCTGAATATTGGAGTGTCAATTGGAAAAGTTTGATTTATAGAAATTTTTTAATGGGGCAGGATATTCTTACACCGGTGTAAGAGTTAGAAGTCTTACACTCAATCTTGACCATTGATCCATTTGTATCCAATGGCTCACATTACTAAAAAATTAGAGCCCTTAGATATAAATGGGATCAACGGATAAGATTGAGAGTGTAACTTACACTGGTGTAAAATGATCCTGACCCTTTTTTAATATATATTCACCTATCACTGTACCATTTTATCTCTTCTTTTTACTAAATCATTATTTTTTCCTAGGAAGTTAAACATAATTTTGCATGTTCAATTCTTTCCAATTTTTTTAAAGTTTCTAATGATATGAATTTATTGGCTATTGCACCCTTTTTATTTCTGCAATTGTGTTAGAGAATAATATAAATCATTAAAAAGGCTATCACTCAATACCTTAAGATTTTGGGTTGAAGTGATTCTTTACATGGTATCAGAGTTTCAGTGACCATAAGGTCACGAGTTCGATCCTCATTGCCTCTCATTTTTAAGTGGAATTAAATTAGCACAAGGTAAAACCAACAAAAAAATTGGGCTTGTGCAATATCCACGCTTCAAGGCCAAAGGACTCTTGCGTGAGGGGATGTGTTAGAGAATAATATAAACCATTGAAAAGGCTATCACCCAACATCTTAAGGTTTTGGGTTGAAATGGTTATTTACAAATTGAAACTGGTAACTTTGAAAATGTAAATGCATGAAGAGAGAAGTGGGTTGACCTGCAAATATACTTTCATTAGAAATATCAATTGAGCTAGTGATATCAATATAGCTTGTAAAATGTGTATGATGTTCTTCACTGAAAAATGATGGACAGAAACACTTACAGTATTTGATTTAGTGCAGGAAATTATAAAATATTGGTTAGTTGGGACTTCAATGGGTATGTATATGTTGATGTTCTTCTGAGTAATTTGCATCTAAACTTCTTGAAGTCTGTCAAAGTCCATAATATATTGTCCATCACTTGAGCTGTCATCGGTGAAGCTCACACAAATATTACAATGAAGTGAGATTCTTGGAATCTTTAGCAACAGGCCCCCAATTAGGAAAGTAAGTGTAGAAATAAGGATGGGTCAGAAAGTATATGTTAGATGAAATAAGGATGATCCAAAGAGCCAAGTGGGCAAACTTCTGTTAGTTAGACCTTCTTAAAGTTGTAATAGTTAGTTAGCCCTCTAAGTGCAGTAGCATGGGTAGGATATAAATAGAGGGGGAGAATGTAAGTGAAATCAGTTAGTTGGTTAGTTTGCTTTGGAGGGAGAGACCAGGCTCTCGAATTCCAAGGGAAATTTCCTTTTCTACATAATAAGTCTCAATTTTACTTGTATCCAACAATTTTAATATATTAATCATGTGTGCTATTTGGTGTATGTATGATCAAGAACTAAGAGTAGTTTTTCATTGTTGCATTCGAAATATTGCTTATATTGAGCCTCCATCCCTAATGCAGTAACGCTTGGGTTTGATTCCTTTATCTCCATTTTGCAAGCTTAACTTGGTTTAGAACATACAGCAAGAGGTTTCTTGGCTTCTGTTCTAGCCACGCGATATGAATAATCCTATCTGATTCAGTCTTGTTCTTCTGATTGTTGTATACCCAATTGATCCATAGTTAGAGGATATTCAATAAAATTCCCATATTTTCTTTGTTATTCCCTAATTTCGGATCCAGTTCTTTCAGACTTATTTATGCTTGTATTGATTGTTCATTCATCTTCTGCTTGCACAGTGTTTTATTTAAAATTTATGCTTTGATGAATTTGGCTATTCTGGTAGTGTTTTTCATGAGTTATAAATTTGTTGCAGGCATTTTCAGAAGCTTATTCTGTTCTTGAAAATGAACTTGCATTTCTAAATAGTGATGGCGAGTCATGTTCAAGGCCACCTTACAGACTACTACCAAAAATCATCCCTAGTCTCGATATATCATAAGATTCTCACTACATGAAGACTGAAAGGTTATTGTCTGAAAGGTACAGTTAAAGTCACCAATGATTAGTGACAAATATCAAGATAATTCTACTTTGATTTTGCTCCATCTTTTTACAATAAATAATGTTGAATATAGAGTTTAAATATCTTATTATGTCAAAAGAAACGACTGAACTGGAGGTCTGACACTTTGTTATTTGTAATTGAGGACTCTTGTTTGGTGTTTTGCTGAAGTGCCATTTGATAAGACCTTGACAGTGCCTGGATCAGAGTAATTAATAGTGGCTAGAGTGGTCGATGGGAATTGCATCCAGTAGGGGAAAGGATTCATTTTGATTGAATAAAATGATTTGTGATCCATGCACACCCAAAATTTCACTCTTGTTTTATACTCGCTAACAACATACAAATTGTTTTGTTTGATTAGCAAGCAAGTAATTGATTACCACATTGCATTTTCTTTTAATTACAATACAACTTGTTAATTCAAAATTTGTACATAGTTAACTTGTGTTAAATGGGTGTGAAAATTTGGGTGTGCATATAACATCACTCTTTGGTTAAACAGTTATCAAATTACATGTAGATCTTGGACTTCTGCCATAAGATTGAGTTTAAATTAATCTGCAGGTCTTTGTGCTTTTGAGAGTTTTTAAATAGATCGCTATAGCTTAAAATCTACAAATGAATCCCTATAGTTCCAAGAAAAGAAAAGAAATTCAATTGTGTCTCTATGGGGACCAAAAAATAAACCAGGTTCGGGGACTGATCTTAAAATATAGGGACTGATCTAAATGATGAGTATCTCTAAAGTTTTTTAAATATAGGGACTGATCTAAGAATTCTCAAAATGATGAAAGACTGCCTAATTTAACCTAAGAGGATTGACACAAGGGCTATATTGGAAATCTAATTTCATAACCAACTTCAGTCCTCTACTTTATTTTTAATAACTAAACAGTGGGAACTGGGAAGGGAGTTTTCCCGATTTTTATTTTTATTTTTCACTAAAAACATCCAAAAATGCAAGGGTAGGGCGACGTACAATTGACGTTCATGCGGCTGTGCATTGTGCAAACAGACAAAGAGTCATACGAAACAGGAAGGAATGTCAGTTTGTGGGGTTTGCACTTTTTACTAAAAATATCCAAACAAGAGGAAGTAAGACCTTCTCCATACTTTCCTTCCCTTTCCAATCCTTCCTGTTTCCTGAACATAGCACAAGTTCTGTCACTGTTTTTCACCCCATTTGCTGCCATGCCCTTCCGTGCCTGTGCAGATCTGCAACTGACATTCCTTCCTGTTTCATATGACTCTTTGTCTGTTTGCACAATGCACAGCCGCATGAACTTTTGTTTTTGTTTTTATCTTCCATATCGACAGCCCAACCAAAAGGAAAAAGACAACTGTCCTTTTTTTGGTAATTTGTATTGATGTCTTTTTGTTTTTGGTAATTGACAACACTGTCCATTTTTGGAGGGGGGTGTCATAAGTGTCTTACCTTTTATTTACTTATGCATGCTACACTATTGTTGTTGGTATTTCATTTTTTTCAATGCTTTGAATAAGATAATTGATAAATGGGTCATAAATTGAGTATTGAAAGTTTATAATTGTTTTTTGTTATTTGTTTATGTTGTAAACTATAAACTTTTAAGAAAATTAGGATTATTAATTATGCATGTTTTACAAATTTTTTGTCGTCTTTCATTGCAGCTACCGCTTTTGTTGTAGCGGCATCCCTGTTATCCCAGTGCCACTGGCATTGCGCTAGTTGCGGCGTGATAGGACTACACCAACCTTCACCATACTGAGTGTCCATGATAATGGCATAGATGCGAGTTACTCTAGGAAGTGCACCATTTGAGGCTCAAACGAGCAATTCATGGCATAGATTTACTCTAGGAAACGCACCATTTGAGGCTCAGACGAGCAATGTGCGCGTATCGGTAGCACCAACACCACTAGAGGAGGCGGCCAACCTGCTGCTGCCACATGGTCCACCAGAATTGAACCGTCGCGAGGAATGATCTTCATGCCGGCTACCAACTCATATGAAGAGAGAGGACGAAATTAGGTCATGGAGAAGCTTTGGAAAATTGGGCCAATTGAATAGCAAAATGGATGAAGCTCAAAGCACTCTCACTCCTAAGCTTACATAGAGACATGGGTCTTTTCTTTGTGTTTATTGTGACATTTGGGCTTGCGATCCCATGATTCATCGGGCTTAGATCCAAGACACCTGGTTTCGGCCCATCAAACTTGGGGACGACATCAAAGTTATACTGGTTGGCATTACAATCTCCAAGTTCTAAATCTTTCATTCTCGACCAATGGGTGTTGCAGAAGTGCAACGGGATCCAAGTGGAAGTTCTTATGTTTCTTACATAAGTGGGTCTCTCCCTACATTTCAAGCAGTAGGATCTCAAGGAAGATTTTCGTGAGCTGACCTTCACCTTGAGGGCAAGGTGGAAGTTTTAGGGGGAATTATTGATAGGAACACATCAACCTTCACCATGCTAAGTGTCCATAATAAATGCAGGGATTTTATTATAGGTGGATTCAATATTTATAATCATTGGTGATTCTGTATTTATGAGGTTGATTTACGGTGATTGATTATGTGATTATGGCTGATTGATTCCATATTTATGGGAATTTGTTGTAAATAGGAGAGAAGAGGGGCTCATTAGGCATACTATTGAGCGGTTAGAAATTGGGAATTGGGAGACAATTGCCTCTCGAAAGCCCTAGGCAGGGAGAATGCATACCCTTGAAGTTCTGCATTATTTAGTCCCTTTATTTTGTTGAATGACTTGATCCATTGTACTTGGAGTTCATCCCTATTTTATTAATAATAAGATTTTCGGTTCCTATTATGTCACCATCACTATGACCTGGACATTTGCTGATAGTTTCAGTTCTTTTTAAACTAATATATGTAATCATGCATGCTCTTTGGTTAGGCTAACTATCTCAAGCTTGCTTTCTGATGTCTTCAATTAACTTATTTCATAGATTATCTCATGTCCAAACTTTACAAACTATGATCCGAATTTGTTTTTCCAATTTGTGAGATTTCAGATTTTGAAGAAAATTGCTTGCCCAAAATTGGGTTTTGAAGGGAACAAATTTGTGTTTGGGAATATTGTCTGTGCTGAGGGAAATCGGGTTTGCTTGGGTTATGTTAGGCAAATTTCCTTGAGGTTTCAAATTATCAAAAAGGAAATATAAATGATGTGTTGTGTTTGAATTCTAAAATATTGCAATAATTTTTGGCTAGATCAGAAGCAAGTCCTATTATGCTGTTTGTGATGTGGAAAACTACTTATTAAGACTCAAATACAAGAGGAATCACCCTTGGTTGTCTGGATGTGATTCTAGGATGCCAAGAAGTAATCCCTAACAAGCTAAATTCGTATGAACTCTGATTTTCATTGAATGAAAAGTGTGTAGTACATCTCAAAGACTCACTTATACCTAGGGGTGAGCTTGTGATAGGTTGTATGTGACTGACTTGATGACATGTGTACAACAAACTATCTGAATAACTAAGTAAAAGAAAACAAACTAACTGAAATGATTAACTGTTAGTTTCCTCTAACTGCTATACGCTATCTGCAATTAGCCTTTGCATCTGCTTCTGTATATACGCTGCATCTGCATCAGTAATATGTTGTAATAAATAAAGTTGATTTTAATATGATTTTCCATCTGAGAGTCTAGCTTTAAGTTATTTTTGTATATTTCCATTCTTTAACTTAATAGAAATAATTATGGTCAAATTTCTCTATTAGGCAGATTCTTGGCTTGTGCAACGTAAAGCATGCCAAAATATTGATCTGTTACTCTCGTCAGGCAGATTATATGTGGAAGCTGATCACTAACTGAAGGTTGGTGTTCTGAATGGTGAGTATGGAAGTTGAACAATGTAATATCTTTCTAATGCCTTGAGCTACAAGCTCTAGGCATGCCTAAGACGTTTTCATGCATTTGTTCATATGTTTTTTCGTTGTTACATCTTCAGGTCTGCTGGATCATCTTGGTTGGTTTAAACTACTTACTGCTCAACCACTGATTCCCTTCCTTCTGCCAGTTAGCTCTTCAATAGCTATGAATTACATCAGTGGAGTTGTTCAGATATATTGCTGATGCAAATTGTACGCTACCTTATTTATCCAGAAGTCAGAAGCAGTTTCTGTATCATTTACATTTTAAATATTTCGTTATCTTTAGTGTTTTTGAACATTTTCTTTGCAGTTGATATGAAGAGGAAAAGATGGTAATTTGATGCAGAAGAATAATCTTTTTGAGTCTTTGTCACATAATTAACGGGAGTGTCAGGCAAGTGTTTTTTCCCTCTTAAACTACAGGAACTGATTTATTTATTTTTGTTTGGTCTCCATTCCCCAACTAGTTTGGGATAAAGATGATCTTGATTTTTGGTCTCCATTAATTGTACTTTAATGTTTTTTTGTTTCCTGTTGTAAACAACTTAAAACTGCATACAACATCTGAGTGTAGGTATATAAAATAAAATAAAAAAATAGGCAGTTTTTGGACACATCAGAAACCACTGATGTCAACTTTGTTTTGCAACTAAGTTTGCTTATTGCTAAGACTAAACTCTAAATTAAGATAGTCATTGTCTGCCAACTGATTGGAGAAAGGTCTTGTCTAAAAACTTAAAAAAGGGCAAACTCCGATCCACAAGCTCCCAAATATAGGGGTGCGGGTATATTGTTTGCGGTCGTATCCTTGCATTTTTTTGCAAAGAGGTTGTTTCCAGACTCGAACCCGTGATTTTCCGATCACAAGGAACAACCTTACTGCTGCTACAAGATTCGCCTTCTGTTGTCTAAAAACTTATTTCAAGAAAATGGTATTATCAGTATTTTTTATTTTATTTTTTGGCTTAGTTGGTATTTGAGATTTATAGAGGCTAAGCGTACAGGTTCTAGTTGCAGAAACAGCCTATCCACCAACGGGGTTAAGGCTGCATTCATGTGACCCTCCCTTTGTTGTAAGCTTTTTGCACAGGATATCCCTTTTTTTTGATATTTGACACTTTATCTTGATGTGTGTTTTGTGGGCTGTGTAGTATGAATTATATAATTGATCAATGAAAATTTAGTTCTTTTTACTAGCTTTAATATGTTGTAAATCCGTGTTTACATGTTTTTCTCATATGGTTTTCTTTACTTGATCATTTATGCATGAAAGTACTATATTACACCTGAAAATCTTGGGTCTGTTTTATTCACCTCAGTAAAATTAATGTTTTTTGCATTGGCACCAGGTCTCGCTGCAGAAAAAAATGGCACTCTAGTTAACTGGTAATGCAAGTTTCTGGTGTAAATACCTCTGGCTTGAATTACTGTGTACCAGGTGGAAGTTTCTTTCATATCTTTATGTTTGCCTTACTCTTTATCTCAAGCTTCTATCATTTCAGGTTTTATGGTGTGTAGACTGGCTGAAACTTCAAAGCAAGGACAGAACAAGTTGGATGGAATTGATCGCTTTAGGAATTGACATGATAAATCGTCATAGTTGCATCAAATAATTTGGTTATTATGCATTAAGGCACTCGATGATGTTGAAAGGTAAAAGGGGCCTCTTTTCAAGTTTCGATGCTGAAATGTCTAGCCCATTTGTTCAAAACTGATATTTCTTATACTGCTACTTCCACAATGCCGTTTAAGCCTATTTTGTTCCACTAACTGAAATACCTTACTTTTCTTTGTTTCTCATTGCATTAAGTGAATGGCTGTTTATAATTTGAGTAGTACACGAGGATTTAACCCTTTTTACCATTTTTTAGTCTATAAACTTGCCATGGTCTGTGGTAGATTCAAAAGGTTTCTTTGTATAGAAGGAAGACTTGATTTAGACGGAGCTTATTAAGAGTACACTACTAGATTTTGCAAAATTTACTGGGAAAGCATAAATTAAATAAATTTGGAGAATTTGAGTAGATATTCTATAAAGGTAAAATAGTGCACTCAGTTTTGCGTCAGTGGAACGAATGGAAATCGGTATTGGAAATGTTGAAACTTTGTCATCATGTAAGCCTTGTGCGCAAACCCACTGTAGCAGTATATTCATCATCTGACGCGATATCAGGTCCTACTAGTGTGGCGCGTAAGACGAGCTAGCATTTAACCAAGTGTTAAGAATTATTTAATTAGTGACATTGATTTGAAGATATATAGGAATATTTTATGTTTTCTTCATAAATCTTTTCAATAATACTAATAATTTTTTTAAAGAATTTTAAAAACTTTTGATGTTTTCAAGATAAGTACTTATGCTTTTAATATTTATTCTAAGTAAATTAGAAAATAATAGAGAATTTGTTTGAAAAACGTTACATTATTCATTTACCTAGTTCTATTATATTCACATATATAATATATAACAGACATTTTCATTCTTTATAATTAAAGCCCAATTTGTTACATCCGTTTAAATTGAGATGGATAATTCTACATTAAAAAAAAAAAAATCTCCTTTGGTTCATCTAAAACCTATAAAGACAGAAACTCTTACCAAGTTTTTGACACTGATGCATACATAGGAATTAAGTTAGAATAATCTCATGTCATTATTAAGACTTTAAAATTTTGCTCAGAGTTAAATCTTATCTTGTGTTAATTGTTGTGTATCATATATGTACTGAGTCGACTGTTTTAAAGATTTGTAAATATGTGTCTTAAATATTTAAAAAAATATATACAACTTCATTTCTGTTTTTGAGTGGTCCAAACCATGATAGTTAAAATCAAAATTTTACCTAAAATCAGAAGGAGGATAAAAAATCGTAAAATGTAAAATCTTACCAAAAAAAAATCGTAGAAAATCATAATAATGTTTGAAATTTTGATGAAATCGTTTTGATTAAAAAAAAAAAAAATCATAAAATCGCAGATTTAAATCGAGATTTTAACTACCAGTCCAAGATGGTAGAGTCAAAAAGAAAGTTGGACCTCCCGAAATCGACTTGGTTCATTGAAAGTTAAATTTGACTCAACTCAGTTGAGCTAATTAAGCCAACTATAGTAGCTTCCATTAGTTTGAGCTTAAACTTGTTTGCAGTGAGAGGAAATAAATCAAGCAGCATAAATCTGTATAAAGATGAAGCCTAAAGAGTCAACTAAGCATCTTCTGATATGTTCACCCATCATCATACATATATGTGTCTCAAACTTGGTTAACCCACAAAATAAGAAATGATGGGAAACTATCCATTAGAAAATGCAACATGCACAATAAGCTCCAAGTAATGCTACTCAAAAATTAACTTGCAAGAGTTTTATACCACGTTTTGAGGCATTAGTTGTTAGACAATCATTTTAATCAAAGTTTAGGTACTGGTGATTTTTGCAACAACCTACCTTGACAATATCTAGTATTATAAGGAGAAATACTAGCAATAATTTTTTTGACACTACTAACAAAGAGTGAGCATGGGTTATTTAGTGGGGCCCATGTAAGATTTGAACCAAAAATTGAGGAAGTGTTGAAAAGTGTGTCAAAAAGAATGTGTTGCTAGCATTCCTTCTATTATGAATAGGGCTTTACAATAATTTTAATGCCTTGAAAAGTCATGTTCTCCTTGCTGCCCTCCCTTTCCAGTTATAAAATCCAAATCCTTCATGTTCATTACTGATTGTTGGAATATCTTTCTCTTTTTTCAACTTTCTCATGCATACTTGTAATTTGTAAACATGAATGATGGAATGGTACAAGCTGGATCCCATGTTATCAACCCTTACTACCAGGAACAACCATAATATTCGCCACAGAAGCAAATGGCACAAAGCATTTATTTTGTGATTAATCTTCATCTGAGAAAAAATCAACATCTTTAGGAGGACCCCTTAGAAGTTTTTCTTGTAGTTCTAGATTCCTGGGCAGAACAAGTTCAGTACCCTCACCTGATGTGGAGAAATATCTCTCAAGTACCATCTGGTAAAAGAGAAAAAAAAATGATAGACTGTTAATTGTTTCAGAATTTCCTTCTATTCTGGTTGGCACTTTAAAATAGAGAGCATAAAGATAGATATACCAAATACATACAAAAATTTATATGAATGAAATTGCCATAAAGGCATCAAATATGATATTCACTTACCATGGCAGCATAGGAATCAAGTTTGCTCTGCTGAGAGGACTTACTTAGGCCCCTGAAAAAGTTGTAATTGTATCAATTAAACAATAAAACAATAAATTCCATACAAAATTTTGCTTGACATCTTTTGAAAGGAATCTTCTAGTATAAAAAAAGGAATCTTCATTTGACTCTCACATCTTATACCGAAGATAAAACGGTATAAAAAAAGTACTTCCTCTGCTACCAGTGACCCTAAGCTCACATGCTGTTGATGGCGCCTTCGATCCCCCAGCATGTCATTTCCCCGCTTCCCATTATATAATATATTTACGCACATGCACACACAAAATAAGCTCAAGCACATAATATCTTCAGTGGAATATGAACCATAACTAGTATGAGGGTCAATGAAGCATCTTTCTTCAAAGGCAAACAATTTTATACCCAAAATGGCCTCAAACAAAAAAGGGCAAATCCTGGTATACAAGGCTCTCCGACTTGCGAGGGTAGGAATGAAGGTTGATTGTATGTACCTTTGCATTTTGCAAAGAGACTGTTTCCCAGACTCGAATCCGTGACCTTCCAGTCACAAGGAACAACCTCACCATTGCTTCAAGACTTGCCCTATTAAAAAATTTATAAAATCTTTTTCAAAGTTTAAGAGATAACATGCATATTTCTTCCCAAGGAAGTCTTCTGTACAGACTATGCAGGATTTAATGTTCACCTACTAGCTTACTTGCTTTACACAGAAGAACTTTAAAATGATACTTTGACAACAAGGTCCAATCAGGAGGTTACATAGGTTCTTTTCCCATCAAATTTCCTTCATGTAGTATAAGAGAACTGTGTCCCATAAAATACACTAAGTGAATACAAAATCCTGCAAGCAGTATAACCTTTGTGTAAACTTTCCACTTTGGTGTCAGTGTAACCGATGCCAAATAATCACCAATATTACCATAAATTGATTCAAGGATATTGATCCTAAACAATTCATATTACTTAGGAAATTAGCCATTTCACACAAAAAAGAGATAATTGGAAAGGATATAATATAATCAATAAAGAAGTTTAAAAGTAGTTACAGGTTAATCATTCGATCTACGGCTTCTGTTGTTGTCCCATGTTCATCCTGTAGATATACTCTCCAACCCCTGAAATTAGAGTCAAGATATATCTTAATATGATGGCTCAGGTCAATCCTTGGGTATTGGAGGCATTATCATAAGTCATAACTTAGGGTTCTATTCATTTAGCAGCTTGTAAAATGAATAGAATATAGTATATAAAACTGACACTGAAGAAGAATGTGCTTGTGAATTGTGATCAGAGTATAATGAACAATTCATCCAATTACTATTCTTTTTCTTATTTTGGAATTTATAAATAAAGATAGAAGAATTTAAATTGTAAAAGCCACATTAAAATGCCTTACATCTCAGCAGCTCGAACAGCGAGCCTTCCAGCAACACTACGGACTTTGTTTGACTGTGGTGTTTCCTTCCCATCAAAAGATTTAGGAAGTCCAATTATAAACTCATCAGCCTCCTACAGTTTCAAAATCATGTTATCTCTATACAGAAACAGAACCTCATCAACCAATTTTTTAACTACTACAAGAGACACAAAGATGAATCCAGACCTCTTGTTCGGCAATATTAAGAATCTGGACCTCAAGCTTCTGTCCTCGCAGTTCCAAAACCTAAAGCAACTACAAAATTATAAGGGAAGGATGGCTGATGAAACACAAATAACTTGATTCATGATTTCACTTGCAGTAATAACAATATATTAACCTTGTCAAGACCAACAACAACATTTTCTTTCCAATTGCAGCAGTAATATGTGCTCTACACATAAACTTTATCATCACACTAAAAAAAACCAAAAACCACTCCCGTTAAACCCGACTAGCGAGTGTGGGATGGAGGAAATCCTTGTACGCAGCCTTACCTTTACATAATTGCAAAGAGGCTGTTTCCTGGATTCAAACTCATGATCTTTCAGTCATAAAGGAACACTTTTACCATTCCTCCAGTTCACCCCCCATCACACTAAACTTACAAAATACATAACCCATAAACACAAGATTTCTTTCCACATACTAAACAACACCCAAAGACATAACAAAATAATCATAGGTGCAATCACTACCTCAAAGACTCTGCAGTGCATTAGCAACTAACAACATACATATATATAAGGATATACATTACAACACCATTTAAGCCACATAAGTTCAATTTTCTCCAGACCTTTGAAAAAGAGGGGGGTGTCTCTAGAAAAGTCTATTTCCAACATTTTGCAATAATGTTTACAAAATAAAAAATTACATGCTCAATTAACCCAAATTCCACAGAATCTGAAGTAAAAAAACACAGAACATGATAACATTATATACTGAAAATGAAACAGAAACATGGGCATCGAAATTCAGAAAGAAAGCATGGATTTTTACCATTAAAGGGCGAATAGAGAAGCCTTTACTGAGGGCAAGGCCAGTGCGAGCCATTCCCAAGTCAACTCCAAGGCTGAAGCCTCCTCTCCATTGAGGGTCTCTCTTCCTGCGAAGAGCGTTTGGGGGAAGTTCTTCCAAAGTTGTTGCCTTTACTCTGCTATAACAATTTTTGCCATTCTGGGTCCAACACTTTTCCACAAAAGATTGGTTTTTTGAAAATTTTGGAGGTGAATAACAGAAGAATAGTTTCTGGGGTGGTAGATGTAGCAGTTGCTGGGTACACATTGGACAGAGAAGGAGAATATAGAGAGGATAATGAAAAAAACGTAATTAGAACTTTCAAACCAATTTGCTTTGTTGCCTCACAAGAAGATTGAGAAAATAATTTAAGAAAAAAAAAAAAAAGAAGGGAAAAATTGTTTATCCGTTTAAAGAAAAGTTAAAATTAATGTTTTTTATTTAATATTTAAATTAAAAAAACATCTCACTTTATCTTGCGGTAATTCCTGCTTCTCTATTATGAAATATAGTAATTTTAATTAAAATGATAGAATTTTATATCCTTTAAAAATAAATACTAATAAAAAAATGATAAATTATTCTATTTATCTTTTTTTATGCCTATCTTGTCTATTATTTTCTAACGTAGTTAGATCAGAATATCAAGATCAGAGAGAAATCATAAATGTTGATTGAGGTTTTAATTTAAGAAGAAAGATAGACAACACACAAAAACATATAAGTAAAATAACTTAGGAAAATGTTATAAAAAAAAATAACTTAGGGAAATGTAAAAATAAAGTCACTGTAGCCGCCTGCATATACAATTAAAATTAAATCGTGGGTGCCACAATTTTTTATTTTTTATTTTACTTTTATCATCTCACATTCTCTCTTGTTTGTTTAGTGTGCAGAAAAATTGTTGTTGATTTCTGTAGCATGATACAAACATAACCCAATAACTTATCTCTTAAAAAATAAATATAAGGGAAATATTTCTTAAGCTTCTTTTAAATTGATTTTTTATTTAAAAAAAAAATTCCTTGACATTGTTATGTGTTGCCTCAGAAGTTTTTTACACTGAGAGAAGAAGTATATTTCCTTTATAATTTTATCCTTTTTTATATTTTTATTAAATGAATAATTAACAATGGGACTTTTTAAAAAGGAAAAAATGTTTATCCTTTTAAATGACATAACTTATATCCTTTCACTCTCACAAAGATGTGAGACCCACGCTTTTATTTATTTTGTCAACTCTCTCTCCTCCTTTATCTATCTCTTTCTCTCTCAAAATGACACAATTTTATATCTTTTAAAATGATACACACTTTATCCTTTAAAAAATTGTTATTGGAGAATAAAAAGTGCTTTTCGAAAGTATCTCATCACTGAACATATATTTTAAATTTAGGTACAACTTAAAAAGTATAAATCAAAAGAAGATGTATTAAATGATATAAATTAAAATGTAAAGGTTTAAATTTATAAAAAGATATAATAATTAATGAGTTCATTTTTTCTGCATTAAATCCAATACGACGTCGTTTTGGACGGAAATTATGGTATTTTTGTAATTTTAATTTATTTCATGGTTATAATTATCTTTATATTATAATTTTTTAATATTTTAATACTAAAACGACGTCATTTTGGAAATAAATACAGATAACTTATCTCCAGGTAAATGCAGAAACATGATTAATACAAAAGAATTAGAAATAAAAATTGGAAAAAGGATAAATTGAAAACAACACGTATTATTCTTTATGAGAAAGGAGAGAAAAAGATTGAATCACTGTCAAAATAGTATATTCTAATTTTGTATGTAATAATAAAACGAAAGAGCAAGTTTTAACGTAGAGAAAATTTGAGAATATAAAACTTGAAATTTGAAGAAAAAAATTAAACGAAAAAAATAAAATTTAAAATTACTTACTTTAAAAATATAAATAGCTGAAATTTGAAAAAAAAAAACTAATATAATTTTTAAAAGCAATTAATAATTAAATTGTTTAAAAATAATAATAAAATACTAAACAACAATAAAGCTACATGTCTAACAATTAAGGGATATGTTATTCTTCCTACTTTTTTTTCTTATCTACCTTATCTACTAATCTTCAACGGTCAATATCATTGGATCAAAATCTTAAGAGGAGAGAGAAAGAGTAAAATTCTGATCCAATAGTATTAAAGATGAATAAATAAAATAAAAATGATAAGTAAAATATCCTATCCCAGAAATTAAATATGACATTATGATGAGAAAATATTATAATGACGACTATAGTAAATCAGATCTGGATCCTCTCATGTGATTTTTCACATGACCATCTCATATGGAAAATTATAACAATATAAAAATGGATCAATGATAAATTGATAATAAAAAAGAAGAGAGAAAAATGTTAAAATAGATAATTATAAAATCATAACCATTGATTTACCTTTATATGGTTGTGATCTTTTCACATGATATGGTCATGTGATTTTTCACATGAAAGGAACCAGATGCGAATCAGATAGCTTGTTAGTTGATGCTGTTTCGCTAGTTTAATTAAAAGTTTAAATGCTGAATACCAAAAATAAAATAAAATTAAATGCTGTTTTTTACTACAACAATATTATGCGCAATCATTATTACAACAAAATACCCATCTTCAAATAAATTTTTTTCTTTAGCTTACGTCAACTCTAATTTGCAAGTTTTCATTCTTCGGATTTGTCTATAACCAGAAATTTCTGATTAAACGTGGTGTTTTATGTTCGGATAAACACCAACTGGTATTCAAAACGCTAATAAAAACGACTAATTTAGTTTCAGATTTAAATCTTTTCACCCTCCCCAAAAATTGCAACTCTCATAAATCGAACTCAATTATCTTTTGGACAAATCAAATCCTAAAATCTAATTAAATTGCCACTAGACCAAAACCTCTTTAATAATACTATATATTATCGTACCATTATATATATATATATGCAGTTACTCTGCAATTCATTGACTCCTGTCCTTTTAAATGGCAAACAGCATTTTCTTACATGTTCACTAATCCGTCCCAATAACGAACATAGAACACATTGAAGCAAAAGGTAATGGATTTCTGGCACATTGTAACATCAATGTGAGCAATTCATACAGCATTCATATCTCCCCCAGGTAGAAAAGAAAGTCTCAATCAACAACATATAAAAAAAAAGGAGCCGACCCAGTTCAAATACCCACTTCGTGAGTGTCTGAGGAAGGGAATAATCTAGGCAGCCTTTCCCCTACTTTTTGCAGAGAGGCTGATTCGAACCCGCGACCTAACACACCACGGCAAGCAAGCTTACCGCTGAGCCAAGCCGGCCCTTCTCAATCAACAACATATAATAAACAATAAACATTTAAGCCCAAAAGAGTAAAAAAGATCATGAGAGAGAGAGAGAGAGACAGAATAATTATGTCATCTTTGATCCCTACTATGAGGTTGGAGCTTCACATTCTGAAAGTATGTGGTCATTTGTTGCACCTGATTTGTCAGCGGGGGTCATGACTGGACTATCTTGGGGATGTTTTAGCACCTGTTGTTTAGTTTCAGAATTTACACCTTCAATTTGGGTGCTAATGCTGGAACCTGCCATAGCATTTAACTCCAGTGGAACAGATAACAGTTCATTTTTTGCTTCCCCGGTAAGATTGTCCATCTCAACATGTGAGGTGGTTTCTGACACTTGTGTCTGCAACAACTGGGGTTCATAAGTTGATCCAGCCACAGATGTTGGTCCCACATGGCCTGTAAGTGGTGCTACTGCTGGTACTTGTGCTTGAGATAGTACAGTCATCAGGAGCTGAGCCAAAAGTACTTGTGGATCATTATCACCTTGTTGGATTTGAGCATTAATTGCATTCGACAGAGCATTAATGTCAGGTGGGTAAAGTTCTTGAAGCCCTACTACTCCAGCCAAAGCTTGGTGAGCTACTCCAGAGGAAGCTTGGGGACCATGGACATGCTTTAGTTTTGATAAGTGCTTTTTTCCTGTCAGATGACTCTGGTAAACAACCTGGGACTCACATTTAACACTGCACAACTCACATCTAAAAGATATAGCTTGCTCAGGTTTTGGAACTTCCACTGGCCTTGAACCGTTATTAGTCCTCATGTGTTTACCTCCTTTGCCTCCCCTCATCTTACGCTTCAATCCACGGCCTCTTACAGCAGATTTATCCGTGGTTTTCCCCTCCGGATCTTCAGCTGGAACTTCAGAAGTCTCTCCCACGTTATTCTGCAGCTCTATTTCATCCTTATGATTACCAGCTGTGACTTCAGAGCCCAGATTTTTTGTGGGGTATCCTTTTTTCTCTGATTCCTGAACTTTCTTTGTTTGATCTGCTAAATTCAACTGAGAGGTAGGAATCCGTCCACTCTGTTGTTCATTTATGGCACTGCGTCTCTGTAATTCTTCATGTACTTTCATCTTCTTCTTATGTTTCTTTCCATTCTTATGCTGCTCCAAGATTTCTGGAGTATTGCACTCAACCTTACAAATTTCACAACATGCCTTTGGTTTAGGTAATGGTGTTTGCCCAGAGACTGATGATGAAGGTTGCACCACTGAAGTGGCTCCAGCAGCAGTAGGTGCACCTGTTACATTAGAAATAGCAGGTCCAGAAGAATGAGATGGGAAGTGTTTACCACCACCCACTCCACGTCCCCTACCATAGTGAGAGGATGGACTTTCATGATTGAACTGGCCCCGACCACGACCATTCCCTCTAAATGGTCTACCAGTCTTGCCACCCCTACCTCGGTATTGAGATGGCCCAGTCTGTAAATAAGAATTCAAATATGAACTCAAGCATATATTGATATGTTTGCAATATTTGGATATGAATAAAAATGGGAAATTTGAGGGAAAAGGATTATAATGAAAAGATGTGCACACAAATGACACAATATCGTAAGAGTAGTAGTAATGAGAAGAGAGACAAACAGACAGACAGAGAGAGAGAGAGAGAGAGAGAGAGAGAGAGAGAGAAGTAAAAGAAAACAGTAATAATACTGAAAATTCTCAATAGTTAATCCAAACCACAATAATCTGTCAACATGGTGAAATTGAGTCAATTAATGAAAAACTCATGATTCTCCAAAAGCCTGCAAATACCGGAAAAGAGAGATATGGAGAAAGATAAAACTGCATAAGAGAAGGAATCTGGTTCAACTAGGAGATAATCTAGGGAAAATTTAAAACAGAAATTCATTTTAAATTATCACAAACATTAACGAATAGGACAGACCATGATGGCCTTGAAATTGCTTTCAAGGCATCCTGAGTTTCCAGAATCATTCCAATTTTAATATATAGCTCAATCATGGATATCAAAATCAAACTTTTGAATATTAAACATCAACAAGGCTAAAAGTTAAAACCATTAATCATCAATTCAACATAAAATTAAATGCCCCAAGTGCATGTCAATGATCATTATAATAAGGATCTAATTGAATCTAAGAAAAATGAGGAAACGGAAAAACAACTTGAAATTTGATTGAACACTTTGCTTCATAGCTTAACAATTTTGGTCTTTCAAATGTTTTCCTTCATTTTTAGTTTCCCTTCCAAAATTCAAATCAGAGTTGTGCCCCTCATGCATTTGAGCCACCATTTTTTTATTCCAAATTCAAATGTGGACTAATAACAGCAATTGGATCCAGCATTTGTAAGAGTTCCAGCATTCTTACAATTATCCTTGTCCATTTGATCTCCAAAGAAAACAGCATTATAAGGAGAGCATAGAAACACCACACAAATGTTGAAGCATGCACGGATGAGCTTAAACTTATTAATTATTTTACTTTCCCTTTTTCGGAAATTAATTTTCTTGTTGATAAGGCATAAGACAAACATGAATTTCCCTTATTACGGTTGGTATAACATCTATGACTCACAGACCATTTCATCATAATTTTCAAATCAACCAATAGACCAACCCATCGACCAAGGATTTTGGCCAATTCATGCCCATCGACAACTTTATCAGCCTCAAGATACTGTTGATCAAGCAATCCTTGACAAGTAGTCAATTTAAGGTCCTGAAAACATGCTCAATGCTTCCCTAAGTCTGAAACTGAAAACGAAACACCCTCTGACAAAAGAAGACATAAAGCAAATCAAACAAAAATTATATTCAATGAATAACTAAAAGAATAAAATTTCTTCTCCTAAACTGTAAGGCATGGCATTATTACTTTAAAAGGCCAGACAGTTAAGAAGAGAAACAAGATGATCTTCTGCCTACATCAGCTCTAAAGCAACCAGCAAAGACCCACTACCACGCTGCATTATTGTGGCATCAAAGAAAATAGCCACAATTGATTATTAGCTTATATTGGGCAACTACTGTCTTTATCTGGTCACTCTAGGATGTTGTGGCCAAGCTTGCAGAATTCTCAACATCTTCTGAACGTTTTAATGAAAAGCTAAGGATATAATACCTATTCCAGGATCGGCTTTTTGTCCAGAGAATGTCCCAAAGGAGCCTGAGGGGAGCACAGCAAGATATTCTCTCTAAAAGCATAACAAAATGTTTAAAAAGTTAAAGCATTGCAGAATCTTCCATCAGCCTTTTCTGTTTACTTCTTCAAATATATTTGTGTATTTTGGTAGTGAATTAAGAAACTAGCATATTTTAGTGTAGTAGCAAATATGCTGAACTGAGTTGAGGAGGAATAAACTATATCAAAAATGGCTTAACTTTGACTAAATCAAGCTTAAGTCATCTTGTTTCAGCTACAGCAAAGCAACTTGCCAGAGCTAATTAAAAGCCAAAGCTGATTGGCATAGAATAGAATACATCTCTTTCAATGATCTCACTATAGAAATATTAAATACATAGCCTGTGCTGGATGTAAACTATCCTATGTCAAAGCCTTCATTTGGAAGGAAGATGGCATAAATCCATAATATGGTTGGTTCTACTAATCTTGTCTAGTGCTTCCAGGGCTTCCTTTTCCCCCCCTGCCATGATCTTTGAGCAAAATTAGTAGAATCAGAGTATTTAAAACACACACACACACACACACACACATTTAGAAACACACCACTACCACAACCCAACAACAATAACAACCAAACCTTAAGGTAATGGATATTTCATCATTAAACAAAGAAAACCTTCCTTTACATAAAGATTTGGATTTTGATTAAGATTAATGCAGTCAATTGATCCATGTAGCCAACCTACCTACTGAGATAAGGCTTCGTTGCTGTTGTTGTTGTTGGTCCAAATTCCAGAAAAATTGTAATGAATCGATGACATATTTATCATTTTATCGAAGTAAAATACAATATTAAAATGAACAAAATCCAGTACAGACCATAAAAAAGTGCAGAAAAATTGGTTTTCGATATTTGTATGTTATCATAATTAGAAACACACATAGACAAGCAAAACTTTATATAGAATCACTATTATAGATCTCTCCTGCTCTATAACTAGAAACTACAATGAGATAGATAAGGAATAAAAACAGTTGCAATGGGAACAGAATATTCAAGTACAGAAAATCACAAACAGTTCTCCCATAAGGATTCTTGTTGGCCATCCAACTTCAAGTACATAACTCACACACCACAGTCACATTCATCAATATGTTAGCTTTTACGAAAACAAATCACCAATATAATGTTGAATCAACACAAAAACAACTACTCCTTCCATTTGATGAATTAAGAACCAATTCAATGCACACCAGTAAATAGAAAATACAAAATTTAGCAAATACAAAATTGAATCTACAATTCATTTAGGTCATGATCCAAAAACACAAAATTTTCCTTTAAAAATTTCTACAAATAAACTCAGAAACATAAAAAGGTAAACAGAATCAAGAGAATTATGAATTAAACTACGATTAGAAAGGGGGCGAAAAAGGGGAAATTTTTACCGGTGCATGTGTTGCCCTAGACGGAGCCGGTTCGGGAGCGGTTGGGGTGACTCCAGGAGGGTGAACCGGGATGGGTTCAGGTTGAAATTGAAATTGGGGTTGATGAGTATTTGGAAAGTATCCATATTGGTTGCTATAAGCGTAATATGGTTGGTATGAATATGATTGATCGTATGATGGAATCTGAGAAGGGTCGTAGTCATAGACATGTTGATGTTGTTGTTGTTGTTGTTGCTGCTGCTGTTGGTAGTGTTGATGGTTGTAGCCAGAAAAATCCATGGCTGCAAATATTGGAATTTGGTGTTTCTTGAAAGAAGAAGAAGAAGAAGATGAAGTGCGAAAATGAACGGACAGATACGCTTTGTGTTGTGGTTGATTAAACGCAAGGTTGACTTGTCGTTTTGACTCAGTTAATTCCACTTGGCACGTATTTGGTAGATGATAAGAATTTTGTGCGCTAATCATAATTCTCTCTACGGTGGAAAAATAAATTTTTAACAGAAGTTACCAAAAACTTATTTAGTAAATCAAAATAGGAGAAGGATATTTATCAACTAGTATTACGGTAAATGATTTCTCTAGTCATCGAAGATAAAGTTATCAGCTCAAAATGATGTCATTCTGGAGAAATATTTTTCCCTTAATATTATTACTAATGTTATTACCAATCAATTTTATCTCTGGATGTAAATATTGTATTGATTTGATTTCCCTTAAATTAGGAAAGTATTTGATTTGTAATTATTAGGGATTATTCTCGTTAGTCTATATATTGTAGCTTGTACTTGACAAGTTGGAAAATTATATTCAGAATTTCTCCTTTCAACTGTAGGTTAGGCAGTTGACTGAACAATTTCCTGCTGCTACTCCTCTTACTTTGGCACTAAAACAGTTTTTAGCTGATAGGAGCCTTGATCAGTCCTACTCTGGTGGCTTAAGTTCCTACTGTTTGGTATGCATGATTGCTTCCTTTTACATGCAATTTTCAGGTAAAGTGACAATTTTGTCACGTTTGGACAAAAAGATTACCAGACTGCTACGCCAACAGTAAATTTTGCCAAAATGTCACGCAGCATAATTCGCTACACAGTGTAGCGAATTATGCATGCAAGTAATTCGCTACACATTATAATGAAATATGCCACGTCATAATCAAAAATGTCACGTGTCAAATTTTCAGAAATTCGCTACCTAAGGTAGCGAATTATGCCCAAATGTCAAAATTTGACATGTGGCATTTTTTGTTCTGACGTGGCATATTTCGCCACACTGTGTAGCGAATTACTTGCATGCATAATTCGCTACACTGTGTAGCGAATTATGCCGCGTGGCATTTTGGCAAAATTTACTGTTAGCGTGACAGTCTGGTAATTTTTTTGTCAAAACGTGGCACTTTGGTCACTCTCCCCAATTTTCATTTCTCAACTCCAAGTCCCCTTTATGCTTAAGTAACACAAAATGATGGGGATTTAGGGATAGTCTATGGAGATGTGATGTTGTTTTTTGCTTTACTTGATGAGTAAATAATTTTGTACACCATTAATGCTTTTATTTTCTGAGAAGGACGTGGATATGCAGAATCTGTGGTTATATTTTATTTATATTTATTTAACTGCAAACGGCCTGATAATTATTTCTAACAATCTTGTATTTTTGTGATAATTAAGTGAGGAAAGGGAAAAAGTATTTTTGTGATCTCATTTTTTATGGGCATCCGTGCTTTAGATTTTTTGTTTTTGTTTTTGTTTTTTGAGTTTAAGGCAAAAGCTGCTAGGAAATACAGTAATAACATGCCTTATTGCCTTCCTCTTTATCATTTGTTTTTGTCACCAATAGTATGTAATAAATTTTCTTTTTTCTAAATAACTTTGCTCTCTTTTTTTTCTTCCAGTTTTTATGTGCTCAGTTACTTTTTATTTCAGATATGTAACTGAAGCCATTTTTGCAGAACTATGGAAGTGGATTTTCTTTACTTTTTTGGGTGAGAGAACTAATGATAATTCTATATTTTCTTGTTGCTATTAGAGTGGATATTGTATAATCATACAGTGTTTTTGGCTAGAAACCAATTTAATGACTTTTCTTTTAAGAATGTGTTTGATCCTCGCCAAATGCGTATATCAGTGCAGGGAAGTGGACTTTATATAAAAAGAGAAAGAGGTTGTAGGTAATAGAGAAACCAATTTTTCTGTGTACAGTGTGATATCCTTTTAATTTTCATTTTCTCCGGCTAATTGAAATTGAACTTTTTTGCAGCATTGATCCAATTCACATAGATGATCCTCTTTTCCCTACAAATAATGTGGGAAGGAATTGCTTCCGAATACATCAATGTATTAAGGTAAGTAATGATGCAGTCATAACCAACAGCTTTTTCATATTTCCTATAGTTGGCCTTTGCTATGGCATGATAACAGACAAAAGAAACCTGTGATTTAAATTATCTTTAAACAGTTTAGCTAAATCTTTCATCAAGAATTCAATTCTCATGTAATATGAGAAAATCAAATCCCTTTAAATTATCTTTAAACAGTTTAGCTAAATCTTTCATCAAGTTGTTGCTGAGAATAATAAGGCTTGTGTAATTGTTGCAGTAAAACTGCTTCTTTTGTCCTTATTAACTGAAGGTGTTTATACTATATAAAATTTTCTATGATAATGCGTCTGAAATTTTTGAGGATGACAAATGTACTTCCAATTTTTCAATAGATCTTCGTTAATGGGTAGCTGTAAATTCGACTAATTTAAATATACAAATAGTAGCCTTTTGATTAACCATGTGGCATGTGCGTCTCTTTGTTATTATCTATGAGAATCTGTGCAATTAATTTTTTAAGTTGTAGAGAATGGATAGCTCTTGTTGAAGTATGGTAAACTTACTACATAATTGATAGTAAATGATTAAGCTGTGCTGTTATTATTTTATTATTATGCATATAATGCTGAATATTAGAGTGTCAATCAGAAAAGTTTGATTAATGTAGAAAATTTTAAGATATATTCACCTATTACTGTACCATTTTTTCTCAATTTTTATTTTATTTTATGATTCTAGCACTAAATCATTATTTTTTTTCCTAGGAATTTAAACATAATTTTGCATGTTCAGTTCTTTCCTACCTTTTTTTAAAGTTTCTAATGATATGAATTTACTGGCTCCTGCACCCTTTTTATTTGTGCAATTGAAACTGGTAACTTTGGAAATGTAAATGCATGAAGAGAGAAATGGGTTGGCCTGCAAATGTACTTTCATTAGAAATATCAACTGAGCTAGTGATATCAATATAGCTTGTAAAATGTGCATGTATGTTCTTCACTGAAAAATGATGGACAAGGTGGAAGTTTTAGGGGGAAGTATTGATAGGAACACACCAACCTTCACATGCTAAGTGTCCATAATAAATGCAAGAATTTTATTATAGGTGGATTCAAAATTAATAATCATTGGTGATTCTTTATTTATGAGGTCGATTTACGGTGATTGATTATGTAATTATGGGTGATTGATTCCATAAATAGGAGAGAAGAGGGGCTCATTAGGCATACTATTGAGCAGTTAGAAATTGGGAATTGGGAGACAAGTGCTTTTCGAAAGCCTTAGGCAGGGAGAATGCATACCCTCGAAGTTCTGCATTATTTAGTCCTTTATTTTGTTGAGTGACTTGATCCATTGTGCTTGGAGTTCATCCCTATTTTGTTAATAATAAAATTTCTGGTCCCTATTACGTCACCATCACTATGACCTGGATGGACATTTGCAGAATTTTTGTTTTAAATCAATGAAATTAAAGTGACAAAACAAGGACCATTGTATAGAAGAAGTAGCGCACAGTTTCCGAAAATTTTCTTTAAATTAACATGGGTCCTGAATCAACGGTAGCATATAACAAGGATCACAACCAAAATTTATGGATTTACAAAAGAGATAGTTAAGTTTACCTTGATTTCTTTTTAGAACAGAAAAATGAAAGATTTAGAGGTTGAGAAAGCACACAAATCCTTCAACAATGGATTCTCCTTCAACAAGACTAGAGCTCTAATGGTTTGTTGATGTTTCAATTGAGGAGAGGAGAAAAAAAAGATGGAAACTTCAGAGAGAACCAGATCTGCCATTAGGTCACATAGTAAAAATAGAATGTCTAGGGTTTCGCATAAAAGTGGTATTTATAGCCCACTTAAGAGATCTCACACAGTATTAACCCTAGTAGATCTGCTTATCATTTTAATCCCAAACTTGAGGATCTGAACCTACTCATTTTTTCTAAGAATTATCATATTTTTTATTCCGGTACGCGCTTTTTCATAACCAGTATCAGTTCTAGCACCAGTTCTCATTATTTTGCCCTGAAACTCGTTTTACTAGTCCTACATAATTTTCTAGTAACATTCATATTTTATTATATTTTTTGGGATTCTTCATCGATACACATTTATACCGAGTAGCATAACCAGTATCTGCACTTTTCATCCGAAAAGTGACTTTCAGCATTTTTACTTACTCAACATAATTATTTACGCCTCATAATAATTATCAGTCAATTATGGACTTATCTCTTCGTCCACATATTTATTTAATTAATTTTCTTAATTTACGGTGCGGGTTCTTACACGCCGCTTCAAAATTTCCTTAACTTTGGATTCTTCTTCTGCAGCAGATTCCTCCTCGGTTTCAGATTCTTCAGTAGCTTTATCCAAATCTTGACCCTTCAAGTGCCAATTTCCTTCAGCATATTCAGTGAGTTGCTTAGGATCTTTGACGGATGCCTCTTAGTTTTTGAACAAGGTTCTCATTTCTTGTTTAAACAATGTCTCTGCTTCAATCATACGTAAAAGTGACTTCTCCCAATGGGAGAGGGTATTTTGTTATTCTATACACTCCTCTTGAGCTAGAATGGATGAATCCCCCTTGACTCCTTGCTCAACTACGGGCTGGGCCTTGAGTGCTTGATATTCATCGTAAACCGCTTTCTCGATCAGAACTAGAACTTCTTCAGGTTTCCTCAGATAAAGTGGTCTTCCAACTGCTAGATCTAAATTTATTCTTGAAAGTGGGCACAGACGATTGTAGAAAGTGCGAGCTACTTGCCAATCTTCAGGAAGGTGATCTGGGCATATTCTGCATAATTCTTTAAGTCTAGCCCATGCTTAATGTAAATATTCTTCTTCCTTTTTTGCAAAGGAATCAATCTCCTCTTTAGCCTTTTCGACTTTAGATGATGGGGAGTAATTGCTCAAAAATTTGAATTTCAGGTCCTCCCATGTGGAGATGCTTAGTCGAGGTTGGGACTTCAACCACGTCTTAGCTCTAACTTTCAAAAAGAAAGGGAACAGATGGACCTTGATGTAGTGAGTCTTCAGTAGCTCCTTTTATCCTTATCCAGTACATAAATTCAAAAACTGATATATTAGATCATGAGGATCTCTGCATGTTTACCCCCAAAAAGCTTTTCAATTTTAATGTTGAGCAATTCTTCCTCCAAATATGGTGGAATTTCAAATTGATCAACAATGATGTTGATAGTATTTCTTAAAGAGTCAAATCTTTTTTATTTTATATCTTTTTTAATTTTTATTTAATTAATTTTTGCTCTTCCTAACTCTGGTTTTTACTGTAAGGCACTGGTTGTCAGCAGTGTCTCGTAGATACATAAATCAGAAAAACCAAGGCTAAGTGGGTCCGACTAACGGAAATCACTAACTGACAGAAAATTTAAAATTTAAAATAGTGTTTAAAACCCCACCCCGCCCCTTAGGTTGACCCGAGTCAACTCTGACCCCTCCCCTCTAAGGGTTGGGGTCACAAGTTGGACCCTATATGCATATTGACCTCTCCGACCCCCAAGACCCAGCCGGGTTTCAGTGACCCCTGGGTCGAAGGGGTCAAAGGGGGTCACTGCATTTTTTTTTAATTCCATGAAACATCATCGTTTTATTAAAAAAAATTAAAAAATTTATAAACTTAAATCTAATCGTTCTCTTCTCTCCCAACGACCTATATATCTTCAATCTTCACATCGCTACCGTGAATCTTCTAGTAAAGGTAAGAATTTCACCCATTCAAATGAAATCCTTACGGTCGTCGATGGAAAACAAAGACTCATTCTTGCTTCCTTTAAATTTTCCTTTGTCAGGGACCTTCTCAAAAGAGGCAGAACCGGGTCAACGTAGTGACCCCTTTAGAATATGAGTTTTGTACATTGGTATCATGATACTTTAATTAAGTTGTGTAATATTGATTTGTGGTTGTAATTGGTGAATTATGTTAAGTATATTTTGAATCCTTGATGATTTGTGGTTTTTTTTAATATTTTCATATATATATATATATATATATATATATTGTTAATATATAAAAACCGGGTCAGCGTAGTGACCCCGTGACCCCCCGGTTAAACCCGTGACCCCATGACTCCTGACCTCGGCCAGGTCGATTGTCGGGCCGGATTTTTAAACACTGATTTAAAGTAAACAATTTAAACTAAGAAAGCACAATAAGGAATAAAATAAAATAACAAAACTAAATTAATAAAGATAAAAATAACAAAGAAGGAAAATTAAATGACAAAAAAAAATTAAAAACAAATGATCTAATCTATAATTTTATGGATATGGTTAATGTTGATTAAATCAATCCACGACAACGATGCCAAAAACTTGTTGCGACTTCAGAAAGTGCACCGATCGTATAAGTAATAAAGTGATAGTGTAAAGTTGTCGATCATATGAGGACGGATGACAATCATTTAAAATTATATAAAGTTAAGCGATATATTATATAATCACAAATGAAATTAAAATATTCCCAATTCAAATACTTATTAGAATACGCTGAGCAATCATGTACTTATGGTATATCACTTGGACTATGAGATGCTAAACTCTAAGGGCTCGTTTGGTGTACATGATAGGATAAGGGTAGGATATAATATGAGGCTGATAAGGGTATAGGATATGATATAGGGCTGACAAGCCTATATCATGTCATGTGTTTGATGAGCACCTGATTAGCAATCTGATAAGATTATGTAGAAGGAGAAAAGATAAAGAAAAAACAAAGTGTAATGTAATAAATACAAATATATTGGATAGCGTGGGGATATAATGGGTATTTAATATTGATATCATATCCTGTTGAATCCTAACCCAGCTCCCCCAATAGGATAAGAAATCATGTATTGAATGAGATAAAATTAGACAATAGGATAAGCTAATCATATCTTATTAGCCCACCAAACAAGAGATAAAAGTAGGATATGATAAGTCATCCTATCTTATCTTCTTTATCAGGTACTCCAAACAGGCCCTAAAAGTTAGAATAATTTTGGGGAAAATGTTTCTGTAAATAAATTACCTGCATTTATTCCCAAAACGACGTCGTTTTGGTATTGAAATCTTAAAAAATTATAAATATAAAGATTATTATAATTCTGAAATAAATTAAAATTACAAAAATACCATGATTTCAGCCCTAAAATGACGTCGTATTGGACTTACTGCATATAACTTATATACAGTAACTGTAGAAAAAATGAACTCAATAATTTTATTATAATATTATTTTGCATTCATGAATATATTGTAAAAATTAAAGAGTATCATCTATACTTAAGAATAGCCGCAATTAATTTATGATAATTAGTTTGGAGTTGGAAGTTGAAATGTTAGACATAATGCGCTTGGTTTGCAAACAATTGAGTCTTATCATCCAATAGACCAATACATAAGAGTATTATCATCCAGTAACAATCTTTTTTAAAAGGTAGTTTCGTAGTGGCAAGCCACTAACCATGGGAAAGCATTTTCTGGAAAAACAGCCTCATGATGGCCCAACTTGAAGGACTGTGATGGAAAAATAACGAATGTAAACACTAGTTTTTCAGTGTTACCCATCTTCCTGATCCCTTAACTGTGTTACTTTGAGTATGATATACAACTATACCATGAAAGGCATAATTACAACTTGAAAATGATCATCATTAACTTGATAGGTTATACCAAATGATTAAAAAAGTCCTAAACACATTAAGATATGCATGACTTGTACTAAACTAATATTATGAGTTATCAATAATAAGGATTGACTCAACGAGTGTTGATTAAAACTTTAGAGTTATATTCAAGTATTACTGTCTAGCATATTCTTATTTTAGGGACTAAAAATATTTTCTTTTACCACGAAAATTAATGTATGGATTTTTCCTATTAAACTTAATATTTATCGGGATAATTTTTTCCCCCATTACGTGGGATACACAATGCAAATAATTCTATTTTTCTTATATTCTTTTTTTTTTCAATGAAAATGACATTTGATTAATCCTAAATTCATATACTCAGTATAAATGATTAATCATATATTCACTACTTGTTTTCATTTCAAAAGAGACATTAAAAAAAATAAAATTGGCTAATCATAATTATGCATATTTGAAATGTGAATGTTTTGTACCAGCCACATACTCTTACATTTTTGGTCTCTCTAAATCACCTTTACATGAATATATTCTTTCCCTTAGAAGAGAAACAGATGTAATCGTGATATACAAATTGTTTGATATTCTTATTATTCATTAAGCGAATGAAGCCCATGTATGAATGATACTTCAATTCTCAGGCCATGTGCTCATTTTGGATTATACAATAAGACTGGGGTGTATAGTCAAATTGGAATTAATCAAATATAGAGACCAGGGAGATGCAGCCCACATGCTCTTTACAAATGAAGTCACGTACATCGAAAATATATTTTTCCACAATCTTCTATTGCCTCTAAATAATGTAATTTATGTTCATATATTGTTTTCCCTTATCAAAGGCAAATATATCACAGTTCGATGTTATGATATATCAATAACAATCAAAGGTACACCATATTAAAATTAAATAAAAATGCACTAACTAACCAAAGTGATCAGTTGGCAACAACTTCGATTTGTAAGTCCAATTTGTTTTTGGGACAGTTATTTGAAAGTACAGTTAATTATGTATAAACATCCGCATTAAATTTGATTTTGATACACTTAACAATAACAATGCAGAGCTTAAAATTTAAAATAGTCTGGAAACCACATAATCAAAGTCTTTATTAGAGTTTTAGTCTTTGATTAGAAAAACATGACAGCATGCCAAAAAAATATTTAATTAAGAAATTAATCACTTTAAAAAAAAAAGTAAAAAAGTATATATACAACACCCAAACATTGAGATTTGAATATGAAAACTAAAATATATCTCGATTTAATATTGTTATATAATATTATATAACAGAGTTAAGTCTTGTCGCCTAAGACTATTCTTTGAGCAAGTCAAATTGTGAACTTGAGTTGAATTCTACTATATATGTTTTTTTTCCTTCTCATATCAATTCAAATTATTTATCTCAGCCGTCAAAAGAGTACTAAGTCCAATGATTTATTTGTGATTATTATTTTGGAAAAAGCATTTATCCTTTTAAATGACACATTATATTCTTTTACTCTCATAAAGAGGTGGAATCTACATCTTTATTTTTTTTGTCAACTCTCTCTCCTCCTTTATCTATCTCTTAAAATGACACAATATTATATCCTTTAAAATAACACACACTTTACCCTATTATTTTTTACTAGTAATTAGTCGTATAGATCATTACATGTTTTCAAAATACCCTATAGTTTTTAAAGAAAAAAAATTGATGAAACTATTGTAAAGAACCAATTCAACCCAAAAGCTTAAGCTAGTGGATGAGGGCTTTTTAATAGTTTTATATATCTCAACACGCCCCTTCACACGAGAGCCCACTGGGCTTGAAGGGTGGACAAAGCACATGCTCACCTACTTGTGCGAACAAAGAAATTCCACTTGAAAGAAAGTGGGGGGCGGCAATGATCGAACCCGGGACACGAGGCTCTGATACCATGTAAACTACTTCTGAGCTCATTTGGCTTAAACAGCTTTTCAGAGAGCTTAAATTTGGAGACACTGAACAGGCAACTCTCATTTGTGAAAATAAAACAGCTCTGCACATTTCATCCAAACCAGTGTTTCATGAAAGAACCAAACATATAGAAATAGATTGTCACTTTGTTCGAGAAAATGTTTTTGCTGGTGAAATTAAAACTAGTTTTGTACCCTCTAATGAGCAATTACCAGATATATTTACAAAATCTTTGATGGTCCTCGAATAGAGTTCATATGTAACAAGCTTGGTGCATGTGATCTATACGCTCCAGCTTAAGGGGGAGTGTTGTGAATGATACTGTAGAATAGTAGTATAGAAGTCCCATATCATGTATATGAATAGTAGTATAGAAGTCTCACATCATGTATAAAAAAAAATATATCTCAAGGTTCTTTACATGGTATCAAAGTCTCGCCGTCCCCCCACTTTCTCTTGTGAACTCTCTTAGCACAGGTAGTTTGGGCCTGTTTCATTATCCACTCTTCAAGCCCAATGGGCTCTCGTATAAGGGGGCGTGTTGAGATATATAGCCTCACATTGGTTGTATGAGCAACCAATGCAAAATTTATAAGACTTTGGGCACTCTCACCCTTATAACTAGCTTTTGGGATAGTGTATTCCAAAATTCTTTACGACTATATTGAAAACCTGTAAATTTTGATAAGTTTTTGCTTTTCACATCATTTGTGTCTGTGTTTTCATAGAACAGGATCATTTGGATTTCATTTTGTAACTGCGCACAGGAGATATAATTAATATTTTGAAGATTGAGATTGCATGAATTATTTATTTTTTTTGTCAGTTGATTGCATGAATTATTTTTGTATTCAACATTTTTTTTTCTTTTTCGGTAGACCGTATTCAACATTTTATTATAAAAGGAAATATTTTTTGGGGAGAAAAGATTCGTTTACAAATTTTTTTTATAAATTTTTACAAATTACAGTATGTACCCCGGGAGAACATAGTGTAACCTAGTGTTCTTCTGGGAGAACATAGTATAATTTGTAAATAAAAAATTTATAAATATAACCCTCCTCGGTTTTAGGACTAGGATTTTTGCACTTTTTTTTAATGAAACTGCAAAGGATTTTTTTTTCTTCGTTTTAATAATTATCTTTGCGCCAAAAGAAAGAAAATTCCTTCTAAACTTGTCTCTAAAATATTTGACAATCAGCAAACACATTAATTCTTGAAAATACAAAATTAATATGTGTGCTGAGTTGACATTAGGAAATTGAGCAGTAGGGGTGAACATGTATTCGATTCTCCTCAGTACTATTTTAGGAGGGGTTTAAAGTTTTAATCTCAGCACTCATCCCAAATCGAACTAGTCACGAAATAATGAACCGATTGAAATATCTCTAAAAAAATATACAAAAATTTTACAATGGTCTCTTAGAATTACAAATTTTAGGACATATTAATCTTTTTTAGGGGCTAATGTTTGATTCTTTAAATTTAGGAGGAGAATATGTTTCTCACGCTGCATGAAATAAATGCAAAATAGAAATAATATGGGTGGGACCGATTAAGAGCAGGTAGAGAAAGAAAAAAATGAGTCCCGCCTATTTTTTGTATGTGTCTCATGCATAGTTACATTCATAGTTAACAGGATCAAGATGAGATATATTACATTTTCATATATTAATGTAGGGTATTATTTTTCTCATATTACATGAAAGAAAAATCTTTTTTATGCACACACAAGTGCAATGTGAGTCCCGCTTTTTATTTTCATCTCTCCTCTATTTAGTGGGACCCACATTACACTTTGTGTGTATACGAGAGAATTTATCTCTTAAGTAACATGAGAAAAATAATATCCATTAAAGTATCCACCACCAAAGGTTTGTCAAAATAGAAAGAAAGAAAAAACTGAGGATTCCATCAACTTGCTTTAATGTAATATTTTAAAACAAAAACAGAGGTTTGAATTACTATTTGAATTTATGATTTGTTATGAACTATTTAAATCTTTTATAAAGATTAGTTATAAGCATCTTTCTTATGGGAAACAATCACATATGGATGTGAGAGTACAATCCAAACACGGATTAGGTAGTGCAAGGCTTTTGAGAGTTTATGACATGGTAGAAAGTGCATAGAATCGTTGTGTTTGTGGTGTGAACCCAAGGCAACCCCTTCATTTTGTGAATAATAAGATGGATTCAATTTCAACTCCAACTAAGCTTGTCTTGGCATTTTTCTGATGCTCTTTTAATTTCGCTCAATACCTATGCTTTGTTTGCTTGGTTGGAAAATACAGTAAAATAAAGGAAACACAATAAGTTCCCTTCAATAAATTATTGCCAAATGGCAACTAATTGAGCATCTTGTTCTTGCTTTATCAATGAATATCACTATTTTCACACATGGGCTGCTTCATGCATAGTTATCTCAATTTGTATTTTGTGTGGTGGAGTTGCTCTATGTTAGGTAATACAAATATCCCAGCAAAAACAATTGAGTTTTCTTCATTAAAACATTTTTTTGAAAAGTGGTTGTTAGGTTGCAACCAACATGATGAAGGAAATAAGTACAAGTAATATGACCATAATTTGTGTTTGACTTCTTTTTCCTCAAATAGTTTTACAAATTGTCAATGTGGCCAAAATAGCAGGCAAGCTTACACCAATTGAAACGAACAAGAGTTTAGAGATGAACTTAAGTTATACATTTTATCAATTTTTGCTCAATCAATGTAGGAATTAGCATTCACATTGGATATACTAAGCAAGGTCTATAGTTGCTAAATCATGTAATTCTAAGATTAGCTATTTGACACAATAGTCTTAAAAGTTTGGCATTCACCTAACCATTCACATGGCTAATTGAGTTGAACCCCATGCTGTCTGTACTTTGCTTGACTTGTATAAAAGGAAATTGGTCCTGAATTCAATTAAAAGGGGAAGGTTAGCTCACTCATGAATCAAAACTAGTCAATTCTGATTAAAAATTACATAGTTTATAGAAAAGCATGACATCAAATCTTAATTTAGATTATAGATCAATTATATCATATTTTGGCTGGTAATACAAATATTTAGATGCTCATAGGGGGACATTGACCAAACTGTCTCCCCTTTAATAAAAATTTATCAGATTGTCATGCCAGGAAAAAATTTCGTCAAAATGTCACGTCACAATCTCGCTGGTCTGACAAGCGAGAATGGACTTGACACGTGTCAGCGTCTGAATAGTTAATCATTCTCGATGGGTTGCTCCGCTAAAATAACAGAATGCTGACACGTGGCAAAAGTACAGACATCCTCTGCCCAGCTAGAATGACAGAATGCTGACACATGGCAAAAGTACAGACATCCAGAGAATGCATGTACTTTTGCCACGTGTCAGCATTCTGTCATTCAACCTGGGCAGCCCAGCGAAAATAGTTGACCATTCAGACGCTGACACATGTCCAGTCCATTCTCGCTTATCAGACCAACGAGACTGTAACGTGCCACTTTGGCTAAAAAAAATTGCTAACGTGACAATCCGGTAAATTTTTAGTTAAAATGTGGCAATATGGTGATTATCCCGCTCATAGGCTTCTTTCTTACCCCCTCTGCTTCCTTTCGAATACATAACTTGGAAAATTTCATACAGCCAATCCTTGTTGGCCATGCACCAACCACGCAAACTACGCGCGGTAGTGATAAAGGGTAGCCGTTCAGGAATAAGATGGTTATGCGGTGGTGGGTGTTTCACTTGTAGTGTTTGATGATGTGAAAGGTAATTCTAAATTTGTATTAATTTTCCTCATCGATAATTTCCCACCTGATTAATTTGTTCAAGAACAAGCACAGGCAACTCTTAAATTGAAATTAACGGTGAATATGACTTTTTTTTAGTGGACTCAACCAAACTGTTTTTTATTTTTTAAAACCAATTTGAAACTAGTTCGGAATTAGTTTGGGTATGCAAACCGTTTTGAACTGATTTCGAATCAGTTTCGAATGAGTTTCCAACTGATTTTGAACCGGATTCCAAAACCAATTCTTTTGGTTTGATTTAATTTTTGAACAATTCTCAAAACTGATTTAGAAAAATACTATTTGATTCAGTTTGGTTTTGTTCCTTCGCGTTACTCTAGTTAAAACAAAGTTAGAAAAAATATACCATAATATTTTACACTTAAGATAGATGAAGCCAAAGATCCCACAATTTAGTGAACCTTTCTATAACCAAGGTACATTATATGATTACTCCAAGGGGAAAAGTATGTATCAAAGTTATGTCATTTTAACTGAGAGAATAAGATAGATGAAGGAGATGAGAGAGTTGATAAAAAAATATAAATATGTGGGTCCCTCCTTTTTGTGAGAGTAAAATGACATAAATTATATCATTTAAAAGGACAAATATTTTTCCCTTACTCCGATCAATATCCTTAATGAAATCACTATTTTACGACATATATGTAAGGCACTTTGTCCATTATAATGTAATCATTTTTGAAAAATACTAAAATAATTTTATATGGAAAAAAATTACCAATATACGCATCACCCACTCTTTCAAATGTGCATTTCACTGCATTATTTTGATAATTTTTCCCAGTCTAGAATTATTTAGATATTTTTTTAAAAATAAATAAATTATAATGGGCAAAAAACCTATACATAATAATAGGTGCCAAATTTGATGATTTGAAACACTCATCCGAAAAGCAATTTTCAATTATGACAATGATGATGATGTAGTATTGCTTAGACCTTTAGACCTTTGACAAGGAAACGAAAGGTAGCTGAAAAGGATCACCTTGTTGACTCTGTCCTTTTGGAAGCCTTTTCGAAGTCATACCCCGGAAACCAATGCAAAATTTTTGTTTGTTTGTTTTTTTTTTTTTTCGGTCTCCAAATATCCCCACCCCCACTTAGAGCGTGAGAACATGAAGTGGCACTAACACAATTTAGAATTACAATATATATATATATATATATATATATAATATATATATATTGATACCAGTGTCAAATTTGAAATTTGACACCTCATTGAGAGCCGTTAGATCAAAAAATATCAACGGCTCTGATTTATAAGCATGTGACACCGTTGATATTTTTTGATCTAACGACTCTCAAATGATGTGACAAATTTCAAATTTGACACTGGTGTCAAAGGATCCTATCTCACATATATATATATATATGTGGGTCAGGATCATTTTACACTAGTGAAAGTTACACTCTTAATCTTAATTGTTGATCTCATTCATATCTAAGGGCTCAAATTTGTTAGTAATGTGAGTCATTGAATACAAGTGGATCAATGGTCAAGATTGAGTGTAAGACATTTAACTCTTACACCGGTGTAAGAATATCCTGCCTATATATATATATATATATATATATATATATATATATATATATATATATATATATATATATATATATATATACACCTCATTTGAGAGCCATTAGATCAAAAAAAATCAATGGCTCTGATTTGTAAGCATGTGACACCATTTATCTTTTTTGATCTAATGGCTCTCAGATGATGTGTCAAAGGATCATACCTTATATATATATATATATATATATATATATATATATGAGAAAAATGTTTATTCTTTTAAATGACACAAGTTATATTCTTTCACTCTCCGAAAGAGGTGGAACCCACACCTTTATTTTTTTGTCAACTCTCTCTCCTCCTTTATGTATCTTTTCTCTCTCTTAATATGACACAACTTTTTTTATTACAATATGACACAACTTTATATCCTTTAAAATGACACATTTTCCCTATATATATATATATATATATATATATATATATATATATGGGTTTATCATCTATCATTTAACATGACCACAAAAAATTCCCTACACATACAACATTTTGTGGGCCCCGCAGCAAAAATAAAAATAAAAATTCTGGCACGCAAAACGAATATCTATAACATAACACAACCAATTTTTCTATAACATAACTCTTATAAAACCCTATATATATATATATATATATATATATATATATATATATATATATATATATATATATATATATATATATATATATATATAATATATATATATATATATATATTGGAAATAATGCTCTCCTCTACAGGAGAGTGAAATTTTTTCCTACACAAATTCGTTTTCCATGCCAATTAATTTTTCTTTTCTTTTTTTATATAAAATATGGGACCTACTATTAACTTGTCTCTACTTTTTTTTTTTTTGGTGAAATCTACTTTTTTCCCCTTCTACTATCCTACAACATAAGAAAACTTGAACCCTATATATATGGGGCAGATTATATTTATAAACTTTTTTGTTTACAAATTACACTAAGTACGACCGGTCATACTTTAATCATGCAATGTGAGACCGGTCGTACTTAGTGTAATTTGCAAAAAAAAATTAAACGGATCCTATCCCTATTTATATATATACTAATCACAATATTATATAAAATAATTTCAGTTGTTTGTAAATAAATTAATGATTAGAAAAAACATATTAAGCTAAAAATAATAATTGTTAATTTGTAAAAGATAAAAAAATATTTCATATTATTTCATGTCACATGCAAAAATCTATTTACCCGTTACTCTAGTTCTCCAAATAAGGTCTCTAATACCACTTTTTCATTATTTTAATGAATGGAGCAAGAACCGACCCACCGACTGATGTGGCCCTCTTCGTTCCCAACCATTAAGGCCAGCCAACAAGGTGTCTCTCTTTTTTTTCTTTTGGGATGACTAAGGAAAGTAACCAACAAGGTGTCCTTAGTCATGCTGATATTGCATTTTCCTTCAATTTTCTAATAGGTTGGGCTACTAACTGATTATGTCAGCAGGAAAGCAAAGCACCATAAATAATGAAACAAGATTGTACTGGTTATGATTTTTGGTGTTTCCTTTTTCTACAAATTTGTGCTCTTTAAAGGGGTGGTTTTGATAGGCTTATCCTTCAAGAGGGCATTTCCCTTTGAAAATATTGGGAAAAAGAAAGATAAGATGGAGATGGGAGGTTTCATTGGAAGCTCATAATCAACTTAAACATGAAATTGGAAAAAGAAAGGATGGTTATAAACCAAGGAGGAAAAGCTAGTATCTTCTATTTTCTTCCACTTGACTGGTATTAATTAATTATATATTCTCATCTTCCTTTGGATTTATGTTCCTTCATTGTATTTGTTGAAATATATAAAAAACCATTAAAAAGTCCTCACTTACCGGCTTAACTTTTTGGTTTGAATTGGTTCTTTACATGGTATCACAGCCTCATATCCCAGGTTCGATTATCGCCGCCCCCACTTTCTTTCAAGTGGAATTTCTTTGTTCGCACATGTAGGTGGGCCTGTGCATTATCCACCCTTCAAGCCCAGTGGGCTCTCGTGTAAGGGGACATGTTGAAATATATAAAAACCATTAAAAAGTCTTCACCCACCAGTTTAAACTTTTGGGTTGAATTGGTTATTCACCATATTTTCAAATAATTTTATTGTATTCCACCTCAAGGGGTTGCGTTAATTTACAAATCACACCTTTTAGAGGGGAGTATTCTTATAACTTTTATACTTAATGAAAAAATAAACATCTTTAGTAATGTATTATTTTGAATAGAAATGATAAAATATGTTTGACTCATCGGTCAATCCATTTAATCGTCATAAATAACAGGTTGATTTATGATTTTAAACCTGTTGGCTGTTAACCTACTATAATATACACATCATATGACGTTTTAATAATATATCGAGTCTCAATTTTTTATTTATTTTTTTACTTTTTGAGTAATACAATATCGAGCAAGTTAAAAAACTATGGAATGCATTTTATTACAGTAGACTAATTATGATATATAATCATCATAAAATACATTTTATTATAGTAAACTAAGTATGATAAATGCCTCTTGATTATAATTAAAAACTATTTAATAAATTTCTTAATACATTTCAAGTGTCTAAATTTAATTATTTAATCACTTTTAATTTCTAAGAGAATGTTTAACTTGATTTAAATTGTTGTAAACTAATTATGAATTTAATCAAATATTCTCCCACATAAATAAGGGAACATTTAGGTAATAAACAAATTCTTTTTAATATAATAGAACGCATTTCAAAAATAAAAAGAGAAAAATACACTAAATTCAATAATTGGTTAAAGCCTTTTTTTTTTTGTTAGTACATAAAGCATTTCTCTTTTAATACTATTTCTTCCTATTACCTTTTTTTTTTTGGTGAAATTCTTCCTATTACTTTTGATATTATAATACAAACAACTTATATCATTTGATATCCGTGTATCATTTTTAATAATATTATATATTTAAAAATATATTAAATTATTTAACTAACTTAAAATTATTAATAAAATTAATATCGAAAATGATTTTTGGAATCTACACAGATTTTGAAAGATACATCCTTTTTGAAATAATTATGTTTTCTAACTATACTATTTATATATGGATTTTATAAGAGTTATTGTTGAAGAAAAGATTTAATTTGTTAATAGAATTTAGGTTGTTGAATTATTGATGTAAATTGGATAGGATTGGTTTGTTTAGTTGTTTAGATTTATAGAGTTTGTTATCTATTTTTAAGTCAATATTGTTTTTGATACTTGTATAAATACCTCAGTTAAAGAGGAGAATATCAATAAAGTGATGTATATTTTCAGGATTAGAATTTTAACATGGTATCAGATGAATTTTCTCTTCTAATCCTCGAAAGCACTATTCCAAATTAATAGTGTGTTTCTTCATATCCATACCCATTTTTCTTTCATTTGCTATCTGAACAACCCGTATCCCATTTTCTTTTATTCCTACCCATATTCCAAGATAAAGCAATTTGCTTTGGACCCGTAACCATCTTCTTCCTTCAATTTCTAATCCCTAAATCCAAAGTTTTTTTCAACCTGCAACTTTGACTATCCATCTTATTCAACCATTTTTTTTAAATCCCTAATCCACAAATTCTTCAACCCGTATCTCTTCTCCTTTCGCTGCCATGGAAACACCAGAAACCACACCCACCACTTTGGGACGCCAGCCATCTTCATCGGATTCTTCCGCCTTGCTCTCACACGTGTCCCGTCCCTCTCCTGCACTCCTGTCATCTGGTGCTGAACCCTCTTCCTCTCCTCAGGCAAATGCAATTTATGAAGGCATATTAGGTAATTCCCTTGCTCTTTCTACTCACTCTAGAAATTTGTCTTGGATAATTGATACTGGTGCATCAAACCATATGATTCATGATGCCTCTGTTTTGACTGAATTTTTGCCTTGTGATAAGTCCTCTGTTACTACTGCAAATGGTAGTTGTGCTTCTATTACAGGTCAGGGAACCCTTATTTTATCACCCACTATCACCTTGCATTCTGTACTGGTTGTCCCATCCCTTGAATTTAATCTATTGTCTGTGAGCAAATTGACTTCTGAATTAAATTGTGAAGTTTTTTTTTATCCGAAATTCTGTGTGTTTCAGGACCTCCAAACCAAAGTGATTCTTGGCTATGGTGTTAGAAAGAACAACCTCTATTTTTTTGAAGCCCCTCATAATGCATCAGACATAAATTATAAGGCAGCAATAGTTCATAGTTCTGAAAAAAATAATCCTACACTCTGGCTTTGGCATAGGAGATTAGGACACCCTTCTTTTCCATATCTGAATAAATTATTTCCCCATTTATTTTCGAATTGTAATCCTTCTGATTTTCACTGTTCAACTTGTGAAATGGCTAAAAGCCATCGTATGCCTTTTCATCCAAGTTCAAATAAAAGTGAAATTCCCTTTCAAGTTATTCATTCTGATGTATGGGGACCAGCTCGTGTGTCTTCTTTTTCAAATGCCTATTATTATGTTTCCTTTATTGATGAATGCACTAGGATGATGTGGATCTCTTTACTGAAAAACAAAAATGAGGTGTTTTTTGTATTTCAAAATTTTCATAATATGATTGCAACTCAATTTAAAACCTCAATTCAAATTCTGCAATCTGACAATGGACTTGAATATAAAAATAAAGCATTTTCTGATTTTTTAGACTCTAAAGGGATCAAACATCAAACCTCCTGTGCATTAGGGGTGTGCAAAATAACCATAAAAGTGGGTCGAATCATGAACCGAACCGAACCGCTCCATAAAATAACCGGTTTTAAAAAACTAGTTCATGAACCGAACCGGTTTTTAGAACCGGTTTAAGAACTGAACCAGTTTTTAGAACCGGTTTAAGAACCGAACCATTTTCAAACCAAACCAAATTAATTTTTATAACTTTATTTTTTAAAATTTTTAATTTTTTTCTTTTCAAAAGAGGGTCGACCCGAACCGGTTCCGAACCACTTCCGAACCGGTTCCGAACCGAACCGAACCAGTTTTGGACCGAACCGAACCACTTAAACCAATTCGGTTCGATTTTTCAAAAAAACCGGTTCGGTTCGACCCATGCACATCCCTACTGTGCATATACACCTCAGCAAAATGGATTGGCTGAAAGAAAAAACAGGCAATTATTAGAAGTCACTCGAGCTTTTTTATTTGACATGAATGTACCCTCTCACTATTGGGGAGAAGTCGTTCTTTCTGCAGCTTATGTTCTCAATCGGACCCCCTCTAGTTCCTTGAAGTTTCTAACTCCTCAACAGAAACTTGAAACTTTTTTTTCAATTCCTCATGTTATGAATCTAGAACCCAAAGTGTTTGGTTGCATTGCATTTGTGCATATTCCCAAAGTTCTACACACTAAACTAGATCCTTGTGCTAAGAAATGTATATTTGTGGGCTACTCTGACTCCCAAAAGGGCTACCGCTGTTTTGATCCAAAAACCCACAAGATGTATGTCACACTTGAAGTCTCATTTAATGAATCTGAAGGTTACTATTCAGGGGGAGTTTCCTCTTCTTCTTCTCAGGGGGAGATACCTAATACTCGAGAAGAAGAATTCTGGCCTATTACTTCTATTCATATTCCTTTCTCTACAGATACTAATTCTCTTCAAAATCCTCCTCTACCTGAAATACCAAATATACCTCACATACCTGCTACCCCGTCCTTGGAAGCATCTGAAACACATTCTGAATCTCCTGCCACTGAAACCACTTCTGCCCAAAATACAGATCATCCAATCCCACATGCTGTTGAAGTCATTTCTGCCGAGAATACAGACCCTTTACCTTCGGATAATACACACATTAGACGATCAGAGAGGGCAAACAAAGGCATTCCAAAGACTACTTATGAACCGAATCTGAAAGTGAAAGGGAAATATCCCATTAGCAATTATGTGTCATCCCATAGGCTATCTGAATCATATGCTTTAACAACTGATCAATTATCTACTGTACAAATTCCTAATAGTGTGCAGGAAGCATTGGAAGATCCTAAATGGAAGCAAGCCATGAACACTGAAATGGAAGCACTTCAGAAAAATAACACTTGGAGTCTGACATCTTTACCGGAAGGAAAAAAGACAATTGGTTGCAAATGGGTTTATACTGTGAAACTAAAGGCAGATGAGAGCATTGACAGGTACAAGGCAAGACTTGTAGCAAAGGGATTTACACAAAGATATGGGGTAGATTATCAAGAGACATTTGCTCCGGTGGCAAAGATGAATACCATCAGAATACTAATCTCTATAGCAGCAAACCGAGACTGGCCCTTAAAACAATTTGATGTGAAGAACGCTTTCTTGAATGGTGATCTAGAAGAGGAAGTTTACATGGAAGTACCTCCAGTAGTAAAGACAACACATTCAAAACAAAATTTGGTTTGTAAATTGGAAAAGGCACTCTATGGTCTTAAACAATCACCAAGAGCATGGTTTGGTAGACTCTCTTTAGCAATGAAAAAGTTTGGGTATCAACAAAGCAACTCAGATCATACTCTATTTATTAAGCATAACAAAGGAAAGGTGGCAATACTTATTGTCTATGTAGATAATATGGTGCTGACTGGGGATGATCTAGAGGAAATAAAGTCTCTGGAAAAGAAGCTAGCTGCTGAATTTGAAATGAAGGATCTTGGTCCACTAAAATACTTTCTTGGAATAGAAATCTCAAGGTCTAAACAAGGAATTTTCTTATCTCAAAGAAAGTATATTTTGGATCTTCTCTCTGAAACCGGGTTATTGGGCAGCAAGCCAGCAGATACTCCAATGGAAATGAATCACTCATTTGGTGTCTATCCAAACCAGATTGACGCAGATAAAGGCAGATATCAAAGGTTGGTAGGTAAATTAATATATTTGTCACATACTAGACCTGATATTGCATATTTTGTTAGCATTGTAAGTAGATTTATGCATTCCCCTAGTGAGGAACATATGAAAGCCGTGTACCGAATTCTTAGATATCTCAAAGGAACTCCAGGAAAAGAGATGTTTTTTACAAAAAATGATAGACCATGCATTGAAGGCTATACAGATTCAGATTGGGCTGGTGATAAGACTACAAGACAATCAACCTCTGGGTATTTCACCTTTGTAGAAGGGAATTTAGTCACATGGAGAAGCAAGAAACAAAAGGTAGTGGCTAGGTCAAGTGCTGAAGCTGAATTCAGAGGTATGGCTTATGGTGTCTGTGAACTGTTATGGATTAAAAATATATTAGCTGATTTGGGAATTATATATAGTCAGCCAATGAATCTTTTCTGTGATAACAAAGCTGCAATAGAGATAGCCCACAATCCGGTTCAGCATGACAGGACTAAGCATGTTGAAATAGATAGGCATTTTATAAAAGAGAAGCTTGAAAATCATATAATTGAGATTCCTCATGTACGGTCTCAAGAACAACTTGCTGATGTATTGACTAAAGCTGTTTCTGGAAAAGTTTTTGAAGAAGCCATTAATAAGTTGGGCATGATAGATATTCATGCACCAACTTGAGGGGGAGTGTTGAAGAAAAGATTTAATTTGTTAATAGAATTTAGGTTCTTGAATTATTGATGTAAATTGGATAGGATTGGTTTGTTTAGTTGTTTAGATTTATAGAGTTTGTTATCTATTTTTAAGTCAATACTGTTTTTCATACTTGTATAAATACCTCAGTTAAAGAGGAGAATATCAATAAAATGATGTATATTTCCAGGATTAGAATTTTAACAGTTATGTTGTAGGAAAAGTAATTGTGTTATGTTATAGAAATTCGTTTGTAGAAGTTTTTTTTTTTTTTTGCTGCGGGCCCCACAAAATGTTGAATGTGTAGAAAAAATTTTGTGTTCATGTTAAATGATAGATGATAAACCCTTTATATATTTATATATCATTTTGAACTGCAAAAAAATACATCTGATATTGAATTGCAATTAGCGGCTAAAAAAATCAACTATTAAAGTGAGTCATACTCATTAAGAGTCATTCAGGATTATCTTGTGCGCACTTGATTTTATTTTAGCTTAACTCTGTGAGTCGTTCTTAAACTGATGCGGGAATATATATCTGCATTATTTTTTTTGGTGAAAATATCTGCATTATTTTTTTATTTTTTTGGTACATTGTCACGAGTATTCCCATTCAAACTTCTTCGGGCACCATGCCCTCAGGGTACGGGCCGTTTGGGCTAACCCCTCATTATGATAGTGGGTGCACTAAACTTCGCAACCGGAGAAATGACGAGACTAATCCCCTAACCGAAGAATATTTGCATTATTTAGGCTACATAGAATATGTGTATCATAATTTCAAACAAGTGTAGCAAGAAGTTCATACCTGACATGGATGATATGAAAATAATAGTTAATGCCCTTCTATTAATTGATTTAATATTGTAATAATCAATTAATATATCTGTCTCTATGTCTATATACAGTGCAAGGGAGGGTCTTCTGAATTGCTTACCAATGTTTTAAATCTCGGATCGATTATTAATTTGGTCAAGGTATTGGGTCACTGATTGAATCGGGTTCAACCGGATTTACTGTTCATATATTAAAAAAATATAAATATATTACTTATATTAAAAATTCACATAAGAAAGCTATCAAAATATATATATATATATATATATATATATATATATATATATCCATCATTTTTCATATAAAATATTTCTAATTTAGTTCATCAAAAGTAGTTAATTGGCTACACTATTATAAATCAATTTAGTAAAGATCATTGTCAATCTGTTAACAAAAGCCTAATTTTTTAAATCAATAGAGCTCTCAAAATATTTCCATTTATTTTTTCTCTGTAGCACGTAGGTAGGTAATGACAATAAGAATAATTAATAATAATAACTTAAGAAGAGTTAGAATGAAAAATTGCAACAGAGAAAAGACAAAATGCTGGGTATTGATTAATAAACCAAAATTATCAAACCAGTTGTGGAATGAGAGGAGCTTGAGTGACCAGAATCCCAATGAGAAATAGATAACAACGATTTACATGTTCAATTTCAGCCACTGACTTTCGTCTTGCAAATGGTTATGTAGCCTTAAGAGTTAAGACAAAAAAGAGATATGACAGTGACGCTAATCTCAGCCAGTGAAGAACGATAATCGATGAGATATGAGAGTGAATTAAATTTTTTTGGATGAAAGTATGAAATTCAAAGGTCGGAAAACGTCATCGTTCATTTTATAGCACTTATTTTTTTATTTTATTTTTAAAATTGACCGATCCAAACCGGGTCGACTGCGTAACCGGTCCAAAGAGTAACTCGAACTGGGGAAATCCACCGGGTGAAATCCACCCGGTCACTGAGACCCCGGTCGACCTGGTCAGTGCGATCCGATTTTTAAACACAGTTGCTTACTAAAAGATATATATAAATTAACATAAAATATACTTTAATTCAAGAAAAGATATTCAAAGTCTCATCCCATTAATACAGAGATCTATACTTTTAATAAATATATGATTTTACTCGAATTATAAGAAAGTGGAATACAATCATAATGCCTGTCTATATATTTTTTTTTTTTGTATAACCCGGAGGTATCTCATTCAACCTCCTCCAGTCACCTTCTCCTCGGAATATGGCCCTGTAAGCTAGCCCATCATTGGAAGCCTGTCTATACTTTTAATCGAAGATACACTAGTAATCATGATAAAAATATTAATATACAAGATTACAAAAATTCCTCTAAATTAAATGATCCGAAAATATTATTACTATTTTTGCTTACCTCATTAAAATTTATCAATTATTTAATAAAATATTAACTAAATAAAAAAATTGCAAACGCGCGAACTAAACAAAACACAAGGTAATAAGCACTTTATTTCGGATACCAAAAAAAATAAAAAAATAAGCACTTTATTTCCATAAGAGGATTTTGGAGTGAAGAATATTAGTACTATATCAGTGCGAATTTCCACGAGACCTCCAAGCAAAAAAGCAACTAATATTTTAATTAATTCGTGATTCTTGAGAGTTTCGTTCAGATTTGAACTTGTGATCTTTTTTATGACACTTGTTGGATATGAGTCCATATGACTCATACTTTGTATTCGAATAACTTGAATGAATTAAGATAACTTTATATCTCTTTCTTTCTTTTTTAATCTGTGATTATGTGTATTTGTATGCGTGTGCGTGTTCAGTGTGAACAATTATTTCTTTGCGAGTCAAATTTTTGGGTTTTTTTTATTACATCCGAGTATCCCGCAGTAATAATCATGAGACTAATTTCTCATCCCGGATCAGCGTACAAAGCAGTAAAGAGCTGACCATGAAATTGCTTTCTATTCACAAGAGTTGGGATTCGAATTTTTGGGTATGTTCGAAATAATGGCAGGAATAGGGACATACACAGTTATGATGCTAATCCCAATTCCTGGATCTTATATTGGGAATTGAACCAACCATAGGATTTGAAAATTGTCTCTTCCATACGTGCCAAAAAAAAACCCATCGCAGATATATACTGCTTGATTAGCGAAGTTGATTTCTAAAATTATTCTTAGAATTTTAGGCAAGAAATCTCCATTCCTGATTTGCGAATGCTAAAGTGTTGGCTTGATTATCCCAAAGAAAGAGAAAAGACAAAAAAATGAATAGGTTGCGTACGAGAGCAAAGACTCGAGAGAAGACCATGTTTGTTGTCACTAAGTACTGCTCTTATGCATGATAAAATTCAAAAGACTAATTACCCACGAAGCATATAATATTGAGAAATCGGAATAGTTCATCACTATAGAATAGGAGTGTTCATCAACCGATCCAAACCGCGGTAACCGAATCGAAAAACCGAAAACCGAATAAACTGAAAACCGAAAAATCAAAAACCGAAAAAAAACTGCAAATTTTAATTGGATTAGTTCGGCTTTCTATATGGTAGATGAAAAATGATCCAATCCAAACCGATCCAATATATTAATTTCTCTCTACCTACTTGGGTCTTCCCCAATCATAGCCCAAAAATTTCTAAACTCAAGACCCATTAATCTATCAATAAATCCAAAATAAAACTAGTCACATCTCATCAACAAAATTTCATTTATGTAGAACTTCATATCTCATTGTCTAAAAAAACTATATTATAGTTTACTGATGCTTTTGTATTTAAAATAAAATAAAATTATAAAGTCAATATATACAAAAAATGTTATTTGCACAATAATTATCAAACAAATTTTAGAATTTTCAAAAAACTGAAAACTGATCCAATTCAAACCGAAAAAATGGATTGAATCGGATCGGATTTAAAAAAAAAATCCAAATCGAATAGATGATTACATAATTAAACTGAAGGGATTGGATCAGATGATATTTGCTTCCAAAACCGATCCAATCCAGACCACGAACACCCATATTTCAGAGTACAAAATTGGTTTCGTCTGCTTTCGCAGCATGTGTATATTTCTCAAGATGAAATTAATAGCGATATCTTAGCATGACACAATTTTATCATCTTGCTTGATGATGATTCTATTTAGATTTTGAACACAAATCTTTAAAAACTTCTTCTTTAATTTACCTAAATTTTACTCTTTCATTTTCAAAATCAACCAAAAATATTTGTTCAATGTACAACCAATTATGTGCCTATGTTATGTAATAATACTTCTTTACTACAAATACACATTCCCGTATATATATATATATATATATATATATATATATATATATATATATATATATATATATATATATATATATATATATGATGGTATCTAAGATGCACCTAATGTTAGGAGTGTAAGGAGTGTGAGTAACCAAAATTCTTGAAAAGAAGATGAAATTCAATCTTTATTTGATAAATTATAAAGAAACAATACCAGAAGTACAAAAATTAAAGGCCTGTTTGAATTATGTTTTGAAAATAATTTTTTGATTTAAAAAAAAAACTCGTTTGATAAAATCTATTTTGTAAAAATAGTTTTAAAAATTAAAATTGTTTTATACTTTTTAGAATTAAATTTAGAGAATAGGATATTATTTTGATTGTGTTCTGATTTTTTTTTATTTTTAAAATCGTTTTGTAGAATAGTTAATGAAATATGTGTTCTTATACATGTTGTCTAAATTTGATTTTAAAAACTAAAAAGTAGTTATAATTTTTAAAACTATTTTTATAAAATAGACATTACCAAACACCATTTTTTAATTATTGAGAAAAGTTCACCAATGCCCTTGTGATTTTTTTTTTATCACATTTGTCCTTATACTTTGTAAAAAATAAAAAACCACAAGGGTATATGTGATAAAAAACATACCCTTTTGCAAATCACAAGAGCATATGTGATAAAAAAAAATTTTATCAGGGGCATAAATAATTCTAGAATAAATCACATGAGCATTGGTAAATTTTTCCCTTGATTTTTTGTTCCGAAAATCAAACAACTATTTTTAAGAACTGAATTCAAACAGATCCCATGTATTAATTGTTTTTTATTTGTGTTTTGACCTTTAATTTTTTTCATAAAACACTTATTTTATTAATTATTTTATAAAATAATTTTAAAAATAAAAGAAATAAAATTATACAAAACAGTTTAAAAAAAAAAAAAAAAAACATAACACAATCAAAACAAACAGATAGTATCACTAATAAGAGTCGTGATAGGGGTAGCTAATAGCTAGTGGCTAGTGTCCTCCTTTATAAAGGCAATTGCATAGTAGTTCCATCTAAGCACCAAACTTTTCACTTTATAGTTTTTTTTCTAATTTGGTTTAGTTGTTAACCAGTCAGATTTTTTTCAAGTGAAATCTCAGCATTCTAGCATGTCTAAATCATAATAGTGTCATGAGTTACTTAATAAAAATCATACCCCTATAAAAATACAATCAAATAAAAATAAAACAATTGCACGAAATGGATCATATGTCATTTATTACAAATTTAATGAGGGTGACTAAAAGTTTTCCTTAAAGAATCAAAAGGCCTGCCTCAGCTAGATAGATACCTTGAGTCACGCCCAACTAGGCCAAATTAATCTATCATCCAAGAGTAAAATAAGGGATCTGCTTGCTCTTTTTCTTTTTTCTTTTTTCTTTTCTTTTCTCACTATTACCTTTTCAGATTTCCCAAAAATGGAAAAGAAAAATTTAATGAAAATCAGAATCAAACACCAAGAAGGCGAGAGAATTTATTGTGGGGCAGGTCCCTTGGTGTAAATGGGAAAGTAAAATTAGAAAATAAGAAAAAATAACAGGAATAAAAAGGAAAAGAAAAAATCAGTGTTGTGAGAGGGAGTACCGAATCATGGTTATGGAGTATAGAAAATATTTCCAAAGAAGGCATTAAGTTTCTCTGATTCACCTAGTAATCTCTCTACTAGTTATGAAGACATGTGTGAAAAGCTGAAAACAGCCTCAAACAGAAACAAAGGTAAAAAAATTATTAGAAACTGAGAAGTTTTCTTTTTTGCCAAAAGTAAAATAAAAAAATATATATATGAAGAAAACATATTCCTCTTCATGAACTGTACAATGCCGGTGGTCAGAAGTGGAAGTTACATTTTCTATTAATAAAAAAATGAAGGTTGATCAACTTCCCTATGAGAATGACTTTGTTATTTAATATTCACAAACAATGAATGGTAGAACAGTTACTTTGGTATCTGCTTGGAAGCTGAAACAGAGCCCACTAAAACACGCATGCTTAGAAATTCTTCTGCATAACGCCATAGCAAAGAAAAAGAAACACACCCAAATAAAGCTTAAGAAATAAAAAGTACTAATATGAATAACAGAATAAGCATAAAAAGTTCAGTTCCTCCATTAATGGATGCTCTAACTAAAAGTCATATCATTCAGAACAAAGCATAATAATCCTTAAGAACTGAATTCCAGTTTGAATATAAGAAGAATTGTGATAACCATATAACCCAATTGACTGAACAAATCTAAAATCAAACTGAAAAAAACCGAACCAAAATTTTGTACCTTTGGATCATCACTTCATCAAAAAAAAAAGAAGAAAAAAGTTTAATTTGAAGTAGTAAAACCTTAGTTGGCTAATGGGGTTTGATAAATTCTGCATCTGAAACAGCAGAATCATCGATTTGGCTAACATCATCATCATCCATGGGAGCAGGGAGGTTGAGATCTATCAAACTGTCTCCAAACTTTATGGAACTTCGAACCGGGTTTGTTACTGTTGCTGAACCGGTAACATGTGTTCTCTTGTGTCCACCAAGAGCTTGACCCGAAGCAAAAACCCTGAAACAAACGGGGCATTCATGGATTTTCTTCTCAGCCACCATGATAGCACCGTTATTATTCTCATGCCCCACCAATTGAGGCTCATGATCCACCACCTTGATCTTCTTGTGACTCGCTCTGTGTCCACCCAATGCCTGGTAAGATCGAAACACCTTGTTGCACGTGTCACATTTGTACCTTCCTCGTACCTTCGTTGTCGTTTTCAGCTCCTCCTCGGATTCATCACTATCTTCATCTTCCTCCTCCTCTTCTTCTTGATCTTCATGATCTTCATCATCATCTTCTTGTTCTTTTTCTTTTTCTTGTTCTTGTTCCTGTTCTTCCTCGTCGGGTTGTTGGCGTTTCCACTTGTCGCGAGACAGCATCATGAGGCAGAATGCGACATCTTCCTCCGTGGTCGTGTCGGAAACCGAGCTTGCTGACTCGTTCTTGATAATGGGTTTGCAAAGTTTGGTTCTTTTTGTGGTTTGGTGATCGACGAAGCTGAGTTTGCGTGCCCTCTTGGATCGTTTCCGAGTCAGGTTCCTTGATGACTCGGTCTCGCTTTCTCTGTCTTGAAGGATCACGGACCCTGTATCTACAGCAGCGGGGAACGAGAATTCAGGATCCGCGAAGCGAAAGTTCCTCTTTGGGTTCTCTCTGAGGCCATAGGAAATACCCTTTTCTTCTTCTCCTCCTTCTCCTTGATCGAAAGATGATGGTGATGGAGATGAAGCTGACTCGGCCTCGAAGCTGAGTGGAATCGTTGGTTGTGGTGGTGGTGGTGGTCGCGGTGACTCGTTCGGTTTTGGAGGGATAGGTAGGTTCATCATGTGAGACCTCATGTGACCTCCTAAGGCTCTTCCATTGGAGAAGTGCTTGGAGCAAAGCTTGCACTTGTGCTTCTCCATCATCATCAAAAACCAATGAGAAAAAATTTGAAGAAAAACCAGAGCAAAGTAACAAACACACACTTGTGTTTAACCTGTTTTTGTTGTGTGAGTATGTGTATCCGTGTGTGTGTTTGCAATATGCAAAACTATAAAAAGAGTAGGTGCGAGTGAAGAGAAATACACAAAAGGCACACAAATATTCGATTTAAATAAGGGGAAGGTTATTTTCAATCAATCCACCGTTAATATTTTCACAAATTAAATTTATTAATTTATTATTAACTCACAATAAATGACAATCAAATTTATTAATTTATTATTAATTTACAATAAATTATAACGTTGATTAACGGAAATCAACGATTAAGATATAATTGTAAGAATTTGTAAACTATTTGAGTTGTAAATATAATTTGTCCCTTCGAAAAAATAGGGGAAGGTTATAGTTACAACTTTTTTTTACAACCATATCATATTATCGTTGATTTTCGTTAATCAACGGTTATCATTTATTGTGAATTAAATTAATTAATGAGTTTAATTTGCTAAAATCATAACGTTGATTAACGGAAATCAATAGTGATAAGATATGGTTGTAAGATATTGTAAAAAAAAGGTGTAACTATAACCTCCCTTTTAAAAAAATATATATATTAAAGGGGGAAGGATATTGTGACAACCAAGTTATGTTACACCCATGTGACACCAAATCAATCTCACCGTTAGATCGATTATGTTGATCCAACGGTTATATTTATTTCCATCTTTGTATGGTTATTATTTCTCAAATTTAAAACTTTATATTTATTTTCACGTATGATTATGATTTCACATATTTAATGCTTTCATTTTAAATATGGGGAATCATGACCATACAAAGATGAAAATAAATATAAGCGTTGGATCAATATAATCGATCTAACGGTGAGATTGATTGGGTGTCACATGACTTGGTTGTCACAATATCCTTTCCCATATTAAAGTTGAAATTTTTTTTTTTCTCTTTTGTTTTTTTGGAAGTAATTTCACTTTGTTACCTTTTTCACAGAAAACGCCATAATGAATTCAAGATTTTTAATCTTTTTAAATACTTATAACATGCGAGACTTGCCCGTTTTATCTGTATTTGTATTTTGTTTTATTTTATTCCTATATCTCTTCTATTTCCAAGAATACCCTTTGGGATATGGATTAAGAATTAAGATAAAAAAAGAGAGTTTCAAGAATCTGATTTTGAAGATGTGATTGATATCATTCAAATTAATTTTGAAATTTTCTCTCTAATCTGTTGAAAATTCTATAATTGTCAAATGAGTTGGGGAAAAAAAAAAGAGAAAAGAAAAAGGGTATTTTTAGAAATTCGCAGTGGTTTTGCAGCATAAACCGGTTGCTTGCTTGTCCAGGTCAAGGAAAGAAAACTGAAACTGGTTTTGTTTTTAACTCGTGGCAGAACTGATGGTTAACATCACCTTGCTGTGATGTAAAGCATAGAGACAACCCATAACCATCAAATTGATGCGTTACACGTAACTCACATCACCTACCTGACATTTCCGTAGGCAACCAATGGTTAATGCCACGGCGTTTTGGGAAATTGACCTTAATAAACAAAAAACTGAATGAATGTTTTTTTTTTATTTTTTTATTTCTTTAATGAATCTTTCTCAGTTTTAAACTTTAATCGGTTACATATATGGCGGCTACCTAAGAGCCAATTGTCGCTTTAGTTACTAGCAAACAAAAAATAATAATCAAAATTAATGTGGAAATTATAAAATTAAAAAAAAGTGTGATTTGTTATGATCCCCAAAACAAAAAATTTGAGATTTGACTATGATTATGAGGATCAGGCCTTATAGGTATCCGATATGATAATATTGTAACAGTTATTATTTGACATGTTAAAATTTAAATAAGGCATTAATTATTGGGCCTACGGAATTTTCTTTGGATGATAATGGTTTAGCCTTTAAATTTGGATCTTAGTTGAAAGGTGTGATGGGAATGAAAGGTGGGGAAATGAAGAGGAAACTAACTGTCATACCTTAGAGAATGGAGTATTTTATGGGATTGGGAAGTAAATGCCGTTTTGTTAGGGTTTGGTAGACCCAGTCCTTGTTCATGCTACTCCTAAGTCTTATTCCTAGTGCTTCCCAACCCACACACTCTCATCTCACGTCTCAACACACTAAACCTTTTGCTTTCCTTTTCTTTCTACCAAAGGACGCGGTCCTTCTTTTTTTGCTTAAATCAATTGCAACATGTCTTAAAATGCACCTTAGTCATCTACCCAAAAAAAAAAAAATGCACCTTAGTCATAAGGGGTGCCGTATGTAATGTGTACAAATTCTCTCTCTCTCTTTTAATTTTTTAAAGAAAATACTTAGCCCCTATGAAAAATTTGTTAAAGGTATATAATTTAAAACAAGATAATAATCTTCAGACAGCACCTAGAATATGGCAAAAAAATTTATATATTATTTTTTAAATAAAAAATTATGAATTCATGATAATTTTGGAAATAATTACACATTTATTGCACAGTATCACGTCCAATTTTGACGTCACCAATCACGCCTAAATTGGGCGCTGCTCAAGAGGCGGTCACACCTAATTTAGGCGTCACTCATCAGGTGTTGACACGTGTTACACTTTTTTTTTTTAAAAAAAAATAACAATTTAATCGTAAAACTTCTGAAGGCCATAACTTTTGACTCGGGTATCCAAATCAAGTAATTCTTTTTTTGATTTCACATAACTTTTCGAGATTTACGCAATAACAACTCATTTTAGATATTTTATTTCTCACAAACACAATTTAAATTTACAAAAAATGGTATTAAAAGAGCAGTTAAACCCAGAAGTCTGTGCATTCTGAGTTTGTGATTTAGTATAAAAAAATAAATAAAGATTTGGTTTGTGATTTAAATTAAAAAAAATTATTAAAAAGGAAAACAAAATAAAGATTTGATTTATGATTTAAACTCAAAAATTAATTGGGTCAAATTGTATTAATAAAAGAAATAATTAAATAAAGAGGTAGGTTATACTTACAACTTTTTTTTACAACCTCTTACAAGTTACAACCATATCTTGACACCGTTGATTTCCGCCAATCAACGGTTATCATTTATTGTGAATTAATAATTAATTAATAAGTTTAATTTGGATACCCGAGTCAAAAGTTATGGCTTTCAGAAGTTTTACGATTAAATTGTTTTTTTTTTAGAAAAAAATATGATACGTGTCAACACATGATAAGTGATGCCTAAATTAGGTGTGATTGCCTCTTGAGTGACGCTCAATTTAGGCGTGATTAGTGACGCTCAAATTGGGCGTGATATCGTGCAATAAATGCGTAATTATTTCAAAAGCTGCCATAAATTAGTAAATTTTTATTTAAAAAACAATAAATTAATTTTTTTGCCCCTATATATAAGTATAATAGTGCTCGAATCAATATGTAAAAAATAATTCAATCCAAAGATTTAAGAGGGTGTACTGGATTGGGATTTCAAAGGATTTTAATGGATTATTTTTGGACAAAAAATCCATTGGTATTCAATTGAGATTTTAAAGAATAGAAAAAAAGTAATGTGGTATTCGATTAGTATTTTAAAAGATTATTTTAGAGTCCGTCTAAATCCATTGGTATTCAATCATTATTTTTTTTTTGGTTCACTCTTTCTGCAGTTATTGCAGATAAGTTATCTACAGTAAGCCCAATACGACGTCATTTTGGGACGAAAATCATGGTGCTTTTGTAATTTTAATTTATTTCAGGGTTATAATAGTGTTATATTTATAAATTTTTAAGATTTTAATACAAAACGACGTCGTTTTGGGAATAAATGCAGATAACTTATCTGCATTAATTGCATAAATATTTTTCCCTTTTTTTGTGTAAATTCAATCATGATTTTAAACAAAGGAGAAACAATCTTGTGGTATTCAAAAATCTAACGATTATCTCCACACAAAAAAATCTAACGATTTTAATGAATTTTTTATTGGTGTGGATTTCGTGAGACTTTTTAGTGAGAAAGATAAATAGGATACTTCTCTCACAATCTCACTCTAACCCGCAGGATTTCTTGAGATTTCTCTATTGCAGTCTCTTCTTCTTCCTTTAGCGGGTCGACTTGCTTGAAATCGGGTTCCGCCATGGAAGCTTCATTAAAGCTCAAAAACAACAAATTTTTTAGCAATTTTTTATAACGTATAACAGAAAGATTAAATTACAACTTTTATGACAGAAACGTATAACGGAAAGATTAAATTACAACTTTATTACAGAAACGTATAACGGAAAGATTAAATTACAACTTTATTACAGAAACGTATAACAGAAAGAATAATTGATATCAGATTTGAATTCAATTTTCAATTCAACATTTTGATTTAAATTGTATTTCTATGATTTTGAAAATATTATATACTAGAATTTGTAATAAAAAAAATAAACGATTTGAATTGAATTCGAATATATTTATAGCATAAAACCAATTAAATGATATTTAAAAGAAAAGTTTAAAGTTTCATGTTAGTTTAGATAACTATATTTAATGTTAACCAAAATACACACACAAAAATGTGTGGATCCATATAGATTCATGTGAAAAGAAAAGAAAGTGAGAAAAAATGACCCCCCACTCTTTTTAATATATATTTTGGTGAATATTAAATAAAGTTATCTAATCTAACTTTAAACTTTAAAACTTACGGGAAAAGATCTAAATTGAATTTGTTAAAAAAAAAATTACTTTTTTTTATCCAATTCTATCTATAAACGCAGGAAATTTTTTATTTTCCAAACAGTTGATTTGGCATGACCCTCCTGGTCTTCTTTGGTATAAGGGTTTTATATTTCTTATTCAACATGAGAATTGAATTCTCATGTTATAGAGATAAAAAAATATGTGGGCCCCATATTTAGAAAAAATTATGTGTAGGACCCACGTTGGCACGGAAGTCGAAAAGTGTGTAGGAAAATTCAAATTTTCATGTTAGAGGAGAATTATAAAAACCTTGGTATAATGCTAATATCGGAAGTTTCACTTTTCCCAAGACACCTTCCCCCTTCCCATTCTTAGGTAGTTGCCTATGTAATAAAAGTGTTTTATGTTTATTATGTTGTAGTAGGAAAAGTTATTGTGTAATGTTATAGAGATTCATTTTGCGTGCCATATTTTTTTCTTTTTTTTTTTGTTTTAAAAAATGTGGACCCCACAAAATGTTATGTGTGTAGAAAAACTTATTGTGTTATGTTAAAGAAAGAAATGAAAACCCGTAACAAAAATAAGAGTAAAGGTCATTGTGGATCACTAATAAAAAATCGGGTAAATTAGTATCTTGTAACATGATCTAAACAATTTTTCCTACTAAAATAAAAATGTATGTGGGTCTCATACATATAATAAAGGGAAAATATTTTCTCATGTTGCATGTGAATTCAACTCTCATGTTACTGACCCTTCGATTTACGTGCAAAACATTTTTTTTCTTTTTCTTTTTTTAATAAATATGGGGTCCACCACTAGTTGAGTCACAACATGAGAATTGAATTCTCATGCAACATGAGAAAATCAAATCCCTATAATAAAAGGGTTTATCATCTATCATTTAATATGATCATAAAAAATTTCCTACACACAACATTTTGTGGGACCCGCAGTAAAAAAAAAAAACTTTGGCACGCAAAACGAATCTCTATAACATAACACAATTATTTTTCCTACAACATAACTCTTATAAAACCCATAATTAAAAACAAGAAATAAAAAATGATGGTGCGAAAACCAATGGGTGAGTGGGTAAATTTTTTTACATCATGTTACATAATATTAGTTTTTCCCTAAAAGATATGATCTTTATTTTAATTTCTTATAAAAAAAAATTAGTCATTTGGTCTCTATGAGATTTAAAGTGGACACAATTTAGTCCTTTTATATGATTAATGTGAGTCTTTTTTGAATTTGTGAGGGATCACGATTTCAATTAAATTGATCCATTTTGAATTTCTTAAAAATCTTGGGACTATTTTTTTTAAGGAACTAAAGTGGGGACCACATTTTTTTGTTAAGGATCAAAAAGAGACTATACTCTAAAAATAAATAAATTGTATTTCATAGAGTTAATTAAATATATTTTAAATTTGAAATTATTTTTAAAAAGTATTATAATTTGTATTTAAATGTGTATAACTTATTAGGATAAAGGTAGTTTTTTTCTAAATTTTTTTTTTTGGATAACATTTGTTTCTAAGCTTTATCAGTGGTTAGTCTCCCCAAAATCCGAACTTCCTTATTGACGTTTCAGACAGACAAACAATTTGCAGTCTGGTCAAGCAACATGTTTGAAACCAAAAATTCATTATCAGAAAAGTACTTCTTTCGATCATCATAGATAAAATTATTTCTAGTAAATTTAAAATGATACCATTTTGAGATTATAAAATTAAAAAATCATAATGATAAAGATTAATATATCCATGTAATATATTTGAATTATAAAAATACATTAATTTTTATCCTAAAACGGACTTATTGGAAATAACTTATCTCCATTAATAGGAGAATAGTTTTTTTTTTTGGTATAATAATTTTTTTATTTTACATAAGAAAATTTTCTCGTAATACATGCATAATATATAAGTGGGTCCCTATTAATTTTTTTATCTTCTCATCTTTTTATAGATCCCACACTCATATATTATGTGTATGGGTTTTTGTTTTGCCCTTTAACATAACACAATAAAGTTTCCTACATACAAAATATTTTGTGGGGCCCACACTTTTTAAAACAAAAATTAATAAATAAAAATTAAGGCGCTCAAAATGAATCTCTATAACATTACACTATTACTTTTTTTACAACATAACTCTTATAAAATCCTATGTGTATAAGATGAAATTTTTTTCTAATAAAATACATTGCAAATGTGTTGACATCTAAGCATGCAATTTGGTCCTATACAAATTCATTTTTTTTAAATGTCTATCCAAATACTATTCAATTTCCCTTTAGATTATACTAATAATAATTTAAATTTGACCAAATATATTAGCCAATTCAACTAATAAAGTCTTTGCAGGTGAATACAAAAATTTATAGTCAAACTCGACCTTCAACTAAAAGTCTAAAATAGTCTTTTTACCACCCTAGGCATAGAATTTGCATAGATGTGTGTTCAATCTAAACAGTTTGTAATATCAAATATCCCTGGACAAAATTTTTAAATTTATCTAATCAAATTTATTTTACTAAACATTTATCTAAGTTATTTGTCCAAACACAAAATCATAATACCTTTTCTTATTTTACTATCAAATACGTGAATAACATTAACAAAGAGAGTAAGGTCACATAATAATTAGAAAAAATGACATAATTTAACTTGATTTGGTCAAAATTCAAAAATATTTATTGGATAAAACAAAATAATAAGGACCACTCATCTATCCATAAGCAAATATCAATGCATTATTTTCAAAAAAGTTTATAAATATTTTTGAAATTTTTTCCACGAATTCATCAATTTATATGATTTAATTTCATAAAAGTACGGGCAAATTCATACTGTATAGGGTCTCAACGGTGAGATAATTGTTTACATGGTATTAAAGCATCCATGATTACGAGATCACAAGTTCGATCCTCACAATTGATGACTCTTACGTGAGAGAATATATCTTCACTAAATAATTTAGCGAATGTATTGGATTAGGATTTTAAGAGTAAAAAATCTAATAGATTTTAAGAGACTATTTAGAATTTGAGGGACTTTAAAGACTTTTTTAAAAGATTTTTTTTACGATCAAGATTTCATAAGATTGTATTTTAAAGGATTTTTACATTGATTACATAAAAGTTAGAAAATTTCTCAAATTATTTTCAATCACATTGAAACCTTAAATTGTTTTGTGGCTTTTGAAAAATAATTTTTTAGTGATTTATTGACACAAATTTTTTTGAAATCATTTCGTCAAAATTCAATAAATATTAATTCAAACACATTCATTCTAATCAATCCTATAATATATCTCCAAAAAAATTGCTTACAAAATTACTTTTTAATAAGGACTTTTTTATTAAAAAAAATGGTCTTTTGAAATTGTAATTGAAGTGTGTGATATGATTGTTGTTGTTGCACTGAGCACCAGAAGTAATACAGGAGGAATTGATGAGAATTTGGTAGAAGCCTTGTATTTTACCATTTTTCTAAACTTGGTAATGAGAGAAAGGTTGTACTTTAATATGCTTTAAAAAAGACCTTGGAAAGGTATTACGGGGTCAAGGGAAAATTTATATTTCATATTAACATGAACCATTTTTTTTTTTTTTTGGAATACTATTAACATGAACCATTAGTTAAGAGTAATTTAACATGCTTACCAAAAAAAAAAAAAAAAAAAGTAATTTAACATTTTTTTCTTAATTTATTTACATATATTAATAGAAGTGGTCCATTGCTAGTTGGGCTATAGCCCAATTGGTAACTAACCAACTTTTAGGCAACAGGCCTACCGACGGGGGAGAAGAACCTTAAGAGTACATATACAATCCTTCTTTTTTCAATTTTAAATTCAAATTATTTTGAAATAATTATGCATATTTTATTATAAATATACTTTATATTCTATCTTAATTAATTAAGTATCCATACTTTACATTTTTTTTTTAAATATTCTTCTTTTCTTTTATATTTATTAAACTTTATAATTTTAAATTTAAAACAATTGTACAATGGATGGGATACTTACTGGTTCTCATACACCGTACATCCCTATTGCAATAATTTGGTTTTAAAATTATTTATTTTTGAAATAATAAATTTAGTGGCATAGATAAAACCAAAAAAAAAAAATGAATTTTGTGATTAGTCTGTTCAACCCATAAAACAATAGCTAAGAACCACTGAAAAAACTGGTTAAATTAGTATAAAAAAAAAAAAGCAATGGTTTATTGGTTTAAACAATTTTTTATTTTTTTTTAGCTTAACTAAAAACATATTTTCAGCCAAATAAAGGTTTAATCGCAAATTACTAGTTCCACATACATAAAATCTAACAAGTAGGGTGATAATAAGGCCAGGGGCCCGACAGGGGCCTTAGGCCCGGCCTCCATCGGCCCGGCCCGACCTTCCTTTTTTAGTTGTTGGGCTCAAACCTGTACTCATGTAAAAGCCCGATTAGTTAAAAGGCTTCAGGCTGTATATGAAAGGCCCGGCCTTCAAGCCTTCAAGGCCGGCCCGTTTACGTTAACCTTTTTTTATACCAATTATTCAAAAGTCCTTATTAGCAATACCAGTCTCTACAGTCGCATCTGAATCAACATTTAGTGCTGGAGGAAGAGTCATTGATGCTTATCGGGCAAGTTTGACAGAAAATACAGTTCAAGCATTAATTTGCGGTGCAGATTGGTTACGTAATAAGTATGACATAAAGAAAAAACAGAAGGTATTAATTTTCTTAATTTAGATTGTTTTATATCTTATGATATTATAATTGAATATCAAAAACAATCTGACTTGTATTTTGTTTATTATGTAGGAGGAGGCAACATCGCAATATATTAAATTGTTGATATGAGTATATTAAATTGTTTAAGCAGAATTTGTAGTTTTTTTGTTCTTTTGGATTTGCAGAATTTGGTACTACTTTAGTTTATTGATTAAGTAGATTTTTTGAATGATTCTGTTCTATATTATGTTTTTTGGGTATACATTGAATTTATGAATCTTTGTGGAATTATTAGTGCTGTAATGCTGTTGATTGTATATTCTATTTGGATATACATTGAATTTTTGTGGAATTATGGTGTTTTTTTTTAAAAGGCTAACAGGCTTCATACAGACTTTTATTTTTTGTAAATAAACCAGGCCACAGGCCAATATTATATTCGTGACAGGTAACAGGCTAAGGCCAGTCAGACACGTTTAAATACAGGCTTGGCCCGTTAAGATCAAAGCTCGGCTCGGCTCGGCCCGTTAACACCCCTACTAACAAGCACCGACATGCTAACTTTTGCAAAATTTGCGTGTGGGACATCGACATTCTCCGACACGCGGTCAACATTTTGGGACATGTGGTCAACTCTCCGACACATTTTTTCGACACGCAGTCAACTTTTTCTGACACGTGGGCAACGTTCCGACACGCATCCAACACTTTTTTTAGGTCTTAATTTTAATTTATTAATTAAACATAAAAAAATAATTTATAAATTAATTTTTTTCTATTATGAATTTTGACATGAAAATTAACAAGGTACGAAAAATTATTTTTGTTATGAGAAGAGAAGTAAGAATTTTTAATCCATCGAAGTCAAAAGATCTCTCCTTTATTGTGAACAATAAAACTATCCGAGAATCCTCCAATTCAATTAAGATGTGTCTTGTTGAATGAATTTGTATCATGGTATCAACATGAGTGGCAATTTGGTTTCACACGACACACAGCGTCACACGACACAAATTTGATACAAATATGAATGCATTCAACATAAACTTGACATAAATTTGAAAAAGGGATTAAAATCATTGACACGAACATGACCTATGTATTTTTCAATTGACACGATATGATACAAATAATCTCCAATCTCAAAGTGTGTCATTTATTATGCTAGTTGACACGACACGACATGATCAAATGACACAAATAACCTGTCAACCTTAAAATGTGTCGTTCATTACGTCGGTTGACATGATACAATAAAACACAAATAACCTATATGTGACATGACATAGCATAAATAACTTATAAGAAAATTAATGCGGGTCGATTTCGTGTTTGCAAGTTGAAATGTAACACATTACGAATTTTTCATGTCAATTTTTACCAATATGAATTTGAAAACAAGTCGACTCGAATATAATTTTTTTATGTTTTATCAACGGATCATGTTGAAAATTGTCATTCCTAATTAGGGGTGGCAAAACGGGCCAACCCGACCTAACCCGCGTTCAACCCGAAAAAAATGAGTCTGGTTAGGGTTGGCTCGAAAAATAAACGAGGCAGAAAACTCAACCCAACCCGAACCAAGTTGGGTTAGAATTGGTTCGCGGGTTGGCTCGAAAAAATGAAAAAAAAAAAAAATCACTGATGTTGTAACTTCTAATTTTTTTCCCCTAAATTATTAATTCATTCAATACAAAGACATTATATAGATAAACCAAAATTCCTTTTGCATTTGGGCTTGGATTTATGGGCGGTTGGCACCACATTCACACTGTCACATATACTATAAAAAAGGTCCTTAATGTACGATTTTTGATTTATTGGCAACTGTAGGATATTTTCGTTTGGGTCTTTGGAATTGAGATTTTAGGTTTTAGCTTTCTACTTTACCTTTATTAATTTTTATACTTTTATATTAAAAATAAAAACCCTAACTCGCGAGTCAGCCCGTTTGACCCGTGAGTTGACTCGATTTTTTTCAAGCTGAAACGAGTCGGGTTGAATCCAATTACTAACTCATTTTTCTTAACCCAACCCGGCTTATTTTAGCCGGGTTACGAGCCAACCCGATGAGTTGACTTATTTTTGCTAACCCTATCCCTAATATTGGAACTTCTACAACTAGGGACTAGAGTTCAGTTCCTGTCACCCTATTTTTTAATAAAAAATTTAATTTTCATGTTTCAAACCCTAAAACAAAATAAGGAATCTTGGTGTGGTGAGACGTGTTAATTGTCTCAGCTCCAATAAGACTATTGACATAGAAAGATCGGTTAAGGAAAAATATAAAATAATGCGTACATTCCTTTAAAAATTTAATCTCTTGGATTGAATTAATTTATAATAATTTTGAAAACATATCTTCATAAATTACTTTTGAAATTAAAAATAAGAACAGTAATTGATTTTATTTTCTTAAATTATTCACTCTCAATTGATATCATTGTCATTGGCGCCGCCAGAGGTGCAGCGGTTGTCCGAACATTATAAAATTTTCAAAAAGAATTCCATGAAACAAAATTTTCAAAAATAATAAAATCAGAACTGAACCAAACAAGTGACAAGTCCCGTGACAATTTTGTAAATGAGTAATTTCATTAATGTTAATTTCGTATTAATTTAGAGAACTTCGAACACAATTCGGAACTCATCTTGCGTCACGCGGAAGTCCATCGCGTTTCCCACGGTCACTTTTTCAAGTTAAGTATATATATATATATATATATATTTTTTTTAAAGATATTTTCAAAACGAATAGCTCAAACACTTTTTTTTTTCTTTTTCGATTTTTTAATATATATATATATATAATTATTTCTTTGAGACAAGTTAATCCTCATTATTCTTATAAATTTTAACTTTTTGAATTTATGAAACTCATCACGAGTCGGGGTTTAATTATAAATAAAATTTATCATCCATTTCTAAAGATGTATTTAGTAAGAATCAAATTCATGTTCTCTCCCCACTGGTAAACCTATATCACCAACTAAACTACACTCATTAAGTAATTTTTTTTTTTCAAGTCTAGCATTTCGAAAGAAAACAAGAACAATTTAAATCTAACCCATGAATGTGATGTATAGCTACTTTTTTTAAGAAAAAAAAGCATTTCTCGAAAAATTCTGTTTGGATGCGTGCTTTTAAAAAAAGCAAAAGTCATAAAAAAAAGTCAAAAACCTACTTTTTTTCTAAAGTTAAAAATTTTAGCTTTTAAAAAAAGCAGAAATCAAAAGTCAATTTTTTTTTTTTCAAAAATCAAATATTTTTTTAAAATTCTAATAGCTGTAGCTTTTATAAAAAATACTTTTAAAATAAGGAAGTCATAAAAAGGAATTTTTTTAAAAGTGAATACAAACGAGCCCTTAATAATCTTAAATTAATATATTTTTAAGGAATGTGAAATTTCACTTCTTATACTTCGATTTCCAATTTATATATCCTTTTTAACCTTTCCTTTATGATGCTTTACCTATAATCTTAATAGTTAAAATCTTGATTTGTTATTATATTTTTATGATTTTTTTATAAAAATGTTTTTATCAATATTTTAAGCGCTTTTATATTTTATATTTTATATTTTTAATTTTTTTTTGACATTACGATTTTTTATTTTATGATTTTTTATTTTTTACGTAAAATTTCATTTTTAACTATTTTGTCACTGACCACTTAGTGAATCCCATGCGTCCGGAAACTCATTGCACGCTGCTTTTGCTTATGGATTGTGACTTTGGGAACTTTTTTTTTTTTTTTGATAGACGACTTTGGGAACTTTAATTTAATCGCAACTTGCGTCACTTCATGCTACTTCCCATTATTTCAACTTGATTTGGGAATACAAGTCAAACTCGTTGCACTGAATCACTTATTTTCTAAAATTATGTGAAGTGAGATAAAAAAAATACATATGGATTTAAAATTTTATATTTTTAGTCTGATTCATTTTTCTGCCTGCATGTCAATTTGTTTATTTTATGGACAGATCCGTTAGCCTATTTATATTTTTATTTTTAATAATATTTCCTAAAAATAACTATCACTACTGGAAAAATCCATATCTTCGACCAAAATTTTCAGTTGCAAACCATGAAAATTTCATCGAAAATACATTTTTCGGTGAAATTTTGAACGAAATTTTTCGTCTAAAAATACTTTGTCGAAAGCCGATGAATTTTTTTTTTCATCAAAATTTGCAACGGAAAAATTTCGTTGAAAAGATTCGAGAGAATTTTTTTCATCAAAAGCCTTATATTCCCATCGACAAATAAAACCATGATATAATATTTATTTAATAAATTTTGTCAAAAAGTTCGGTCACAATTTTCAAAGGAATTTAACTAAAATTCCGTTAAAAGTACCAAAGAAAATATTTTCTGTTCAAAATACCAATGGAATTTTTTTCGTCAAAAATATCAATAGAAATTTTTTTGTTGGATATTCTGACAAAAATAAAAAAGGTAAAGGATTTCTCTAGTCATCGGAGATAGAGTTATCTCCGGTGTGCCCAAATCGACGTCCTTTGGGGGGATCATGGTGTTTTTGTAATTATAATATATTGCAGGATTATATTTGTCTTTATCATTATAATTTTTTAATCTTATTACGCAAAACGATATAATTTTGGGCTCACCGGATATAACTTTATCTTCAATGTCTGCAGAAATACATTTTTCAATAAAAGCCACATTTTGTACTGATCCAGCATTTCTACTCTGTTAATCTTTTTCTTCATAAAACACGCGGACAAAATAAACAATAACAGAAGAACTAAAACAACGGAAATGCAACATCATCAATCGAAATCATTTTCGTATCAACAAAAGGATCGACCAGACCCTGTTTCTACAACAAGAGGATATAAAAAAAACTATGATCTTATCTTCTTGTTTCTCTTTTTCTCCATACAAAAACAAAACTATGGCTTTATCACCAAAACAAAAACAGAAAATTTGAAAAAAGCTATAGAAATTTTCTTCTCAAAGCATCACTCTTTCATCTTTTTGTTTCTCTTTTTCTTCTTCTTGCTGGCAGAGCACAACCCTCCTTCGATAGCTTCTTGCCAACCTTCGATTTTATATATTTAAACTTAGAAATATAAAAAATATTAACAAATTTATAAACAAATAAAACCTTAAATTTATAATATTAAAAATTCTATTTTTATAATTCTAGTTTTATAATATTTATTCTATAATACTAGTGAAATATCATTTATTTATTTAAAAATAACCTTAGATTTAATGACTTCGCTTTAAAATTTTAGATTTTTATGCCTTTTCTTAAGCTTAGATTTGTTATGACTTTTTTAGAATTAATTAAAAGTTTTGATTTGATATAATTTGAATGTTATTAACTTGTATAATTTTAAAGAAAAAAGAAAGAAAAAAAGAAGTTGGTCTGTTTAGACTTGCAGGCCAACCTTAAATGGCCCATACTAAATAGATCAGATCGTTTAATCCTTTGCCTTTTCGGCCTAACACAGTTAAATAGATCGGGCTTATAAATCTCACTTTTTGAATAGAAGCAAAATATTTATTTATTTATTTAATTCTATGAAACATACATATGTTATTTTTAATTGGGAAAAATGTGTGTCATTTCAAAGGATGTAAAGTTGTGTCATTTTAAGAGAGATAAAAAAATAGATAAAAAAATAGATAAAGGAGGAGAGAGTTGACAAAAAAAAACAAATAAAGATGTGGGTCCACATCTTTGTGAGAGTAAAATGATATAAGTTATGTCATTTAGAAGGATAAACATTTCCCCCCTTTTTAATTTGGTTCCAAATGAATTAGTATTTTAATCATTCAAAGTTTAAATTTCTAATATTTTTGCACTTCCATTCAAATAATGAATCAAAAATGAATAATGTGTAGAATACGCATATCTTGATTGTTATCGTGACTCTGCATAATTCTACTTTTACTCAGTTTCAGAAGTTTTATGGTTTATGCTTCTACACTAGTTTCATTGAACCATTTTGGGAAATCTTGCACTAATGGATTCGGACGCATTTATTAAAGGAATAAGTATGTATGATTTTAAAGGATATAAAATTGTGTCATTTTGAGTGAGAGAAAGAAATAATTATGGGAGAGAGAGAGTGGACCAAAATAAATAAATGTGTGGGTCTCACTTTTTTGTGAGATTGAAATGACACAACTTGTGTCATTTAAAAGGACAAGACAAATATTCTTTCCTTTATTAAAATAGTACAATTTTAAAATGAAATACTATTAAGAAAAGAAAAAAATAAGTATCATATTGTCATCTTATCATGTTATAGAAACAATTAGTGCGGGGTCCACCATTTAAAAAAAACAATAAAAATACCAATGTATGTGTAGGAAACTCAACTTTTACTATATGCCAAACCCAAAAAATAAAATAAAATTGTGAAACATATTTAGTAAATTGATATAATTTGATCAATTTTAACAATATGATAATTTTTTACATTATCATGTGATTTACACATGTCACATTTGTGGAGCACACATGATGGCCAAAAGTGTTAAAAAAATAATCAAATTATACAATTCTGATAAATAGTTTTTAAATTAAAGTATATGTTTTTCTCGTCATGCAGTTCCAAAATAATGTTTATTTTGAGACTTGGGAAAAAAAATAAAAGGCATATATTAGAAATTTTACTTCTCTCTATTAACATGAATATTTTATTTTTTCAAATCTGAAAATAACATCATTTTAAATTGCAGGAAATAATTGTATCTTTTGTGATAGAAGAAACACTAAACTCATATGATATTGATAATTTATTTTAAAAAGATTATACTACTTTGATCGTTCCCCTTGGTTTGCGCCCTCATAAGCTAAATATGAACAAATTCTCATCGTATGTTTGTTCACATAAGGTGGGTTTTGAGTTTTCACATATGGTAGGCTACTTGTTTTTTACATGAAAAAAATATTATTACTATGGTTGTTGTTATTTATCGTGATAGATGAAATGTTGTCTACATAAAGGATGTTTGAGCAAGTTTTAAACTTTCCTAGAAAAGCATAAGAAATATGCTTTAGAGAAACAGTTTTAAAGAGAGTTTAGACAAAAAAAAAATCAAGTTATTAGAACATCTCTAGAGCGATGGAGTCAGAGAAAATAATATTAAAATTATTTTCACATAGAGAGAATTTTGTTGTTGTTGATATTCTAGATATTTTTAGTGGATTATTTTTAAGAGCTCTTCCCGTGATTGTTCCTAGTTGGATTTTTCACGTAAAATCTCTTATATCACTGTTGTTGATATCTTCTTATACGTATTAATTTCTTAGTAAATGAAATTAAAGATAAAATCAATTTATACCATTAGTAACTATATAGTAGCTCAAAAAACATATACCTTTAGTTTAATAATTACTTAATTAGTTAACATTGTAGTGATATAGAGAAATTCACACTACACTTACACTTACATGATCTTAGTGATGCGATTAACAATATCATAAATTAATTTCTAATAACCTAACTTTGGAAATGCCTGCATGAAACTTTGTGAAAACAATTGTTTGGAGTTATAAAAGCACTGAGCAATTTATTACATTTGAGCAAAATACGTATCTTATAAATACATAAGCAATAATAGAAATGAGATTTAGTTTAGGAGAGAAGTAAATACAAATTTTTTAACAGCTGGGTGGATTCAATCCAAGGTAGAAGTTAGAACTGTGTCTGTCAGTAGCTAGCACAGAAAACGGTGGGGCCACATAAACTATTGATCTACCTTTGTCGTCGTAGGTCAACTCAAGTATGAGCCAACTATGTATGAGGAAATAACAAATCACGGTAGCGCGAAAAATATGGGAATACACACTAATTCTCAATTCTCCACGTTTTACGAATGTGATTAATATTTTTCACGTGTACACACATATATCAAGTCATTAAACAGAAAAGAGACACACAAAAAAAAAAAAACACGAGCTGATATAATTTTATATATATATATATATAGGTGATAAAATTATTTTCTATAATATCAGAAATATTAATCCTTTTACGAATTGGCAATTATGTTGTATAAGAATTTGAGATTAAAAATGTTATTTACACAGCTATTTTATTAAAAACTGCATAATTATTGATTTTGCTATATAATTAAGAGTTTTATATATGAATTAGATTATTTTAGACTAATAATTTAGTGGCGGAATCAGGAAACAAACCTAGCCATTGCCAACAAAATCCAACCAGTGCCAAAATATCCAGCCAGGTATTGGCGAACCTATATGATTGTCAATGTGGGCAAGTGCAGACATAAAAAAAAAATATATTATTTTGGGTCCTCAATAAAAAACGCGAAACCCTATTTTAATTCTTTAGAAAAAAAAAGTCGACTTGTGGTCCTCTGAAATTAAAAGAAGACCCATGTCCCTAAAAAAGGACTAATATGAGTACTTTTTTTCTAAAGTATTAAAATGGCTTCCGTATTTTTTGTTGATGACCCAAAAGGTATTTACTCGAAACAAAAAAATTCGTTTAAAATAGCAAAGCTTCATATATATAAATAGTTGGTGAGCCATCTCTACTAGTACCACAGGATTTGCTATGTGAATAACTTGAAATAATATTTAATTTTTTTTAATAGTTTGAAATAGCTCGAAGAGTAAAGTACTTTTTTGGTCTTTAACAAATCATTAGGCCCATTTTAATCCCCTAGAAAAAAGTTAACTTGTGATCTCTGAAATTCAAAGAAGAACTACATTAGTCTCTCAAAATAATTAACATGGATCTATTTTGAATTTAAGAGGAACCATGAGTCGAATTTTTCTCTCTAAAAGATTAAATTGGGCCCAGTGATGTTTGTTGAGTACCAAAAAAGTACTTTTCTCTAACTTGAAATAGCATTTATAAAAAATAAGATATGCGTGAGATAACAAAGCTTGATATATATGAATAGTTTTCTTTTCTCTTCTTGTTTATATTCTTTTATTTTTTAATACATTTAATTTTTCTAATTACCCGAGCCCTTACCACTAAGTATGCAGACATAAATAAAATTTTTTGGATCCGCTATTGCAGCCAGGTAAAATCTAGTCATTGCCAAGGCTATACCATTTTAAAAAATCCAACCAGTATCATGGTTGTATCATAATTTTTCAAGAAAACATGAAAATCAGCTAGTGCAAAGTCACTTGGTTACCAAGTCGGTGGTGA